>JAKZAP010000005.1:2095513-2446620 GCA_023053575.1 Branchinecta lynchi
CTTCTACTGGGGGTTCACGGGGCGCGATGTTGAATTTACATCCATGGGACAATGCATTAATTTGTGTTGGAGACAAAGTTTTGTAGCTAAAATTTAGTACGGAAGGTCCAGGGAGAACTTTCAGACTGAAAGTCTGGGTTTTACTGTAGTTTTTGTTTTGTAGTCGAGAATATTTTTTCCGCAGCTTTTCGCGGTGTTCCAGCAGGAACGCGAAAAGCTTCGAAAGCCCTCTCCAGCGGACACCGTCATAACTATACTTTCAAATCTGCACTTGCAGAACATATTTTTGGAAACCCATCCCATTCAGTATATTTTGAAAAAGCCCAAATTCTTCCAACGTGCACCGGACTCCATCAAACCATTCGAGAAGCCGTTGAGATAAAGAACAACACCAAAGGTGTCGATGGGATCCCACAAATCTAAGATTTGATCCAGACAATTGGGTCTTGTCTTCGCCAGATCCAGTCTTCGCTAGGCTAATCACCAGAGAAAACCGAGTTCAGATATTCAATCTATCTATCTATCTATACCTCTATAAGCCATATCTATTTTGACGATACTGACCGAAACTTCCTGCTTTACTTCTGTCAAATTTGCGGTTTCGCCCGAATTCCGAGCGAACTACTAGTCCAGCAAAAAAATAAAACGAATCTAGCATTTCTCCTTATCCCTATAAAGAACATCTAATCAACTTTAAATAAAGCTTCGACTTGAAAAAAATGGAGGTACAATCGGATTCCGGACTAATTATATGTCCGGGTATAAATGATTGTCACATACAGACTCAGCGTCTCTTCTTACCCCTAAATCTATCATCTAATCAACTTCAGATAAAACTTTTGCTTTTAACATATTTTCCGGTTTTGGCGGGGTTCCAGGCGAACTAGTTGGCCGGCGAGAAAATGGTTTTCACCATCGTGTTCAGCATGTCCTCTTACTCCTGAATCAAACATTTAATCAACTTCAAATAATGCTTTTACTTTTAACAAACTTTCCGGTTTTTGCCGGATTCCGGACAAACTACTTGTCCGGCGAGAAAACGGTTTTCACCATCATGCTCAGCATGTCTTCTTACCCCTTAATCAAACATTTAATCAACTTCGAATGAAACTTTTTCTTTTAACCGAGTTTCCGTTTTTTCCCGGATTCCGGACGAACTACATGTCCAGGGAGAAAATGGTTTTCACCATCGTCTCAGCATGTCTTCTTGCCCCTAAATCAAACATTTAATCAACTTCAAATGAAA
This sequence comes from Branchinecta lynchi, assembly GCA_023053575.1. Classification (NCBI taxonomy): domain Eukaryota; kingdom Metazoa; phylum Arthropoda; class Branchiopoda; order Anostraca; family Branchinectidae; genus Branchinecta; species Branchinecta lynchi. The sequence continues at coordinate 2,096,760 of JAKZAP010000005.1, forward strand.
CTTTTACTTTTAACAAACTTTCCGATTTTTGCCGGATTCCGGACGAACTACTTGTCCGACAAGAAAATGGTTTTCACCATCGTGCTCAGCATGTCTTCTTACCTCATAATCGACTATCTCAATAGCTTTCAAAAATTATTTTTGTTGTCCTTTAATTTGAAACCCCTCCCCCACCCTCAAATATAGAGCTACAGAGCAAATCTTCGAACTTGACCTGTACTTTGACACAAGGGATCCTCCCACCAAATTTCATCAAAGTATCTCAATCCCTTCGAGAGTTATCGTGCGGACAGACGGACAGACAGACGGACAACTTTTGCGATGTCATAGGTATCCCTCCACTTACGTTTTGGGATCCCAAAAACCGAGCAGGCATTAACCGAGATACAGGCGAATACTCCCTACCGGAAACATGGAACGGGGTTATTAAGGGAAGAAAATTTAAGCCTCAGTCCCTTGTTAACAACAAAACCGAAGTCGATCAAAATGCAGAAAAAAATGTTTCCTGCCGTCGCCCCAATCTTGCAGCAAAAACAGCAGCCGTGTCAAAAATTAAATCCCAGCACTAGTTTTTCCGTACAGTATTATTCAGAGTAGGTAAAGGCGAGTACTCCATAATAGAAACGTAGAACGAGGTTATTAATAAAATAATATTTAAGTTTTCAGCCCCTTACTAATAAAAATACCGAAGTTGACCAAAATGCAGAAAAAAACCTTTCCTGTCATCGCCCCAATCGTGCAGCAAAAACAGCGTCCGTGTCTAAAAATTAAATATCAGGACTGGTTTTTTCATTATAGTGGTATTTGAAGATAATTTACTTTAGTAAGATATTTATAGTCGGTAGAAGCTTCAGTTATTTATTACAGGTGTGTTTCCTTCCCCGAAGTTGAACCAGAGGATTGACAGCCTGAAGAGGACCCTTGCCAAGAAGGGCCGAAATATCGCTGATGAAGAATCGTAGCTGACGTATCCGTTGTAAACATTGTTTGAATAAATCACCAGATTCCAGACCCCCACCCCTCCCCGAACTCCCCCCACAGTGCCAGAATCCGGTTTGGTTATGTCAATGATGTATCTACTGTTTGCTTGGTGTCTTCCCACCAATTTTCATCTCGATCCCTCCACCGTTTCCCAAGATTTCCAGTTGCCCCTCAAGCTCCCCCAAAAGTCACAAGATCCGGTCCGAATTTTAAGTTGGTCGTCTGAGGCACGAGATCTTTCCAGATATCGAGTTTCAGTCAGATCCGATCACCCGTTCAAAAGTTACAAATACATCAAGATTCCGGATTCCCCCTCCTTCCACTCCCCCACGATGCTCGGATCGGGGAAATGACTATTTCCAACTTAATCATTTGGGTACCTGACATGCCTGCCAAGTTTCATCGTCCTAGCTTATGTGGAAGTGCCCGAACTAGCAAAACCTGGACGGACAGAAATGGCGAAAGCTTGAAAACGCGCCAATTTTACTCTTTAGACTTGTTTGTATACTCTGCAACTTTCTACGTTGTAGCGAGGCGAAGGAGTAAATTTTGGGACTAGGACTGAAACGCTCCTTGTAGAGGAAACACAAGACACTAGTGAGCAATGCAACGGACAAACGATCAGGATCGCAGGCTTGAATTCTTGACCGGGTTTTCGGCACCATTGTCATTTATTCATTTCCATACGGAAAAGTTGAGTTTTTTTTTTTACTTTATGATGAAAATGTAGAAAATCCGACAGGAAAAGCCTGATCACGAATTCGCACAATAAGGTCGAGAGACTGCTAGGAGCGCAACGAGCGCGTCTAGCTAATTTGTCCCAAGCTTAATCAGACAAGTCGTTGTGGAAATCCTATAGCCTACTTCCTTCCGTCGCCATATCAGCGGAAACTTCGACTTACATATCGTCATATCAGCAGAAACTTACTAATCTTACAGATTATTATTCTTGCTAATCAGTACTTCTATCCAGTGTTTGCTTGGCTATTGAAGACCAAGCATGGGCCAGCACGTGTCAAGGACAGACTTCGAATGGACTCAAACAGAGGAACCTCATGCTGGTAGAAGGAAAGAAATACTTGGTAAGCTGGTCCTACTGCTTGACTAGGAAGATATTTATTTAAAGCTTATCCGAAAAGGGCTGGCATAGGACAATCTAGTTGCCCATCACTTAAATTGGCTTGAAGACCCACTGAAATGCGTTACTCGTTGTTCCACTATTCCCAAATAATCGATTTCAAATAGTGGAATTTGTGATTTGTGGTACCTCTATGCGCTTGTATTTTTGTTGTATCCCTTACGAGAAAGAATTTGGTGTTGCTGTGTTGTTCGAAAACTAATTTTTAGCACCCTTAATGTACGTTTCTTAACCGAAAAGTACAAAAAATACTTTAACCAGACGATATATATATTCATGATCCCCAAGGGCCCACGATCATTTTTGCCTCAAGGGTCTTGCTTACAACTGAATTTCTTAAAATACTAACAATAATTTTGAGCAAAATACATATTTTCACGATTCCGATGAGCTTATCGTCATTTGTGCTTCAAGAGTGTTCATTACAGATAAATCTCTAGTGTCCTTAAATTCACGGCCATTATCACGGCCAAATGCACAAATAAAAAAGTTTTTACGAACAATACATTCTTGTGATTTCCAAGGAACAATGACCATTTTTATTCCAAGGATTTTGCTTAGAAATTATCACAACAAACCCAGGAATTGACGAATTCCTACTTTAAGCCCTTGACCCATCCTTGCAAGTGCCATATGAGCTTCCAGCCCTCGTTTAGTGGGAAAACGGTAGGGTAAATGCAATAGAATCCGTGTTTGCAAAGACGTTTCCATCCAACTTGATATTCCTTCCTTTCAGTAGTGTCTTTTTAGTCGATTTTGTTACGAACAGCTCTCCGCGAATCCAGGCATAAGTTACGCAATAACAAAAGTAGGCCTCGTAGACATCAGCATTCACACACCTCATACAGTTGGTTTCCCGAACTCATGATTCTTGGTCACGTTTCGATCGTATCTTTATGACGTAAGCTTTAGTAATCTCGGAATCGGCCAGTCGTGCCGTCGCTAAAAGGCGGTGGTTTAGTTGATTTTGTGGAAAAGGGCAAGAGATATAGACGGAAAACTTTATGGAATTATTTTAACTACATCAGAATTATCTTTATTAGCCCTATCTTAACCGCCCTTCCAGCGAGATAAGATGGGTGGTCTCCCCTGTAGAAGCTCTCGTTGAATTATCAATTTTCTCCATATCCTGCTAATTCCTCTGCCCAATTTTTACGTAGTTTCATCCCATCATTTATTTCTGGTCATATCTTGTAAGTTTATTAGTTAATTTGTTTCCTGCCTGTGTATTTCGTAAATTTGTATTCCTCTTGTAGCTTTTAGCTATTTGGACTGATTGATTGATTGATTGCAAGGCTTTCACTATGTGCAGGCTATTCGTCTCACGCAAGCGCCTTCCCGCGGACAGTTCATTTCGCGAACAGTTTGTTACACGCTCAATTTGCAATGGACAATTCGTCCTGTTTTGTCTGTCGGTCTGTCCGCCAGGCCACTGTTCTCGAGTTAGGGTACTTCCAGACTTGCTAGGACGATGAAACTTGGTAGGCATATCAGCAAGAATAAATAAGAATAATCCCTTATTTATTCTTGATATCAGTGACCCGACCAAACTTAACTTGAAAATAGTCATTTGCCCGATCCGACCATCGTGGGGGGAGGGGAAGACGGCGGAATCAGGAATTTAGGAGCATGCATAACTTTCGAACAGCTGATCGGATCTTAATCAAACTTGATATCTGGAAACACATCATGTTTCAGATGTCCCATTTAAGGTCCTGACCGAATCCGATGAATGTGGTGGGGGGGGGGGGGTGGACCGGAAATCTTGTGTCACGCTTAGAATGGAGCGATCGGGATGAAACTTCGTGGGAAGGAAAAGCACAAGCCGTAGGTAGATCATTGACAGAACTAGACGTCCACTATGGGGGGAGTTGGGCGGGGGGGGGGGCTAGGTCAACGAAACTTGGCAGACAAATCAGGGACCCGACTTGATTAACCTGAAAATAGTCAACTTCCCGATCCGAACATCGTGGAGGGAGGGGGAATCCAGAATCTTGAGGTATGTATAACTTCAGAACGGGTGATCAGATCATAATGAAACTTGATATTTAGAAAGGTTGAAAGGTTAGGTATCGCAAGTTAAGGTACTTCCAGACGTGCTAGGACGATGAAACTTGGCTTGAACATTAGAGGCTTCACATGACTGGCCTAGAAATGGTCATTTCCATGATCAGACTACCGTGGGGTGGAGTGGAGGGAGGGAGGATCGTGGATCTTGAGGTATGTATAACTTTTGAACAGGTGATCGGATCTTAATGAAACTTGGATTTTGGAAAGACCTCGTGTCTCAAATATCTATTTAAAGTCTGGATGTAATCCGATGAATGTTGGGGGAGGGGATGGGTGGGGGGGAGAACCGGAAATCTTGTGATACGCTTAGAGTTTAGCGATTGGGATGAACCTTGGCTGGAAGAACAAGCACAAGCCCTAGATTTATCAGTGACGGAACCGGACCGGGTTCGGGCACTGTGGAGGGAGTTGGAGGGGGGGGGGGGGGTCCGGAATTCCGGTAATTTAAGGTACTTCCAGATGTGCTAGGACGACGAAACTTGCTTGTAAATTAGGCACTTGACAAGAATGGCGTAGAAATTGTCAGATCCCAGACCCGACTATCCCTTAAGGCAGTGGTTCCCAAATGGGGGTACGCGAGACCCTCGTAAGGGGTACGCGAAGGTACCAAATCTCTGAATTAGAAAATGTCTGCTTTTGTCAAGAAATTAGAGTTTTGGCTAACGAAGTTTCAAAGAAACAGCGCAAGTGTCTTTCTGAGTGTCTTTCTGACCCTTGACCAGTTTACGGACGATAATGAAATATACAACCTTGCAGACCCAAGTGCCCCCTTTATTTGTATATATTTTCAGACACTAATCCCTTACCACTTATAGCAATAAATGACGTCTGTTTGGACTTCTGATCTCGACACATCTTGTGAGAATAGTAGAATAATGACTCTTCAGAAAAGGGTACCTTTTTGAACCTTAATTAGGGGTACGCGAGACGGAAAAGGTTGGGAACCACTGCCTTAATGTGCTAATCCTAACCGCAAAGTACAAACAATACGTTCAAGCAAAATGTACATTTTCGTGATCCCTGAGCCCATGATTATTTTTGCCTTAAGGGTTTTGCTTACAATTGGATTCCTTAACGTACAAACAATACTGTTGAGTAAAATATACATTGTCATGCTCCCGATGAGCTCATCATCCTTTTTGCTTGAAGAGTTTTGATGACAGATGAATTTCTTGCGCCCTCAAAGTGCGCACAGCCTTACCTAACGATATATTCTCGTGATTTCCAGGGACCCATCATCATTCTTATCTTAAGTGTTTTGCTTACAAATTATCACAACAAACCCACGAATTGACGAATTCCTACTTTTATGTTCTGACTCAGCCTTGCAAGTGCCATATGAGCTTCCAGCTCTTGTTGACTTTTTTTTCGAAAATGTTGTGTAATGATGGGTAGTAGTCACATTTATTAATTCGAAATGGCCTAGAAAGGTAACTCTAACAAGAAAGCCTGCAGGACTGTGATCTAAATTAAATAGAAAACGTTTATGAGTGGCAGATCGGAAGCAGTCTAAAATACCGATGAAGCAATCAACGAATCTTTTCAGTTGTTCTTTTATCGCTGCCTTTTTTCTTTTTTTTTTTTGTTTTAATTACCCTCCTTCTCTCAATAACACAAGTGTGGCATCTACTCTTCTATTTCAACTTTAAAAACTTAACTGATAATAATATTTGTATAATGAAAAAAATAGGCCATTCGCCTCTACCGAATTCAGATTCCAAAATCGTTGCATAACAAGTAAACATGGAGTAAAACATATATTCAGATAATGCATAAAACGAATATGTCAGTTACGATGCTTTGGCAGCGATGTTTCGGCCCTTCTTGGCAAGGATCCTCGTCAGGCTGTCAATCTTCAGGGTCAACTTCGGGGAAGAAAACAAACCAGCAATAAATAACTGAAGCTTCTACCGACTATAAATATCTTGTTTGGGCAAATGACTTTTAAATACCACTGTAGGGAAACAATTGTGCAAGCGCTCAGACGTGGAGTATGAAGTAAAAAGCTTATCACATTTTTATATGCAAACATCTTTAGAACCAAGAGATTTCACATCCCCAGTAACCAAACAAGTACTGAAATATCCTAATTTGTACTCAGGCCCGTATCCAGGAATTTATTCCGGGGGGGGGGGGGGTCCGCTGGTCGGAAAAAAGAACAAACAACACATAGATAAGAGGAAAAGCCTATAAAATTATCATTTTTGTATGTTTCGGGGGGGGGGTCGGGACCCATCAAAATCCGTATTTACACCTCTATTTCCTCAAGTATACCAGCTTAGAGTTTGATTCCAGTCCTGGGTCAAAACTTTTTTTATGGGCAATTTGGGCCCACTTGCCCATAAGCTTTGAAGTACGCCGCATGGTCTTATTGGTTGCTGGTACACTTCTGCATCTATACATACATATCCACAAGTAGACTTGGAACTCGAGACATGTCATAGACGAGCGTAACTCATGGGCAAATTGGGCCCACTTGTCCATGAACGGGGAGGGTGGGGGGTGATTAAACTCTACATATAAATCTCCAAACCTATGATCCAATAGCACAAAGGAATTTCATCGCCCTATCTCCAGTTATTGTCAAGTTAAAAACATAAAAAATGGGCAATCTAGGCCCCTGAACCAAGTGGGGGTGGGGTTTGGGACCTGCAAATAGGAGAAAGAGACCCCAATGCTGACAAACCTACCATGTTTCAACTTGATACATGTTGACTCCTGTCACGGGTAACGAACTTTAATCCTGGCCAATCTGGGCCCAGGAACGGGATGGGTGGGGGATGAGCAACTTTAATAGTAGTTGCCCAGCCCTAGGATCTACAAGTACAAGGAATTTCATCGTCTTATGTCCAACTGGCCAAGCTATGAACATTATTTACCGGACAATCGAGGCCCGTTTGCCCCTGAACCGGGTGGGTGTGGGGGTGGGAACCCCAAAAGGCACAACTAGACCTCAGTAGCCACAAGTGTACCAGGTTTGAACTTGATACTTGCACTCGTTCACGAGTTATGAGCTCCACAAAATATGGTGAAAACCGAAAGCTGAAAGCTGCTACAGCGCTCGCAATAGTTGATTGGTCAAAGGAACACTACACTAAAAACTAATCCTGAGACTTTGTTTTTGACAAGGCCGCTGTTTTTTGCTGCACGATTGGGACGATGACAGGGGAGTTTTTTGTTTGTTTGTATTTTGATAAACTTCGGTTCCGTTATTCATAAAAGACTGACAGCTTAAATTTTGTTCCATTAATAACCTCGTTCCACATTTCTGGTAGGGAGTAATTGCCAGTATCTATTACTTTTAAATATCACTGCACAGAAAAACTAGTGCTGAGATTTAGTTTTCGACCCCGCTGCTGTTTTTGCTGCACGATTGGGGCGACGACAGGAAATATTTTGATCGACTTCGCTTTTGTTCATAATAAGGGACTGAGGCTTAAATTTTCTTTCATCAGTAACCCCGTTCCACGTTTCCGGTAGGGAGTACGTAATCCGTAATCCTCATTCAAATCCGATCTCCTCTTCTAAGTTATGAATTCCACTAGATTCCGGATTCCCCATCCCTTCACTCCCGCCACGATGATCGTATCGTTGAAACGACTATTCGCAACAGTTTGTTCGAGTCCCTGACATGCCAGCCGAGTTTCATCATCCTAGTACATCAAGAAGTACCGAACTCGTGGGATCACCAGAATTATGGGTCCCATCCCCAGCTCCCCCCACAGTGCCCGAATCCGGTCCGGTTATGTTAATGATGTATGTAAGACTTGTGCTTGCTCTTCCCACAAAGTTTTGTCCCAACCCTCCACTCTAAGTGTTTCCCAGAATTTCCGATTCCCCCCAAAGTCACCGGATCCGGTCCGGATTTTAAGTGGGTCGTCTGAGACGAGGTCTTTCTCAATATCAAGTTTCATTAAGATCGGATTACCCGTTTATAAGTTATGAATACCTCAAGATTTTGGATTCCCCCTCCCTCCGCTCCCCCCCATGATTCTCGGATCGTCTATTTGTAACTTACGTCTTTTCGGGTCCCTGATATGCCTGCCAAGTTTCATCGTCTTAGCTTATGTGGAAGTGCCCGAACTAACAAAACCCGTACCGACCGACCGACAGACAGACAGACTGACGGACGGACAGAAATTGCGTTCGTTATACGGCACTTGGCCGAAGGAAAGTACCATACAATAATGAGGTGTTTCTGGCCTAACCCGATCAATGGATGGAGAGGGGATTCCAAAATGGAACCCTGCAACATTCTCGTTGAAACTATCGATTTTATGTCAAAAGCGCGAAACAGATTGTACTTCAAAAGCGTGAAAGTGGTCCACCAGCCCAAAAGGGTAAATATAGCCTATATATTTAATTTCTGACCTAGCAAATGACAAGGCTACTGGAGTAAAAGGATAAAGGAAAAATGACACAGGTTAAATCAAATAAAGCACGACAACTTAGAATGAATCAGACCTGGGCCTGAAAAATCATAAAAAACATCATGATGATGATGAGCTGAATGAATAAGATGTATTGGTAGAGAACCTCGCTAGTGAACCTCTCCAGTGACTGAATAACATCTTGCACACCGAACTTCTGAACTAACTTATGGTTACGACAGGGACGAAGGATATACATTAAAATTTATAGTGATTAAAGTAGGACGTCTTCGAAACTGGTATGTCTTTTTTCCGCAAACTGTGCAATAACAGTGCATGATGTAGGGTGCGCAAAATGCATTATAAATTCGCCCAAGTGCCTTCCGTTTATAGGGACTTCGCTTTGGACAAAGACGACACACGCGATACCCAAATCAGTTTGGAGGTATTTTGAGTTAAAGCCGAGCAAGTTTGGGAGAGTTTATTTTTTAAATTGCCAAGCCACTTTAATTAATCATTTGCTGGAACTGAAACCAGACCCATAGACAGCGTGTGATTGGCCCATGGAAAGTGTGATTAGCAAGTCTGCTCATCCATATTTTTTTTATTTTTTTTTTAGAAAAGTACCCTCAGATCAAGAAGCTTTTCGGTTTCGACCCGAGATTCAAATGGATTGTCACTGGAATGGTCCTTACTCAGCTGTTCATGATTTTCCTCGTCAAAGATCTCAGTTGGAAGATGATCATCCCTCTTAGTTATCTTTTCGGTGGGGTTATCAACCACTCTCTCATGCTTGGTAAGTAATTGCACTCATTCTGAGACGTAGTTAGGGGTTGCTCTCTTGAAATCGCTAAAAAGGAAGAACAAGTGAAACAAGGTTCCTACAGCTGAGGTTGTAGATATTAGACGTAACGAATAGGACACCTATTCTGCGCTCTATCACCCAGTTGACCCAATAGTGTATGTTTGAACCAAGAATCCCTACAAAAGGCAGCGTAAGTATACCTGCAACTGTTGATTTTCTTTCTTCAGAATATCTGTATTTCTGTTTTGCGTCGGGCACCTCGGATATGCGTTAAAGCATGAGTTTTACTAATCGACTTAAAATAGCTAATAAGTTTTCGGCCGAATCCTGTGTTTATACATCTTAGATGACCAGATTCATCTTTGGCGAATACTGAAACGAAAGTGTTCAGTATGGACAATTGACTAGTGCGGTCGCTGTAAGTGGCTATCGGTAGATGGCTTTGTTTTAGTTCATGCCTCACAATATCAGTATTGATATTCTATATACTTGTTGGGAAAAGGGTTCTTCTTTGGCGAATATAAAACGTCTGAATCTAAATTCTTTATGAACTGTTCAGTATGGACAATAGACTAGTGCGGTCGCTGTAAGTGGCTATCGGTTGGTGGCTTCTTTTTATTTCATGCCTCATAATATCAGTATCAATTTGAAATTTTATATACTTTGGGGGAAAACTTTATTTTATTTAATTATAATTTCGGGTGTAAGTAAGTACGTAAGTAAATTTAGTTAACCATCAAGGAAAGAAAACAAAAGAAAAACACAGTAACTACTTTACCAGTAAGACGAAACTAACTAAGACAATACAGATTCAAGTGTTGTTTAATTGTTCCCAACGTATGTTGTTCTTCTTTGTATATATGTTGACATGGCCCTTGAGCTTTTTGAGTAATAAAATATATATCTGTTCCGTGTGTGGTCCTCTATTAATAGATAGCAGGATGTCGTTCAGTATCCTCGCATCGACATTACATTGGATATTACTGACTGATTTTTTTTTTGATTTTTTTTTTTAGCAATTCATGAAATAGCACACAATCTCGCCTTTGGTCATGCGCGTCCGATGGCGAATAAGGTATTCGGAATGTTTGCGAACTTGCCAATTGGCCTGCCGTTTGCCTGTGCCTTCAAGAAATACCACCTGGAGCATCATAGGGTAAGATTTTCAGATTACGAGCGCGTTCCACCCTTCTTACAATAGTTACTATTAATTGCTATTTTCGTTCCAACTTCTTGAAAAGTTATTGTGCTGACCTTTCCTACTTTCTCGAAACAGGAACTAATAGCTTGCTAATAGTAACCATTTGCTTAACACGCTCGGGAGGGTAGTAAGCGTGGGACGATCTCTGTGGCGTGAAAGTCGAAAATTCGTTCCGGCCTTAACGCCAAGAAGCCAGAAGACGTGACGTCATGCGTAGCTACTAAGGTAATTAGGGTGGAATACGGCCTGGTTAGTTGTTGCTAGTCAATACCGTTGTCCATTGCCGGTTTACCAACACACTCACTGGCTCAATACTTCTTATTTATAAAAATCGTAGAACGATATAAATATGCAGGCCATGTGTTTGCCTTGCAAACTAAGAGATGTCAAACCCGTATTTGAGCGATATGTTTGTTTTACACCACTCCAAGATTTAATTAAACCATTAAACCATGTGGAGGATCCATAGCAGTTTAAATTTCGTGCCTCCGAGTTATTACTAATTGCGATCGTTACTATTCCTATAGGTAGCGTTCCAGCAACTTATTATTAGTTACGAATTTCGATTGTTACTATTCTTGTTATTATTGCCGTTCTAGAGCCCGCCTTAATAAGTAAATTGGCGCCTCCCACTTATTATTTTCGTTCCACGACTGTTAAGATCGTAACTAAATATTCTTTGAGCCCAAGCTGACTTTGAAACATATATTCAAACAATGTTTACAACGGATATATATCAGCTACGATTTTTCATCAGCGGTATTTCGGCCCGTCTTCGCAAAGGTCCTCGTCAGGCTATCAATCTTCTTGATCAACGTCGGGGACGGAAACAAACCAGTGTAGCTGACGTATATCCGTTGTAAACTTTGTTTGAATATAGGATCGTAACAATTTTATTTGTGATGTTCGCGAGCATCATAAGTGATATTAACAATTGGTTCTGCAGGAACTCACGTAAGAGTGATGACGCATGTTCGGGTTGTTATTATTTTCGTTCGAGAGAGCGTGATAACTACCACAATACGTCGCTCGCCCCTCCTCCTATCATCGTAACTTGTAATAACTTCACTGGAACGCTACCTTAGTAGGCCTATTTTCGTTCTACAGTCCCGCACTATAAGAAAATTAGCTCCACAAGGTTACAAGTTTATTCCACTCATATCTTTTATATGGAACAAGCATTTGGGCTTCAAATTACAAGTCAGAATGGAAGCAAGTTCAAATTCTTCAGAATAAAGCTATACGTGCTATTTGCAAGCTTGAGCCTCGTCAGAGTGTGAAGCCGTTTTTAATAAAACTTAAGATACTAAATGTGGCTCGACTTCGGGAAAAAAAATTGCCGAAACTTTATATAAAGCAAGCACGAATACCGCACCTGAGTCGTTTATGTCGTTTTTTTTCGAAGGAATAAGGAAATTTACCAACATGATACTTGACATGCATCGGAACTAGTTACAGAAACGAGACGTCTCACGTCATCTGGTTTTTCAATCAAATTTACCGATCCGAAAATATGGAATTATCTGCCAAATACACAGAAAAATGCCAATAGCATACCAGAGTTCAAGAGTAAGATTAAAAGTTTCTTCTTGGAAAATATAGAATTAGATCCCAACTTTTTCTACCGTTAGTTTTCTATGTGTTTGTTTTATTAATGAACGTTTGTTCTCTTTTCTTTTCCCTTTTTCTTCTTTTCTTTCTTTTTTCTTTTCTTTTTCCTTGTATTTCTTTTCTTGACAAATGAATGAATGCTGCCACCCGTTACGGGCAGTGCTCACTTAGGGTGTAGTTAGTTTACAGTGTATGATTTGCTTTTTGTAAATAAACAAACTGAAAGTGAAACTGAAACAATCTACATATGATGTTTGGGAGCATCGTAAGCCATAATAACTATCTATTTAGCAGGTATTTTCTTCTGCATTATTTGTTCCAGGGATGATAGCAACTACAATAGTAAAGAGCTGCCTCCTCGTTCTTATGATCATAACATTCAAATTAATCAACGGAAGTTACGACATTTTAAAGTCACCGATTAAATAAGATTCAGCAGTAACTATCGTCATAGGCATTCGTTCAAGCTTGGAAATCCACGACTCCACAGCATGTATAAATGGAGCTTTAGTCGGTCGTTGAAACATCCTTACCGAAGATACTGTCAATGCCCAATCGGTCAATAATTTCAGTGGCATTTAGAGAGGATTTTTTTAACTCTGATAAGCACGATTGCTCCCAATTTCAAAAAATTACTTGGAGGCGAAAGCCTTTTCTGTTGCATTATATTATTATTATTGTAAGTCGTAATAACACAACCTTAATATTTACGAAAGAGCTGTCACGAATTATTTTACATGTCCACTCTTCATTAATATTCCTTCTAAAGAGACAGAAGGAATTGCCTACGGAAGAACTAATGGAAGCGTAAGGGAGAGAAAATAGAGCGGATGCATCGTCATGCAATCACTTTAGAGCACGGTATTTCGGCAGGTCATTGTTATTTGGTCTGACGTGGTTCAGCACTAGGCAATCAGAATATTCCTCAGTATTCCATAAAGCAATCTGGTTGGCTAGTACCATCAAAAGTTGAACTGATTTCAACTTGGGTACGAGACTAGCTGGTACGCGAGACTGGCACGAGTATCAATTGCGACCGGCAGAAACCCGGCAAAGGCTTGGTCTCGTAGCGATTTTCAGAACTACCTGGTACTGAATATTGGCTGAAACCCTTTGTAAATACACCTTTAAAGCACAATAGACACTTATAATGCTTTACTTTGTATTAAATGCTTCACAAATAAACATTTACGACTTCCTTTGGAAGGCGCTACGAAAATCGGCCGTTTTCTTGTTATCCATTGTCTTTACTTCTCTGGCATTTCGATGATCCAAATCTTAGGGGCTGGGATATCGGGACAGGAGATTCAAAAACTCCCAGCAATGCTTGATAGGAAAGGATATATTTGAGATGTCACCAAAGTCAAGGCGTAGATGCAGTTTACCTGATTGTTCTAGTCAGAGGCGTTACTAGCCAAAATGTTTGGGGGGGGGGGGACGAGGAATTTACCGACTGGCTGAAAACTTTACCGACTTTTTCTGCAGAAAAAACCACTGTTTTCAACAGTAAAAATGACATTATTGAAAAAAAATCGACTGATTTTCAGAAACATCTACTTATTTTCATAAAAACCGACTATTTTGACGAAAAATCGACCAATTTTCAGAAAAACCGACTATCGCCGGTGAAAAAAATCAACTGTTTTGACGAAAAATCGCGGCGCTTCGCACCGGCTCGGTTATTTTTACCGACTGGCCGACGGCATTGGGGGGGGGGGGGGCGTCCCCCCCCCTCCCCCCCCCCCCAGTCGTGACGCCCCTGGTTCTAGTGTTTCATCAGAAGTTCCATGGCTCAAAGTCTCTGTTAAAAGTTTTTCTTTGTGGAATAGTGTTGTGAAGCTTGATTAACTTGCTTTATAAAATGTACCAGAATATACAATAAGCTTATAAAAAATTACATAGCTACAAAAATCATTAAAAAACAAATAACCTATTCAAATCTGAATTATACAAGCTGATTTATGCATAAAATAAAGATCTACTAAGTATTATAAGAAACGTCACTTTTATCTTTGTCCAAGCTAGTAAATTGAGCATGTACTGTCCCAAAAAATTACGCTTTGAAATATCACAGAGAAGAAACTGTTAACAAATCTGCTGATCTAAGTGGTAAGCATTGTTTCTAGGTAGTTACAGAGTGGGATTGGGGTAGTTTGATGTGCCCATTGAACTTTAATGTAGCAGATGAGATACAGCTCCGTCTTTTCCTCTCTTGACTCTCGTGTTTATTTTCCAGTATCAAGGCGACGAGGAGCTCGACAGCGACATTCCAACTCTCGTTGAGGCTAAGCTCTTCTGCACCACATTTGGAAAATTTGTGTGGATGTTCCTTCAACCTCTTTTCTACGCCCTAAGGCCTGTCATCACAAGGCCCCACCCTCCCTCCGGTCTGGAATTGATCAATACAACGATTCAGCTTTCTTTCAATGTCGCCGTTTGCTATTATGTCGGCTGGAAGAGCTTCTTCTACATGGTTGGAGGATCACTGCTAGCCATGGGGGTCCATCCTGTCGCTGGTCACTTCATCAGTGAGCATTACATGTTTAAGAAAGGATTTGAGACATATTCCTATTATGGGCCGCTCAACTGGATCACCTTTAATGTTGGATATCACAACGAGCATCATGATTTCCCTGCTGTCCCCGGCTCCAAGCTCCCACAGGTTAGTTCAATTTTTCTTCGCCATAGGCTGTAATTTACGAACCCTTGTCTGGGCAGTCATAGCACACATGAGAGAAAGAAAGTATATGGGGAAAAAAGAGGAAAGATCGGGTCCTTACCACTTCTGTCCTATGTGTGGAGAAATGAACGAGGATATATGCAACCTTTTGTGTGATTGTAGAGAGTTACGGGGGGCTAAGGGAGGAGATTTTCGGGGTGGGGGGAACTGATAAGAAATGGATTATTAAAATGACGGGAAGTAAAGATTTTAAAGAAATAAGAATTATTGGGAAGTTCCTCAGGTTAGCTTTTAAACACCGGAAAGATTTCTTCTAATGGGGAAATTGTGTTTTTAGTGCTAAGAAAGTATTCAGTGTAAATTAAAAATATTAAGAGTGTGTTAGTGTGTAGATGCGCATGTAAGATTGTTTACTTTTTGTTTCATTTTGTTGCATGATGGCCGGATGGCTTTAATGTGCAAATAAATCATTCATTCAAATCATTCATTCATTTATTCATCCATTCATGTGGTCACTAAGCTATTGGCCGGCCGCGCACACTTACACATATGCTTCCAACACACGTGTTCAGAATCAAACAGCCAAGGGTGGTCCCTATCCTTGACTTCCCTTAGGTCTTGGATCCTTCTTTGCCTCCCCAGGGCAAGGGAAAATGATGATGATTTGATTTGTAACCCGCCAAAGTAACCTAAGGCACGAAGTCGAAGTAAGTAAGTAATTTATTTATGACCCGCCATTTCGGAAAGGCGGAGTAAATGAAGAAAGTAAACAAAACACATACAAACACAGAAAAAGACACTTAATTTTTAATCTTCGGTCAGGAAACAGTGGACGCCGTCGTGGGCTGGTTGTAAGCAAAGAAGAGCACGAAAGACAAAATAACTTACAAAATAGCCTAGATAAAAGAAAATCTACCCCGGAATGTGGGCTTTATTAAATCACATCGATTGTCCAGTTGTAATCAATATTTTGGCAGGCTCTATGAATTTTTGAATGGTCCTTGTGTTAGGTGTTCGGGTCGTATTTCTGACGTCCCGTCTAAGTCTTCCTGCATGATGCAGGATGGTGTTTGGCAGCCCGGATTTGTCCATCCGGAGGGTGTGGCAAAAGTAGTACCACTTTGTCGTCCGTGTGGCATCCTTTAAGATTTTTTCCAGTTTCCGAGCCTTTTCGAAAACGTTAACACAGGGGTAAGCATGTGTTATCTGTTACCAAAATTCTAAAAGTGAAGTGCTCAAAGTACCGTGCATCTATACTGTACAAATGCTTAACCTTATAAATGTCGATTTTAATGTTTCTTGAAAATCGTGCAATTTTTGGCCAATTATGGATGATTTATTACATAAATGACGCTTGTCACAACCGGTGGCAAATCTTTGAATTGAATCTAGAAGTCTAGGATTCCACTGCCGGAGCCTCGTAGACTTAACAGGACTCACAAGGCGGGGCCTATCGTCTACTGTTCGTAATAATCAGTCTATAATTTGTCCGTTGTTTGTAACCGATATAATTCTTCATCCTTGCCGAGTATTAGCCAGTCGTATGTTTGAAGCCCCCCCCCCCCAAATCCGGTCCACTTGGAACCGCTCCCATGACCCAGACAGAGTAGAAGTTGTAGTAGCTTGTTGGTTACAGTACTAAGGACCGAGATGTCTTGTACATAGGTATTAATATTTGCTTAAAGTTTGCTTGGTTTCCGATAGGTCACCCAAAGCGATGAGGTTCTCGCTCTGCTTTAACGCAAATTGCCGGTAGCGACTTTTTTTTATTTATTGTCAAACATGTAATTGCTTTACTATAGTGTAATCGCGAAGTATAGGAATAAGGGACGTAGCACGGGTGTAAAAGGCTAAAACTTCCAGTATGGTAAGTCGCCCAAAGAAGTCGGGAATCGCTTAGTCGACACACGATTGAATGGGAGAAGACGGCTGCTCTCTTATAGGACGATGTCAGTGGAATTAACGAACGAATTTCTGTATCACGTGATCATTTTATTTACCAAGAGACGTCACTAGTATTTGGTTCTGTTTGCCTTGTAACTCTTGTAAGTCCGTGTTAGCACTAGGCGGAAATTCTTTTTGCTTATCGATTTCACAGAGCTCTGGACTACGTGAAGCTTGAATTTTCGGTCCCGTGGCAAAACAAGACTAAAGCCGCTTTCACTTTGGCGCGTCGTTATCATCACCATCATCAAAAAGGACTCCCTTTCAGATCCGGAGGGGAATCAATTTTTGCTGGTGTTGGTGCAATGTAAATTAATTAAAAAGAGTTAGAATAAACAAAACCAAAAATAAAGTAGATTCAGACTAATTTCACGAACTGCATATTTTTTTTTTGAACACAATCCATTTTAGAAGCATTCCCCGTGTTCTCGCTGTTTTCGGTACGCGGAGTCCGCGTGGAGTGACTCCCTCTATTCTCGCCGTTCCTTTTGATTCCCCGAGGAGTCCTCGGGCAACGGCGAGAATGCGCCTCTAGATGCTGCGTAGCTTAGTGTGATAGGCTGTACGCGTCAACGTGAAAGCATAGGTTTCGATCGGATCCCGAAGCGGAATATTTATTGGATTCCTTCATCCGTTTTTGGGTCTTCCCAAAATTTGATGCGTAACGTGTTGACGCAACGCAAGAATAGAACTCGGTTCTATTCTTGCGTTGCGCTTTATTTGTCTGCGTTGAATCGCCGCAACCGTGACGTAGAGGCTGCGTCGCTTAGTGTGAAAGGCTCTAGGTGTCAACGTGAAAGCGGCTTAAAGGTTTCGATCGGATCCCAAAGCAGAATATTTATTGGATTCCTTCATCCGTTTTTGGGTCTTCCCAACCGCCAAGAGACACGAATTGCTGACAGTGACTTTCGGTTATCGAAATGCAGTACGCTAGCATCTTTCATGTGAAGCCTACGCATGGGAGAAAAAAGGGAGGACCATTGGGAGATTTTAAAATAGCTGGAAAGAGGCATTAGTTGTGTTTTTGCGGTAATCAGGTGACAAATTGTTGTTTTCGCAGTTACCGGGTATCTGTTACCCTGACGAATTGTCGTTTTCTCAGTCACCCGGCAACATGTTAGTAACCCGGTATCTGAAAAACCCACATTCGCTCAGTTACAAGATAAGCTCCCTCCTGCAAATTGCAGTGTTCGGTATGACCGTTCATTCGTACCGTACTTTTGCAAAAATTGTATTGACTTGACTTAAATTGTGACCTCATATGTTTGTGTCTTTGACGTGCCAGTGCTATTCCTGTTTGGATATTTATGGCTAATTAATAAACTTGATTTTATTTGATTACCGGGTAAGAGTAACTCTAGGTTACCGCAAAAAGGCAACTATTGATTGAACTGGTCACAAACAGTAATAAATTGTGTTAAACAGGTCAAGTAGACTAGTGATTTACGTTGCTGTTTTTTAGGTCCGCGAAATCGCTCGCGAGTATTACGACTCTCTACCTCATCACAATTCATGGACGAAAGTTCTGTACGATTTTGTCATGGACCCTGATGTTGGACCGTACGCCCGTATTAAACGAGAATCCAGAGCGAACAGCGAAAAGTCCAAACAGTTGTGATGATGCTCTGTGGAATAGCATGAATCTGCAATGTAATCACTGGTTTTCGGAATTTTTTGTGTGGATAATGATAACATCCTTGTTATCTTGTTACCTGATATCACTGCCTTCGGAATTCTTGTTTTACGGCTATGCTAGGCTTTCGGCCGGAACTGAATCAGTATTTCTGTGGGTGGCTACATCTTCCTACCAAGAATTACTAAAATGCTACCGCCAAGTTGGAAAGACTGTTGTAGCTTCTAGTAACTATTGATAGGAGGATGGAACAAACCCTGTGGTGTTACTTCTGTACCTCTCTATTCGTTCCATTCCGCCTATTACGAGAGGGAGACAGTATCTACTTGTTTGGAGTTATAGAAAATTAGACAACTGGTGCACAAAGTTTATTTCTTACTTTTAGGAACCCCCCCCCCCTCCGAATTTTGTTCTTGGGAATGTAAGCACATGAATCCGCGTAAAGGCACAGAAAACTTGACCACGCAACTTTCGGCCATCAAACCGACCTGGGGGGCTTAGATAAGGATACAGGGACTTATTCTCGACAGGACCCCCCTTCTTTGTTATCTCGAACCCCCTCCTTAGTGTTCCCAAAGCTAGCTGGCAGGCCCTTGCCCCTTATGCAGTGTAATTATGCACTTATGCACTGTAAAAGTTCGCCTTTGGCCGTGTTTCAGCCATAGTATCGGGATAGTAGTCAAGAGGTCGTGCGTTCGATTCCTACTCCCGGCACACAAACCTTTTGCTTTTTTCTACTAGCTCAAAAGTCGAATTCTCGGAAACTGCCCGGAAACTGCAATGATCGTAACGAGAATTTTTCTTACTCTCAATATCGACTCAGGGTACATTCCTGGTATGTCAGCTAGCTCCCCTAGTCAAGTTTTAGTTAAGTTTTCTGTTCCCTTAAGTCAAACGCAGTGTGGTGTTTACCCTACCAGTTAGATAAAGGAGGGATTTTCGTCATGCTGTTAAACTAAGGTCATGTGTTTCTGTTTTAATCGCTTTGTGTTACGTAGGGGAGGATAGTCGCCTGATTGATCATATCTTCTTGTGATCAGGATTGCGGATGTTACGGATCAAACCATTTATTTGTGAAGCTGTCGAACCGAGTGCCAGGATTCCCATCCTACCCGCTGTTCCGCGAATACTCTTGATGACTATCTCTCCTTGCCGATGCAAAATCTCCGGCCTCTCCGGGTAGCTAGCGGAAGAAAGACAGAAATGGTGTCACAGCTGCTCCCAAAGATCGCGGTGATTGATTGACACAGGATTTAATTCGTTGAGTTCGAGTCGTACGGACACGCTTAGTCCTTCTTCCTGAGGATCACTGGCGTGTAGAGTATTCCCTCTTTAGTAGTCCGACGGATGACTTGACCATGTGGGTGGACCATGGCCGGCTTTACTGGGTTTAGAACGAAGTAAAATAGTCCTTTCGGATGGGGGTTATTCTGGTGCTTTAATTGTTTAATTCGTTCGTCAGATATCTATTTTTGTCTGTTCTTTATTTGAAAACATGTCTTAAGCTACGTTTACTCAGAGGGTATTTCCCCGTACTCCACGGGTATTTTTCTCCGCAACATCAACAAATCCCCGGGTATTTTGAACTTCAAATTCACGAACTTTTTACCGGGGAATGTGTTTGTCGAAAAGTATTCTTTAACGTCAGCAACAACAAAAGCGGATTTTCGAGCAATAATTTTGACTATGTCCATATAAGAAGTGATCCAAATGGACACATGTTGGTGTCCATTGTAGAGAGAAATCCCGAGCTGAACCTTGGAATCTATTGCCATATGACAGTATTGTCCCTTGAAAAATACCCGGGTACCGTTTGAATAGTTTCCCCTCTCGTCTCCGGGGAAAAACACCCGCCGTGTAAATGATCCTTCAGTGTAACTCAGCACTAATTAGGTCTGTCCAATGATGCCAGTGGTCTTCCATTGTGGGGCGTTTCTATCGTTGCATAGGGGCTTCAAGCTTACGGCTCATGGCAAGGACCTGAGGCTGGGAATCCTAAGGCGTATTTTGTTTGTCCCGCAGACTCGCTCCCCGTATTCTCGCGAGTCCCCACGGACGGGAGATGCTCCAGTTATCACCACGATCACCAAAATGGACTCCCGTTCAGATTCAGAGCGGATTCATTTTTTGCTGGTGTTGGTGCAATATAAAATTAATTTAAAAGAATCAGAATAAACACAACCAAAAATAAGGTGGATCCAGGCTAATCTAGTCAACTGCATCATTTTTTTGTTTTAAATCCATTTTAGAAGCATTCCCGTGTTCTCGTTGCTTTCCGTAGGCGGAGTCCGCGTGGAGTGACTCCCTCTATTCTCGCCGTTCCCTTCGACTCCCCGAGGAGTCCTCGGGGAACGGCGAGAATACGCCTCTAGACTTTGTTTTTCGTTATCTTTATTAGCATTACTTACTGTGTAGGCAAGATCTTACGCGGAATCTCAAATTGAGTCATCGTGTATCAACTATGTAGAGAATAAACTGTTACTTGTGTCAGAATTGTGGTGTCATGTTTTTTACAAAAGTTTTATAGTCCAGCTCTCCGGTTCTATTGTCCAGTCCAGCCTCAATCATTTCTTCTACTTCTTCTGTAGTGAATGGCTCGCCGCACCCAGTGAGATAGCCTTCCAGTTCCTGTCGGGTCAGTGTGCCTTTATTGTGCGTGTCCAGAACTTGGAAGGCCTTAATGAGCTGATCTTCGGACACTGGCTGAAATCTGAAATATAGAATAGCCCTCAGGACAAGTTGCTTGAGCTGGGTGATTGTTTTATTTGTGTATGTAATTCACGTCAATTGTGAACTCCCGCATTCGTCTAAGGCGTTTTTTCGCGACAAAATTGTGCACCACACACTTTTGAGTGTTTGCCGCGGAAACACGATTATATGCCACACAGACGAGCCACAAATTGAGACTCGCGGAAACGCCCTTTTGTCTGTTTCTTGGGCGGTAATTTCAAATGTCTGAAAATAAATATTAAATTGAGATAAAATCTCTATAAATAGATTTTAAGGCTTCCTTACCATGTTCTGCAAAACGGATCATCAGTTTTATGTCTACAAGCTTGTGAAAGTAGTTAACTTTATCGTTTTGACATTATTTTGTTGCTAAATTTGAATTTCCCGCCAGAACCGAGCCACAAAAATCTTGTTGGTCGCGGAACACACACTTGGGGGCCGCACAAAAGGCCGCGGAAACACTCTTTCTGATCCAGAATCGACCCATGAACTGTTTGTGAGAGCGCGAAAAAAACGCCTCTTGGGTGAGTTCAAACCTGCTACAAATAACTATTAAAAGCGAACACCGTCGTTCAAACCAGCCATATGGTTAGTCTAACCAGCCATCCCCGGAGCGGGGTTGATTAGAAAATCTGTGGGAGACAGAGCTGAAGTGGCTTCAAAAAAGTATGAGAGATTCCATGAAAGTAATCGCTATGTCGACTTGGAGTTGAAATAGTGCTCGGTCGATTTTTTCGCTAGCGACGCGAAGTTAACCGAGGTGAATGCGAATCCGCATTATCTGAGCACCAAGCTTTGTGAGATGCCGGATGTATAAGAAGGGATCCGTTCAGTACCGAAAAAAAACGCAAAACTTTTTACCTCAGCAGTTAAAGCGGTACCGGCAAAAATCGCCACTGCTTTCGTTATATTGCAGTCGAATGGTTGACAAAAACTGTCTATAGCACTGTGTTAACTTTGCGGGTCATATCATCACCATACCGCTATACGTTATGTCGACAGATGATGTGCAATGGTTAATCGCTTGGACGTATGTCAGCAAGGCAGTAACAGTGAGATTCAAAGGTACTCACTTCTTTTGAATGAGCATATCATACACCATCGGTAAAAACTTGTCCAGAGACACGGTCCCCGTAGACACTTCTGTAGTGTCTTCCATTTCCGACACAACTTGCAGCAGCTCGGCTTCAGATGGGCATAAACCTAAGACAAGAAATCCACGTTCATGGTAGGAATAACACGTACATGGCCGTGGATTCACTTATTTTGTTTTCGTGTCTGTTGACAGTGTCGGGAATAGTGGGACAAGGGAAATAGTGCCTTTTCGGACTGAAAGTGTTATCAGTTCCATCTTGCAATGTTACATTAAGAAAAGAAGATAATTTCGTAAACCACATAGGCCTGACATATCACAACAAGAGCTACGAGCTCACATGGGAAGTTTTGCAATCATTAGTTATATCGAAAAATTAACTAAAAAATAAAGAGCAGATCGGGAGCGGTATAATGACCGAATTTGGAAATGGAATAAGACTCTTGGGAGAACCAACTAAAAAAAACAATGTATGGCACTTGGTACGAGTAGGTCATGCAAGAAAGTAGATGAGAATGTCACAAAATACCACTTTCAACCCCCCTAGGTTCAGACCTAGAAATAGGAGTCTGAGTATTTCCGGCATTGCGTCGGATCATCTAGGGCATAGTCTACCTTTTAAGCTTAGATCCACTCGTTTGATTCCTAAACGTGCCACACTATTTCCGGTACCCCCCCCCCCTCCCCTCCAACTTTCCCTGCCACGGCCGAATCTGGTTCGGACACCTAAATGAATCATCTAAAACATGTCTATTACCTCCTATCAATTTTCACCCGAATCTGAGCATTTTCGGGAAATTGCTCGAGCACCGTGCTCGGATTCGGTCCGGACCCTAAAATATGTCATCTAGGGCATTTGATCTCTCTACTTTAAAAGTTTCATTAAAATCGCTCCACTCGTGACCCCTCGGCGAGCCACAGAATTTCCGAGATTATCCCTCCAACTCCCCCCTCTGTGACCGAATAGATTCGGACGCCAAATAACAAATCTAGGACGCATAAACTTGGTCCTGTCCAACTTGGATCCCATTAATTTGGTTTTTGGGATCCCAAAACGTAAGTGGAGGGATACCTATGACATCGCAAAAGTTGTCCGTCTGTGCGCACTGTAACTGTCGAAGGGAATGAGGTATTTTAATGAAACTTGGTATGAGGGTTGTTTGGGTCAAGAGTAAGGTCGAGTTCGTAGATGGGCTCTGTAGCCCTAGATTTAGGGGTGGGGGAGGGGGTTTAAATTAAGGGGCAAATCGAATATTTTTAAACATATAATGTGATAGTCGATTATGAGGTAAGAAGACATGCTGAACACGATGGTGAAAACAATGTAGGACAAGTAGTTAGGTAAGAAGACATGCTGAACACTTATGTGAAAAGTATTTTCTACCCGAAGAACTTGTTCACCCGGAATCAGGCCAAAACGGAAAATTTGTTAAAAGCAAAAGTTTTACTTGAAGTTGATTAGATGACAGATTTGGGGGTAAGAAGATACGCTGAATCTGTATATGACAATCTTTTTTTTTTTACCGGGAGATATAGGTCGTTCGGAATC
Source organism: Branchinecta lynchi (assembly GCA_023053575.1). Classification (NCBI taxonomy): domain Eukaryota; kingdom Metazoa; phylum Arthropoda; class Branchiopoda; order Anostraca; family Branchinectidae; genus Branchinecta; species Branchinecta lynchi. Next base: position 2,120,565 of record JAKZAP010000005.1, read on the forward strand.
CGGTTGAAACCGGATTTCTTTTATAAGTTAAAGTTTTACTCGAAGTTGATTAGATCTTCTTTATACGGATAAGGAGATACGCTGAATTCGTTTCTGAAATTTCTTTTTTTTGTGGACAAGTATATGGTAGTTCTTTCGCAATTGTCTGGGTCAAATATTAGATTTTTGGGATCCCATCGAAACCTTTCGTCTTGTTGTGCACGTCAAAATGTTTCCGGACCCCCCTCCAACTCCTCCAGCCATGGCTGCTTGTGGTTCGGAAACATGTTTTGCATATCTAGGTCATCAGTTCTTATCACCCATAAAGTTTCACTCGAATCGGACCACCTGTTCGCAACCTAGGGAAGTCAGTCATTTCCGGATTCCCATTCCCTTAGCTCCCTCAAAAACTGTCGGATCCAGGAACGGAAGTTTTCTTAGGGCATCTTGTCGGGTTCTTAAGTCTATTTGGTCGGGTCAGTAATGTGCCCGCCAAGTTTTATCGTCCTTGGCACATCTGGAAGTGTCATAATTCGCGATCACTAGAATTCCGGGAAACCTCCTCCGACTCCCCCCAAAGAGCCCGGGTAAGATCTGGTTCTGTCAAGGACGTGTCTACAGGGCTTATGCTTGTTTTTCCTACCAACTTCTATCCTGATCCCTCGACTCTAAGCGTTTGACGATCTTTCCGGTGTCCCCCTCCAACTCCCCCCACAATAATCGGATCCGATCCGGACTCACCGTGGAACATCTGAGACGATAGCTCTTTCCACTTGCCAAGTTTCATTCAAATCCGTTAACCCGTTCAAAAGTTATGCATGACCATAGATTCCGGATTCCCCATCCCTCCACGCCCCCACGATGTCCGGATCGGGGAAACAACTAATCTAAAGGCAGTCTGCTCGGATCTCTGATATACCTATAAAATTTCATCGTCCTAGTCCAAACTCGCGAGATCACCGAATTACCCCCCCCCCCCCCATTTATTCAAACAATGTTTACAACGGATACGTCAGCTCTGATTTTTCATCAGCAATATTTCGGCCCTTCTTGGCAAGGGTCCTCGTCAGTCAGGCTGTTCAAAGTCAGCTTGGGCTCAAAGAATATTTACCCCCCCCCCCCCCCCGAACTTCCCCACTGTGCCCGAATCCGGTCCGTTATGTCAACGATGTATCTGGGACTTGAGCAATGTCTTCCCACCAAGTTTCGTCCCAATCCCTCCACTCCAAGCATTTCCCAAGATTTCCGGTTTCCCCCTCCAGCTCCCCCCAAAGTCACCGGATCCGGTTCGGATTTTAAGTGGGTCGTCTGAGGCACGAGGTCTCTCTAAATATCCAATTTCATTGCTAACCGATCACCCGTTCGAAAGTTATAAGTACCTCAAGATCCCGGATCCCCCCCCCCCCCACGATGCTCGGATCGGGGAAGTGACTATTTCCAGCTTAATCATTTAAGATACCTGAAATGCCTGCCAAGTTTCATTGTCCTAGCACATCCGGAAGTACGAACTAGCGCGATAACCAGATTTCCGCCCCCCCCCCCCCAACCCCCACAGTGCCCGAATCCATGCCGGACATGTCAACGGTGTATCTAGGACTTGTGCTTGTTCCCGATCCCTCCACTCGAAGGGTTTTCCAAGATTTCCGGTTCCCCCCTCTAGCTCCCCCCAAAGTCGCCAGATCCGGTCCGGACTTTAAGCGGGTCGTCTGAAACACGTGGTTCTAAATATCAAGTTTCATTAAGGTCCGATCACCCGTTCAAAAGTTGAAAATACCTCTAGGTTCCGGATTCCCCCTCCCTCCACTCCCCCCACGATGCTGAGATCGGTGAAGTGACTATTCCCAACTTAATCTTTTGGGGTCCCTGATATGCCTGCCAAGTTTCATCGTCCTAGCTTATGTGGAAGTGCCCGAACTAGCAATACCTGGACAGACCTTCCGACAGACCGACGGACGGACAGAAATTGCGATCGCTATATGGCACTTGGCCGAAGGGCAAGTGCCATAAAAAATCAACGAAGAAACTAACGAAAATGGGGTTTGTAAAGGCCAACGAACGTACCGAAATAAAAGGCGAATATTTCAGGAGGTCAACCGCCTCCCTTCTTCAGCGCAGACAGAAAATTTCGAGGAAAAATGCCAAAACGAGGATGAAGATCAACAACCAAGAAAACCAAAACAAACCAGAAAACCAACAAGAAACCGAAAATTAAAACAGAACTGGAAGAATTGAAAGCCTAAAATAAAGACAGCGCGCCATCCACCAATACCCGCTAATAACAATTACGACTCTCCTCGGTAATAGCGAGTGCCTTTATTTCAATACCTTCGTCTGCCTTTACGAACCCCATTTTCGGTGATTTTTTGTGATCAGGAAAAGAGATACAATGATTCAGAGCAATGAAGTACATATTTTAGTGGTCTGCTTTCTTGCTTACCAAGAGATCGCATGATGGTTCCCACTTCTCGGATATCGACCGCTCGACTGTTGTTCAGATCAAATACTTCGAAAGCTTCTGTGATTTTCTTGACCATCTGAACATTGCGTTTGATAGGCTTAACCATCTCTTAAGCTCTTTACCGTCTGCTTATTTGTTATGGACGTCACCAAGGTAGTCTCTGTGAATAATAAATACATTTAGATATGCGAGTTGAGAGAGATCTGCCGGTAATAACGTAAATGATTCTTGGTCAGATAACGCCATCTCTTTCAGTCTCTTTCATTACCATTCGTGCGGACGATGTCTCGCGCTTTTAATTCGTCAGACGAAAAGAAGAGAAAAAGGATAGAGTCCATCTTTGGGGCAACCACATTCAAAGAGTAAATAGTAAGTTAAAATCTGATTGAGAAGACACCTGATTCAAGAATATTCTGTTTCAGATTTTATTTTGCTGACGGTAATTCTGTTAGATACGTTATGTATGCAGTAGTCCCAGATTTGTCAAACTTAGTCTGCTGGTTATTTTTCAAATGAAATGTTTCTTTTGTTGGAATTGGGACAACAACTTTTGTTGTTACTTTGGACGATCAGGAAATTAATGCAGAACAATTGCATTATTAACAATGCTATAATTGTGCTGTTTGAAGCAGGCTTGAACAGTTGAAGTGATGGCAAACAAAAAAAGGTTCATAAAAATTATATTGGATGGCTTTAATCAATCTATAGTTGCGTTTTTTGCCTCTGTTCTGTTCACTGTTTTCTGTCTGCTTTATATTTTTCCTGGTTTGTCAGAGCACAGAACACTCTGTTTCTCATTTTCCCGCTTTTGTATGCTGTTCTGTTCTGTGTTCCACTGTCTGTTTCGTAAAATATGGAACTTGCTCTCCTAGCACATTTTATCACTATCCAGATAGAAAATTGCAGAGAGATTCTTGTTCTCAGATAGAAAAGGAAATGTACAGAGAGATGGCCAAGAAATATGGTCATTTTGGAATTTAATTTGTAGTTTAAAGCATCAGCGACCTTTTACGCTATTTCTACACTCTGGCAGCCCCCCTAGAATACCCACTTCCACCCGAAATCTCTTTTCATTGAAATTCTTTTGAATTTGAGTTACAGCTCTTTGTCCAATTTTCACGCGTCTCGGAAACTGGGCACTGTTTCCACTGTTTCGCAAGACTTCGGCTGTGTTGCCACTTCGGAGTGCTCCGTAGGAAAGTCGTAGAATTTCAAATTGCTGAAACGCCGGAAAAGTCAGTCACAAATGGAGGAATTACTTGGTTAGGAGCAGGGTTTGCTCCCCCAGAGGACAGAGCTGTCCTCTTACAGCATAATGACCACCACAGAAAGATACATTTACTTGGTGTGTATTGGGATAGCCCAGGTGGAATGTTTGTTTGGACACGTCTCTGAATTCTGGCAGTAATATGTCAATTCATTGTTAGTTTTGTCTACTTTGGTTTTAATTTCTGCCTCTAAAACCGTCAAATGAAAGTAGAGAGTGATAAGGCTATTTCAAGATACAAAGATGTCTAATACCTTCAGCGAGTCGAGTTTCCTTTGCCACAATAATGGACATAATCAGATATGTCCCAGTCTAGAACACTAATACACAGCCAATACTGGCTTCCAACAGATACCTGACTGCCCACCTCACCTCTATAAAGATCCACGGAGGCAAACGTGTCTGCCTCCCTCAGAATCGCAATGACCTCCGCATCTATAAAGCGCTGCGCCAGTAAACACGGCCTCGCTCTAGTGCGTCACAATCGGACGTCACTATGTTTACGCATACTAGCATTAATGATACAGCGCTCCGCTGCCGCTTCTATCGGTCGCCGCGTATTGTCGAATCCTCACTCAGAACTAACGGTAGGCATCGGGTCAATAAATCTTAACCAGGGGATAAAGGTTATTTTCTTACAGGTGTATGACGGCTAACATAAGTTGCGTTTTTTGTCCCTCTTCTGTTCGCTGTTTTCTCTCCTTTTTTGTCAAAACACGGAACTCGCTGTTACTCATTTTCCTGTTTGTGTACGCTGTTCTGTGTTCCGTGTTCTCTGTTCCGCTGTCTGTTTTGCTCTCCTAGCATGTTTTATTGCTGTTCAGATAGAAAATTGCAGAGCGATTCACAGATAGAAAAGAAAGAATTGCAGAAGTTTGGAGGATAAAGTAGGATCCTGAAGTATCGTCGTTTTGGAATATAATTTGCAATTTAACAGATTTTCCGCTTAAGACATGCTCAGGATCCCAAATTTGCGTTTTCGTCCGAACAGCGACAAAAAGGAACAGCGTAAGCAAAACACAGTTGTTTACCCAAACCAGACAACTGTGAACACAGAACACGAACCAGAGACATAAAACGCAACTATAGTGGCAAGAGGATCGTCTGCTAATAAACATCGTTCAAGACGAAAGGCGGAGGCGGTTCTCCTGAAAAGAGGCTGAATTAAGACCTAGTCCAAATTTGTATCCAAGCACTTAGGTCCAAGAAGACCGAGTCCCCACGGCCGGCCGGATACATTTTGATTGTCTGAATTCTTCTGAATTTTAGCTTGAAATTTGGAGATGAGTTGTATTTTTGCCTTGGAAAATACAATTCTGGAAAAAAAAAGGATGACATTTTGTCTAACTTGCGCTAGTAAGATCATAGGAAAGCTCAAAGTAATTGCACCCTGTAAGGAATACGGGGTTAACCCGAGTGCTAAAAATTTGGACCAGGTCGCAATTTCATGATCTTATACAGGTACATGGAAGACTAAATAGTCAGTCATCGTAACAGTATAACATACTCTTAGTCCAAATCCTAGGAAAACTGGGCTAAGATTACTGTCCTGATTACTGGAGAATCGTAAACCACCAACCATATATCTTTGTAATGTTTCAGTTAATAATGATTTCTAGCTGTCATATTTCTAATAAAGTGGAAAGTGCCTATTGTTCTAAAACATTTTAGCCAGGCCATTCCCATGATTGAAAATTGTCTGTGAACTGAAACCGAAAACTGCCAAAATAAAATAAGAAAACTAACTATTTTCACTTTCCATAAAATTTAAATTTTTTACAGGTACAGCTGCTGGAAATGTGATAGTTGGCCAATCAATACACAAGATGCCTACTGTAATTGGTCCAACACAAACGATCATTAACTGTTGTGCTCCACGACACTACTACATTGGATCCATGATTTAACAAGCTTTGTCTAGAGCTACCTAGTGCCAAACATTGCTGACTGGTCTATAACACGAATTCCGGTAAACAGGTGCGTGCTTATCGTCTAAATAAAACTGTTAATGAACAGTAGTCAAAGTAGGAAAAATTATCACTTGTGACATGAGAAAGTTTCTTCCTAAAGCGATCATTAATCATTGGATTGATTAAAGAGCTGATCCAGACATTCTGTTTACCTTCTCTTACTACTCGCAAGCCACCAGTTTATTTAGATTTTGACTTAGACTGACGTGATGCTTTTTTGGCTTGAGAAAAAAAAACACGCAGAACGTCTTCTTTTCCAGATGATGAAACTTCCAACGATTGATTAGCAAAGAATTATAGACTTAACTGATTACTTTTCTCATGTGTTTAGAAGTACCACACTGGTCTTGGTTTTTATGGCACTTGCCCTTCGGCCAAGTGCCATATAGCGATTGTAATTTCTGTCCGTCAGTTGGTCTGTCGGTCCCGGTTCTGTAGTTCGGACACTTCCAGATAAGCCAGGACGATAAAACTTGGCAGGCATATCAGGGACTGGACCAGATTAAATAAGAAATAGTCGCTTCCCTGATCCGACCATCTGGAGGGGAGTGGAGGGAGGGGGAATCCGGAAAAATTAGGAAAACTTAAATATTTTTAGCTTACGAACGGGTAATCTGATCTTAATGAAACTTGATATACAGAAGGACGTCATGTCTCAGACGCTCCATTTTAAATCCAGACCGGATCCGGTGTCATTGGGGGGAGCTGGAGGGGGAAACCGGAAATCTTGGAAAACACTTAGAGTGGAGAGATCTGGATGAAACTTGGCGGAAAGAACAATCACAAGTCCTAGATACGTGATGGATATAACCGGAACGGATCCGCTCACTTTGGGGGAGTTGGGGGGGGGGGAGAAGTCCGAATTTCTAGTGATCCCGCGAGTTGGGTGCTTCCTGATGTGCTGGGATGCTGAAAATTGGCAGACCACATTAAATAGTAAATAGTCATTTCCCCGATCCGACCATCTGGGAGGGGGGATTGGAGGGAGGGGGAAACCAAAATTTGAGGTATTTTTATCTTGCGAACGAGTGATCGGATCTTGATGAAATTTGATATTAGGATGACATTGTGTCTCAGACGTCCCACTATAAATCCTTCTCAGACGTCCCACTATAAATCCTGACCGGATCCGATGACACTGGGAGGAGTTGGAGGAGGGAACCGGAAATCTTGAGAAACGCTTAGAGTGGAGGGATCGGGATGAAACAAGTCCTAGATACGTCATTGATATAAGCGGACCGGATCCGGGCACTCTGGGGGAGTTGGGGGGTCCGGAATTCTAGCGATCCCAGGACACACACTAGTGTGACACACCAGGCAGGCAAATATTGGTCATGGACAGGGGGGGGGGGGGGGACTATTACTAGTGAACATAATACATGCCAAGTTCGTACTTGCTGTCTGGTACTGTTCTGACGACATAACAAGAAACATTCTCACTTCAGCTTCCTGATGTGTAGAGCCTGCACATAGATGCTTCATATATTCTTTCTTTCTAGGCAGAAGATACATCGGGCCTCAAAAGTTTGTCAAACTGCTACACTACTCCCTGCGAAAAGGGGTCGGTTTGATCAGCTGATCCAAAAATCCGAACTTTCCAGATTATTTTGAAGACACCCTGATGTTCGTACATTGTGAAACAATTTGTCTATGATTTTTGAAAGCTGCTTTGCAAATATCGTTGTTTAAGTAAATTGAGTAAGTTTTGAGTAATTAAACTGAAAGAATAAAAAGATTGGGATCGTAGAGTAGGATTATATCAACTCCAAAAGGCGAAAGGCTTTTTAACAGTGCCCTATCTGCATTGGTATCCTCCATGTCTGGTAGAAATTTTAGCTAAATCAGAGCCACTACTTTGGAGATAAGCTACAGATTTTTTAAACCTGAAGCTTTTAGGCCCTTTCTGGTAAAAGCATTTTGTTGTTCCGGAAAAACTTCACATGTGTGGCTTGTTAAACTTTAAAAAAACACAAGCGGTTATGTTCTTGGAGTCAGCGACTAAAAGAGCGCAATAGCAGCTTCCTCATATTTACCACCTTTATGTACGTCCAATGGGTGAGTGTACACGAATAGTCAGTGACAGTCACAATCTCTACCAGTTCAAAAGCACGAACATGGCTGTTCTTTATAAGAAGGAGAGTAGATTTATCCCTCTTCTTATTTCTGTGCGTCTGAAGGAAATTCAAGTTCCTAGAGCCGGTGGTGAGAGACTATGCTATGATGAGATCTAGCTTGGTCTTTTCTTCTTTTTTTTTGTGACTGGTGCATCTTTAGTCAATTGCAATGATCTAGTATCGACCAATTTTCTCAACGTTTCGTTCTTATACCGGTAATTCGGATTTCAGGCCTAAATGCTCTGCAAAAGGTTTAGGTAACCTATTGCAAAGATTCAGAAAAGCTGAGCACCCTTCCAATAAGATGTCTACCCTGGATTAAAAATCATAGTACACCTATTAAAATTTCCATTTGATCGGTCCTGGTCTCATTGTTTTATTTGAGTAAAGGAAATATCCTGTCTGTGATTCTTGAAATTTGCTTTGTAGATCTTATTTTCTTATTTGATTACATAGAAGGGACGTACAATTCTGCAGATGCTCTAGGGTCAACAAAAAGGTTGTGACATCAAGATTAAAACTATTCAATAGGTTCACATAGCCTTGGTTTTTCGTTGATCAGCTGATATGTTGGGGATTGGCTGCATTTTTTTTCAAGATGAGTTTGCTCTTTCTGCACTTCTATCCTGCATGTCTGGAGGAAATTTCAGCCAAATCAGAGCCACCAATTTGGAGATAAACTAAAGGATTTTTCTTTCTGGGCCTTTCCTGGCTGAAATCCTGGTTAAGAATTAAGAAGTATAGAATGTTGCTATATTTCTTGTTAAATGAGGTTATGTACCAATTTCTCAACCAATAATGATTTGGGTAATTCGACGGTTCAATATAGGCTGGTCAGAAGAAATTAAAAAAACAAGAGAGGTAAAAACCTCTCTCAGTATTCCGTACCCTGGCTTTGTTTCTTGCTTACAAGCAGTCAAACAGAGAGGGAAAAACAAATTTGGTATCATTGAACAGCTAACTATTTCAGCTATCTTCTGTCACAAAATGAAACTAAGAAAAGTTGTGTTACCATAAATTCTTCAAAGTTTTTAAGATTCTCCTTCTTTAATTTCTGGTTTGAATCAAACTTCAGTGAGGCAAAGAAACCAAAATCAAAAGATTCACCTGTAGGCTTGAACGGGCAAACTGAACCCAAAAATGTTCAAACTTTTGAACCTGGGTATATTGGATATGAATTAAGCGCTTTGGCAAGTATTTTAATTTTAAATATTTAAGTATTTAGTATTTTATTTTAAACTACAAATAAATAAAACAAAATTCAACACATCAGCCTGGAGAGAACCCACAATAAAGTAGGATACCCCACGATAGCCAAATTGGCAAACTTAGCTGCATATAGTAACTCACCATCACAAGAAGGAGAGGATTCTCCACGTGACGAATTCATGTCTGAAGTGATAGCAGATGCCCACCTCACTTCACCAAAAGATGGAAGACCTTCACTGACAAACATGCCTGAAGCACTACAATTCCAAGACAACCCATGCACCACCTTAGAGAATTGTTGTAGAGGACACGGAAACCACTCTTACACTTCAGGATAAGCCTGTTCACGAGGTAAACTCTATGGAGTTGTGTACAGTAAGCTCAAAAGAAAAGATCTTACAGGAGCATCACACCTACCAAGTCTACAAATTAGAACATTGGCACAGGCACACAAAGACCTGGACAGGGCTGCAACGTTCAATTCATCACTCAGTTTTGGAGTAAAAGTGAATCCGAGATACAGGATCACACTCTATTTGCATAGGTTTTAATTCTGTACATGTGCCCAATGTAACTGGTAAGCAAATGGTGCTGATGATGATGCTGGAAATGTTGCTGTTGAGGTATAATAAAGATGAAAACCAGCCAATCAGGTTCAAGACTTTTAAGTAGCCAATGGGATGAGAGCAGTCAACCACAAACCCCTGAATTTTCGATACCCTATGCCCAACACTGGATACACTATGCCAGGTGCTGGATACTGTAACCCGAAAAAATATTGATGATTTGAGTGAACCTAAAAAATTAACCAATCAAAACTACTTTATATTGAGGTAGGTCAAGGTTAGGTTACCAACATGTATCCGACATTTGGCATAGGCTATGCCAATTGCTATATTATTATATACCCAGCATCTGGCGTAGGGTATCCAGAAATCAGGGATTTGTGGTAGACTGGATAATAGTATTCTAACAAGAAATACAAATTTTCAGTAAGAAGATCTGCGATGACGGAAATACGTGTCAGCTCAAGTATTGGAGTTGTTATTGTATTTTTACTAATCTGGGAATACCCTCAAGATAGGTCAGAAGGAAAAATATTGGGAAAAGAAAAGAAACAATCTTTCTTTCAAGGTATTCCTATCATTTTTGTACAACTGCGAAGTCTCACAGGGACATTGAAAGTTTGAGATTGTTATTACTAGATTGAAAGCATGACGGAAATACCAAGTGATCCTGTACTTGAACGAATCAACAAACATCAGCAACTGTCCCATCTGCAACACCCCATAGGCAAAGCGATCCCTTACCTCCTGAAAGTTGCTTCCTCAAATCTTAGAGACATTTCATAGATCAGCATTCTTTTCGAGATGAAATTTAACCCATCACAACGCAGTTGAAAAATACCAGAGGAACATAAAACTCTCTGACATCATGCAGCCACGTAATAAAGGGTGTAAAGTTGAAGAGAACAATCTGTATACTGCAATAACTGCCAAAAATGCACTTTCTTGAAAATTTGGAACTCAAGCCTGAAAACACATGCGCCGAACGAAGTTTGAATTCTTCTGCGCTGGGAAATCTACGATTTTCCGTCTGAGGTTGAGATACTTCGGGATTGCAAGAGTTAGAAAACGAGACCTTATGAAACGATAACGCGTACCATTCTAAATATCTTTATTCTTCGCCTATTTTATAAAAATTTATCGTATATACTGTCCTTGCTGCTTTAACAGATTTTCCACCTAAGAGGTGCTCAGGAACCTAAATTTGCATTTTCCGTCAGAACAGCGACAAAACACAAAAACAGAGAATGGCATAAGCAAAAAATCCAGTTATTGGGATCCGAAAACATAAGTGCCGGGATACCTATGACATCGCAAAAGTTGTCCATCCGTCTGTCTGTGCCCACTATAACTTTCGAAGGGAATGAGATCTTTTGATGAAACTTGTTGTGAGGATTCTTTGGGTCAAGAGTGAGGTCGAATTCGTAGATGGGCTCTGTAGCTCTACATTTAGGGGTGGGGGAGGGGGTTTAAATTAAGGGGCAAATGAAATAGGTTTAAACCAGTCTACCACAAATCCCTGATTTTTGGATCCCCTTTGCCAAACGCTGGGTATATTTAGCATTTGGCATAGCCTATGTGTAACGCTGGGTACACTATGCCAAACGCTGGACACTTGGTGGTAACCTAACCCTGACCTACCTCAATTTAAAGGAGTTCTGATTGGTTGTTAGCTTCACTCAAATCATCAATATTTTACTGGGTTACAGTATCCAGCACTTGGCATAGTGTATCCAGCGTTAGGCACAGGATATGCCAAACGCTAGACATATCCAGCATTTGGCATAGGGTATCCAAAAATCAGGGGTTTGTGGTTGACTGGTTTAAACAGATAATGTGATAGTCGATTATGGATTAAGAAGACATGCTGGACACGATGGTAAAAACCATTTTGTCATCGGACAAGTAGTTCGCCCGGAATCTAGCCAAAACCGGAAAGGTTGTTAAAAGTAAAAGTTTTATTTGAAGTACAAGATGTTCGATGTAGGGGTATGAGGACATGCTGAACACGATGGTGAAAACGGTTTTCTTGCTAGACAAGTAGTTCGCCCGGAATCCGTCCAAAACCGGAAAGTTTGTTAAAAGTAAAAGTTTTATTTGGAGTTCACTAGGTGTTTGATTTAGAGGTCAGAAGACATGCTGAACACTTAAGTGAAAACAATTTTCTACCCTGGCAAGTTGTTCGCCCGCAATCTGGCCAAAACCGGAAAAAGTTAAAGTTTTATTTATAGTTGATTAAATATCCAATTTCGAGGTAAGAAGAGATGCTGAATCCATGTACAAAAATCATTCTTTACCCGGACATATAGTTCGACCGGAATCCGGCTGGAGATGGAAAATTTGTTTTAAGTTAAATTTTTATTTGAAGTTGATTAGATGTTCAATGGTGGGGAAAAAGATACACTGAGCTCGTTTTTTAGCTTTCTTTTTTCGCCAGACAATTAGTTTCGGAATTGAGCAAAACCGGGAAATTGGCAGAAGTGGCAGGAAGTTATTGTCAAATCAGATATGACTTATAGGGGTAAACACACATGCTGAATCCATCTCTGAACTTGGTTTTCTCTGATGATTAGCTATTTGGCCTTACTTTGTTTCTGAATTTTAATCGTACGAATGTTCAACGAGCCTGGCGAAGACTGGATCTCGCGAAGACAAGACCCAGTCTAGTACACTAGCCCCATTTCAGGCACAGTGCTCAAACGTCTAGCACCATGCCTGGGTGCTAGACGTTCAAGCACTGTACCTTGGATTTCATGTATGGTGCATGGATTTCAGTATACAGTGCATACAGAAAAAACACAGCTTCTGTCATCACAACTGAGCACCGGCTCGGACAGGGCTGAAATTACTACTATGAATTAGAGAAATCAAAGACAATCCTTTATATATTTTTTACAACAAAAACAAAAGGGCTCTAATGATGATGGAGATGAAAAACCTAATAGCAGCCTATCTATTTTCCATGTATTTTCCCTATCTATTCCCCAAGAGCCAATATTCTGGTTGGCTGCTAGGTAGAAAAAGCCGAGGCACAGATCAATTTGCATGCACAACCCTTGACTATGTAGAAAAGGAAATGAGGTTTTTCACATCTGTCATCAGCCGAGCCCTTTTGTTTTTGTTGTGAAAAATATATAAAGGATTGTCTTTGATTTCTCTAATTCATGGTAGTAATTTCAGCCCTGTCCAAGCTGGTGCTCAGTTGTTATGACAGAAAGGGGCTAGTGTACTAGACTGACAAGACCCAATTGTCTGGATCAAATATTGAATTTTTGGGATCCCATCGAAACCTTTGGTCTTGTTATCCAAACCAGACAACTGTGAACACAGAACAGGAACCAGAGACAAAACTTGCAATACCACTGGCTCTGACTGTTGCAGTTTCCTACCTTGGAGGTTTCTCCTGATCTGGCCACTGTTTTAGTTTCCTACTTGGGAGATTTCCTCTGATCTGGCTATCAAGTTATCTGCTTAATATGAGTTTTGTCCCAGTATCTACATAACCTGCCATCTGTGGGGTTTTTGCCATTCTGGCTGCTCAGGTTTTCTTCAGAAGCAGGCAGGAAGTTTGCCTCAGTTTTACAATGGTACAATCTCCTAGGTCTGTCAAACCTCCCAGAAATAGAATAGAGGTTTGGACTCTGGCAGTCCTATGAGATCATAAGACTGATCAGGTGATTACAAAATTGCGGCAAACCTCCTGCTCAGGAGAACACCAGAGCACCCAGATCGGCAGAAACCCCACACATGGCATCCCCCTAATATTGTCAACCACTTAGTAATGCAAATTTAGTTGTTAAAGCTAGGTTGGGTTGAATGAAAGAGATGAAAATATGAGCATGATATCTACTGAACCTCAGTCTCGATGGGTAAATGCAGGGGAATCTGTCACTCAAGTGAAGATATCCCTTCTTTCAGTTCTTCCCTGAAACTTAATTTTTTTTTTAACCATTCCAAACAAAGAATCATCCTAAGAACCAGTATTTTCAGTTAATATTAATTCAATCAGAATACAGTTCCTTAATGTTATCAACCACTGAGTAATACAGATTTTATTGGTAAAGCCCCAAAGTTTTATATTTGGCTAGGTTGAATAAAAAAGATGAAAATACTAAGCATGATATCCACTGAAACCTCAGTCTTGATGGATAAATGAAGGGGAATCTGTCACTCAGGCTAAGATATTCCTCCCTTCAGTTTCTCACTGAAACTTTATTTTTGTTTGTCATTCCAAACAAAGAATCATCCTAAAAACCAACATTTTCAATCAGAATAATATTTGTAGGCGATTTTGTATTTTCATGTTATTTTTAGGAACATTCCAACTCAGTTGGTTGTGATCAGCCACCCCTTTTTAGAATAAAAGGGGAGAGAGAACTGTTTTGATGGATCAGAAATAATCTAGATAGTCCCAGGCAAGACAATGTTTACAGCAATTATTTCTCAAAAACATGCTAGCTGGCTTTATGATGGGCTGTAGGCTAATTCTGGAAGATTAATACAATTTTTCTTGGACTGCCCTTTGTATTGCTTGTATGCACAGCGATGGTCCTAAAAAGTCATTGAATTTACTTTTTCTCTATGACAGGCTCTAATCAGAAATGACGCTCACAGTGGATGATATTGACAAAATGAAGGTCGCTGACCTGAAATCAGAACTTTCATCTCGAGGTCTAGATACTAAAGGACTCAAGAAAGATCTGGCAGAGAGGCTGAAAGCTGCTGTTGAATCAGAGCAAGGTGATTCTTCTGAAAAAGAAGATGGTGATGCTGAAGCTTCGAATGACATTCCAGAACCCGAAAGTCAAAATGATGAGTCTGTGAATGAAAGTCAAGAGGAAAATGTACCTGTGAGTAAATTTTTTACAAACTACTGTACAAGTTTCTTATCCATTCACTTCTGGTTTGTGTTATCCTTTTTAAAAGATTACTTGCCAAACTTGTTTTCTTTCCATTTTACAGTTAGCTTGTTCTCTGATCAGCTGACATGATGTGTATTTATTTACCTGGCGTGTAAATAGGCTGATTTATTTTCAGTGTGAATCAGCATCCATCCTAAGTGTACAGCTTTTTATGAGGGGCCATATATCGAGTGCTTTTCAATCGGTCAGTCCGTCCCACGATTAGTCGCGTTTTTTGCAATCGCTTGGAACGAAAGTTGCCGTTTTTTGCGATCAACTGTCGACTGGAGGTCCAGTCGATCCGTTTTTTGTCGCTTGACTGGAGATCGACTGGGAACAAAGTCAACAGTCGATCCGATGCACCTTTCTCTTGGAGGTCCAGTCAAACTTGGTGCCAAATTTTGAAAACTGAAACATGTGGACCCAAAAACGTACAATTTACACCTCAGGAAGCGCCAGTACTGCAGCAGTTTCAGAGACTGCCGAGGGAAGAGTTGTGGGGATGGACTGATTTATTGACTGATTTAGACCGTTTTTCGAAGGCTTGTTCTCGCTCCCCTATCAAGCGACTAAAAACGGTCAACTGGATGAACCCGGGAACAAGTCCCAATCGCCAGTCGATCTGTAAAAAACGCGACTATTGTGCATTGGAGCACTTCGAGATGTGCTAGGACAATGAATTTTGGCATTATAGTACTATTAGGGACCCAATCAGATTGACTTGGAAATAGTTACTCACGTGATTCGGCCATCTTGGGGGGAGTGCAGGGAAGGGGAATCCGGAATCTGCTGTCATGCATAACTTTTGAATGGGTGGCCAGGTCTGAATGAAAATTTTTAAGCCCAGGCCAGATCCGACATTTGTGGGGGGAGAGATGAGGCGTAGGGGCCGCATGCTCCTCAAATGCCCATGATCATTTGTGCCTCGAAGGTTTTGCTTGCAAATAAATGCAGTGATATCCACGAATTGAGAAATTGACCCAACCGTGCAAGTGCCATATCAGCATCTAGCTTTCGTTAACAGTTTCATAGACAAGTGCTCTGATTTTAGGATGCTGCAAATGTGACAACTGAGGAACCTGGAGAGGTTGAGAAAGAAGAGCCAGTCGTTGAACCAGAGGTAGCTGCTACAGTAGATGAGAACCAGTCAGTGTCAGTTGCCCCTGTACCAGGTAAGGTTTCATTTATTCAACTTTGCTCATTGTTCGCAGAGATGGACGAATCCGTATTCGAATCCACGATTCGTTTTTCTAACCGGATTCGAATCTGCTGCTTGAAATCAAATTGTACGCCCCTCGCCAGCGTTTGGAACATGTATGCGCAGATTTTCAAAATAGAGCCTTAAGCCTGACAATGAATCCCAAGAGTTTGTCCAAGAGAACAAAATCTCTGATGACTTTCATGCAGAATTTTAGATCAGCCTCTACCGGTGTCAAATCAATCCAGTATAACATCTGTTGCTAAATGTCTATTGGGATATAGTTATGAGTCTACCAAGATGACTTTTATTATTTCAGATAAGGTAAAAGCTTGTAAACATCATTAGTAATATAGTTTAGTACGACTGACTTTCATTCAGTACTTTTACATTATAAATATCTCTCCTTAAACGTTTCTCTCTTTCTTCTTCAGTAGTCACGTGATGGAAATGCATTGCTGTGATTGGTCACATATAATTTTTGACACACATAATATAAACCGTTCCTATTAATTTTACCACAGCAAGCCTCGGCTGGAAGAAAGTTTAGCACACATATTCGCGGATAGCAGGTATTGTTCAGAAATTCTGCTCCTTAAACGTAAGCTTGAACGGTCCTTAACAAGCACATATGAAAACATAAAACTGTGGTTTACATACCGTCTCATTTGCGTTAGGCATCGACGCTTTTTTATCACCTCTGGTTTTTAAACTGTTACCTATGTACATGATTCGATTTGTGTTAAGGTCGGATTCGGTTCCGGGTTCGAATCCTCAAGATGAAATGGTGGATTCGATTTGTACCTAGCCGTTGATTCGGATTCGAATCCTTTCATTGTCGGATTCGCCCATTTCTGGTTGTTAGAGGAATGTTAAAGTTTAACTGAACAGCCAACTTATTTTTGTATCGTTTAACTGAATACACTGCATTATTTATATTGTGTAAAGGATTTTTTTTTCCCACTATTTCCTCTTGTATGACGACAGAACATCGACGGTCGTTCTCATAACGGAAATTCTACTATGACGCGGAAAATTTGAATCTCAATACAAATGCGGCTTTTCAGTAGCCAGTGATGATCTTCCGGAAGGTGGCTCAGTGCGTGAACACTTATTTTTCGTTAATTGTTTTCGTCAAGCATACAACACAGGTACAAGCCCATAGGGGTACCACAAATCTGACAGGAAAATTCCACTATATGAAAATCTATTATTCGTGAATAGCGGAGCAGCGAAGTAACGCATTATCATCGGGTCTTCAAGCCTCTTTAAGTGAATAAGTGATGGGTGCCTAGATTGGGCTATTCAGCCTTTTCATTTAAACTGTAGCAAGTTTCTCCATTTTGACCTTACTACATACCTTACTACTCTCCATTTTGACTCTTGCTAGAAATGATCTTAATGGCTTAGAAATATCGTTTTTCCGAAAACACCATTACATTTCCACATGAAGATTCTGGTGAAGTTCACATTAGTTGTTTTTTGCAGATACCATGGTATTTGATACCACGGTTGCTCTGCAAAAACGACCATTGCCGAAATTGCGCTTTTCGAAGTTATGCCTGAAGAACAAAATCAAAAGTTTTGATGGGATCCCAAAAAATCAATATTTGATCCGGACAGTTAGGTCTTGTCTTCGTCAGATCCATTCGTCGCCAGTCTCCTTGAACATTTTTACTGTTAAAATTTAGAAACAGATTAAGGCCAATTAGCTAATCATCTGAGAAAACCATGAAGTTCAGATATGGATTCAGCATGTGAGTTTACCCCTGTAAGTCATATCTATTTTGACCAAACCGATCGAAACTTCCTGTCTAACTTCTGCCAATTTTCCGGTTTCGGCCGAATTCCGAACTACTTGTCCGGCAAAACAGTAAAGCTCAAAAACGAATTCAGAGTATCTCCTTACCCTTCACCCAACATCTAATCAACTTCAAATAAAAGTTTAAGTTATAACAAATTTTCCGGTTTCTGCCGGATTCCGGGTGAACTACTTGTCCGGGTAGAAAATATTTTTCACATAAGTGTTCAGCATGTCTTCTTATCCCTAAATCGAACATCTGGTCGACATCAAAATAAAACTTTTACTCTTAACAGACTTTCCAGTTTTAGCCGGATTCCGGGCGAACTACCTGTCCGCAGGAAAATGGTTTCCATAATCGTGTTCAACTTGTCTTCTTACCCCCTAATCGACTATCTCATTAGATGTTTAAAAATATTTTGTTTGTCCCTTAATTTGAACCCCCACCCCTAAATGTAGGGCTACATAGCCAATCTACGAACTCGACCTTTCCCTTGACCTAAAGAATCCTCACACCAATTTTCATCAAAATATCTTATTCTCTTCGAGAGTTATTGTGCTCATAGACGGACGGACAGACGGACAACTTTTGCGATGTCATAGGTATCCCTGCACTTACGTTTTGGAATCCCAAAAATGATATACAGTTATGTTACCAAGTTTCCCACCAATTTACAAAATCCTAGTCTCTATTATTGCTAATGATGAAATTGAGATGACTTTTTCAGATACCATGTTCAGTTACCATGCTCGGACCGTGGTATCTGAATATCAATACCACGATAACTGCCCAGATACCAGGATAACTGCAAAAAAGCCTTTTGACCATGGTGTCAAATACCACGGTAACCGCGAAAAGAGCTTTAGACCGTGGTATAAATATCATGGTATCTGCAAAAACGCAACTATTGTTCATCTGCAAAAACGCAACTATTTCCTTTTTTTAAATTAGTTCACTGTCTTCTGTTATACTTCTGGAATAAGGGAAGAAGGACAGTGCCAATCAACTAAACATACTTCATTTATACAATATGTTTTGTCCTGCAAAAGCTTCCAGAGTTCCTGGATGTCGGAAGCTTACTGGTAAATTACTGCCACTCCTTATTATTATCTATAAGTTTGGGTTTTTGACATAAAGATTGTGTTGTAGAGGCTGAAGCAAGCGCCATAGAAGATGACAGTACTGGGAAAGGACCAAATGAAGAACATTCAGAGGGTAAGACGAACAACGAACATAATTCTCTTAGAGATTTTTTTCTTCTCATCTGTATTTCTTTTGTCTACTTCCATGCAAAGATGGGCGATTCCGATCATGAAAGGATTCGAATCCGAATCCTGGGCTGGGTACGAATCCGATTCCGAATCCACCACTTTATGCCGAGGATTCGAATCCGGAATCGAATCCGACCTTAACAAAAATCGAATCATGTATATAGGTTATGGTTCAAAATCAGAGGTGATAAAGAGCTTGGGTATCTAAGATAATCAGATAATGTGATTGATTACTGACGATGGTTGGTGGTGGGGACCAAAAAAGTTAGATTCCCTATCACACTGTAAAAATTGGGAAAACGGAAACTGGGAGGATGAAGTCTAGGAATTTGAGCGGATTCGTACCATTGAGGGTTTGGAATCCGAGCCCGAATCCAGCTTGACAAGCAGAAGATTCGAATCCGGCCAAAAGGACGAATCCTGGATTCGGATTTGCCCATCTCTGCTTCTTGATTTGTGAAGCTGCAAAAACTTTCCGGACTCGGTCCTTTCATCGGGAGTTTGGTCACAGTGCGGGGAAAGTTTAACTACACTATACCTGTGAAAGTTTAACTACACTATTTTGGGTCTGTTAAGGGATTTTGACTTTTTTTTCATAATGTAGCGCTAATAGTAGGCTTCAGCATTGTATCATATGTCAATCAATCGATTTCTTTAATTCGTGATATTACACATCAAATATTAAAATTGCGCTAAAACAGGATCTGAATATCAGATACCACGATAACTGCAATAACGCCCTTTGATCGTGGTATCAGATACCACGGTAACTGCGGAAATGATTAATTGCAGATCTAGTTACCGTGGTAACAGATACCATGGTATCTGCAAAAACGCAACTATTGTATTACTGACAAAGCATGAATTAAGCAGTATGGTACAACAACAAAGAAAGAAGAAAACTCGGGTGTCAAACAACCATAGATGTTTTACTCGAAGTTCTTCGTATCCTCCTCCACATCACAATCGATGTCCGGAATTAAATGCTTGTAAATAAAGTTGGCTCTTGCCATAGATATTCTTTTGTCGTTTTCTTTCAGACAACGCACAGTTCTTCTGTGATCGTCGCGTTAATGAATCAAACTTGTTTTTGTTCAGTCAGAGTTTGTGAAGTTGCTTGTTTTGCTTAGCCTTCTCCTTGATAGTATTTTGAGTCTGGGTTGAAGTTGAGTTGTTGTCACCGAAAACTGATCTTTTAGACGCTGAGGCAAGCACAATGGAAGATGACAGTGCTGAAAAAGATGCAAAGGAAGAACACCCAGATGGTAAGTAGAACAGATCCTCTTGGTATGCATGGCGTTTTTATCTATTTATCTCCTTTGCAACTTCGTCTGCTTCGATAAAATCGTTAATTCTTGTAATACTAGAAAAGCTTTTTAGATTTTGTCCTTTTGATTGCAATGTGGCTGTGGGCTCAGCTTTCTTCAGTCTGTCAGATGTCAGTAATGAGTTGCAGTATCCAACAAACGTGGTACCAGCCTAACTCTAGAAAAAGTTACATCTAAGAACCGGAGTAAAATAATTAAAAGTAAAAAAGAAGGTTGGGGCATAATTGAATTTTTTAAGGAGGGAAAAACGAAAGAAAGGAGCAATTTTAGGATACATTAAATATTCTGTTTAATTGTATTTTAGCTTCTTTTTAATGCCGGTGGTCTCCTTTTGCGTGCGATTATCCACCCTAATCCTCAGTTTCGTTATTGGAGTTGGTTGATTGACCTATGATTTTAAACCTAAAATTTCCCGAAATATTGGTATGCTATCACGTCTTCGTTATTTTTTTCCTAAAAATATTCTAAAATCAATTTATTATTCTTTTGTCCACCCATATTTTCTTTATTGTATTTCTGTTTGGGCTTCTACCTTTTCATCTGTATTTAAACCTCTCCAAATACTCCAGAATAAAGCAATGAGGATTCTTTTTAATGTTGAATACAGATCTTCAGTTAGACACATATATGGGACTTCAGGAATATATTCCTTGGATCAACTTCATACAATTTCTATTTCTAATATTTGCCATGATTATCTATACAATAGTTTACCTTCAAATTTCTCTGGTATTTTTCCAACTAATTCCCAATTTCATAATTATCCAACCACTCATCGTTCAGATTTTTCGTGCGAATTTCGCCCTACGTCAAGAGCGAGTTTCAGCATCCGTCACACTGGGCCAAAAATCTGGAACTCAATTCCAGTATCAGTGCGAGAATGTAGCAATAAGCGACAGTTTCTAAAATTAGTGAAAAAAAATTTTACGACGCGTAGTTGAGCAATTTCTTTTGTTTTTGTTCTCTTTTTGTTGATGTCAAAATGTAGTTAGAAGACGGCTTTTTATTTTATTTTCGTTGTGCAACATTGTCAGTGCTAAAGTATGCCACCAGGCATGTGCACTGGTCCGTGATTTTTATCTATGTTTGTTGTAATTAAATACTACTACTACTCCCTTTAGTTCAGAGCAAAATAACACTAGGGATTAGCGCCAAGGCCTATGCTTCCCATGCTTTGCAAACGGTCCATACTCGTAGCGCCGCCCATTACGCTTGTGGAATTTAAAGCGAGACAAACTTGCCCGTATAGAAATTTCTAGTAAAGCACAGATTCGGTATGCTCACACCAAGGAAACAATGGAGGCTGTATAATTTTTTTGCTATGTTCAGAAAATGGAAGTTATTGGAGCCAGCGCTGGTGAACGACTGAATGAGTTTCAGTAGAGACGTTCTCTATCGCTAGTGGTGCTAGAATCGCTGCTGTTCGGGTGTGTCAATTTTGTCAAGTCTCGGCGCTACTCTCTATTGCTATTTTGCTCTGTTTAATGGCCTTGGGAGCTGTATTGTCCGCCAAAATTCGTAAAGTTATGTTGTTACTCGTTTCCAGAAGTAATTGAACTTAAACCGATCTCTAACGTTAGTATTTTTGCTTTTAATCAGTCGATCAATCAAGTTTATTTTCCAGATAGCTTAAAGCTAGAAGAGCAATTAAATATTTACAAAATACATAGACGCGATACAATTTAAGTGATTTACTTACAAGATATAAATGATGGCATGAAACTACGTAAAAATTGGGCAGAAGAATTAGCAGGATATGGAGAAAACTGACTGCCGTTCCTCTCGGACCGACGCACGGAAGACGGAAGGGTAGGGGGGAATAGACTGAGGACAACACATTATCTTTGCCCCAAAATTTGTTGAAAGGTATTTCTGCAGTCAGTTAATTTATGAACGTCCAGTTTGACGAGAGCCTCTTCGTATGAGATATTATGATCACCCAAATGACTTTTCTAGACAGCACAGCTGCTGTATATGGCGGCAAAGACGAAACAATGGCAGAACTTGACGAGACTGTAAAAGCAGAACCAGAACAAGCTGACGAGCAAATGGGGGATGATACCAAACCGGAAAATGAGGCTAAACCGGAAAGTGAAGTGAAGCAAGAAGGTGAAGAGAAATCAGGAGAAGACGCAGGTGGGGAAGACACAAAGCAGGAGAAGGAAGAGCCAAAGACCGAGCAGAAGCCAGAACGAGGGGCTAAGAGGAAGAGGGAAGAGCCAGCCCCAGTTTTCGACACAGTTGAATTGGACGAGCCAGAGTTTGATAAAGATGCCGTTCACCTCGATTGGTGTAAGTATTGCAGATTCGATGTTAAAGTTTAACTGAAAAGCGAACTTACTTTTGTGTCATTTAATCGGATACACTGAATTATTTGGATTCTGCAAAGACTTGGATCCACTATCTACTCTAGTTATGGCGTTCAGAATATCTGCGGCCGTCCCCACTACGAAATTTCTACTATGACGTGGGATATTTTAATCTCAACACATACGCAGCTTTTCGGTGGGTAGTGGTGAAGGTTGGTGAAGATTGATTGCTTAGTGCCTGAATGGAAAAAAAAATCAGAAACTTGTCTCGTAAGGTTTACAACAAAAATACAAGCGCATAGAGGTACCACAAATCACATGGACTAGAAAATCGACGTTCGTAAACAGCGGAACAGCGAAGGAACGCCTTTTCAGCAGGTCTTATGCCAATTTTAGTGAATAAGTGATGGGTAAAGGCGCATTGTAGGTATTCGTTAGAAAGTTCGGTGTGATAGATGAAAGACTTGGCTTTGATTATATACCAAAGTCCTTAGCCGTTAGCCCTCTGTTAGGGAGAATACCTGGACCAGACCCCACACTGAGTGAGTACTGTATTTCGCCATGTCCTCAAGCATTTGGACGAGCATACGCTATTATAACAAATATGATACAATGTAATACGCCTATGTTTCTCTAGACTAGTATCAAATCCTCGTGTATTTTTATTTATTTGTTTTTGTTTGTTTTTCTTTCTTTTTGGAACTCCGTCTTTTACGGGCTCAAATTATTGATAGTAATGAGAACAATCGTTGCATGAATGTTCAGAACTGGATTTCTTCATGCTTCTTTCGTTTCAGACAACAGCGACCTTCACCTCGTCATTGACCGGGAGAACTTGTGCAAAGCTTCTCCTCTATCCAATGCTGGTTTCGCCTACATTTGGGCTGGAGCTCGGGCTTCTTATGGTGTCAAAACCGGCAAAGTTGCCTTTGAAGTAAAAAGTGTCGAGGAGAACAGTACAAGCCATCTTGTGAATGAAGCTGACCCGCATGTTCTGCGTATTGGATTTTCTACGGATGACACCTCTATGCAACTTGGTAAGCGATTTTATCCTTTGTAGTAATGCCTGACCGATGTTTACCATCTGATGATGGTCACAACGGTTTCAGTTGACTCGCTGAACTGCACAAATGCTAGTGGAGTATAAAAAAAAAGTAGAACGCAAATATAACTTATATCTCAGCATTACAGCAAGTATAGACTATAGTTGGGGTCCCAAACCAATGACTTCGTAGTGACTTCTTTCCCAACACTTTGACACTAACGTAGTCGCTTATGTTGGTGATGATGAAAGTGAGGTGACTTTTTCGGATACGGTAGCAACTGGCCATATGCTGAGTAACTGCAAAATTGACTTTAAACCGTGGTATCAGATACCATGGTATCTGCAAGGACGCAGCTAATGACATAAAAGAGTCAGAGATCACAGAGGCATGCAGTAATGATGGTTTGTAACACGAAATAACAATACCCGATCTTAAGACAATAATAACAATAGTTGCGTTTTTATGGCACTTGCCCTTCGGCCAAGTGCCATATAGCGATCGCAATTTCTGTCCGTCCGTCGGTCTGTCCAGGTTTTGCTAGTTCGGTCACTTCCACATAAGCTAGGACGATAAAACTTGGCAGGCGTATCAGGGACCCCAAATGATTAAGTTGGAAATAGTCACTTCCCCGATCCGAGCACCGTGGGGGGAGTGGAGGGAGGGGGAATCCGGAATCTTGAGGTATTTTTAACTTTTGAACGGGTGATCGGATCTCGATGAAACTTGATATTTGGAACGACCTCATGCCTCAGACGACCCACTTAAAATCCGGACCGGATCCGGTGACTTTTGGGGGGAGCTGGAGGGGGCAACCGGAAATCTTGGGAAACACTATGAGTGGAGGGATCGAGATGAAACTTGGTGGGAAGACACCTAGCAAACACTAGATACATCATTGACATAACCGAGCCGATTCGGGCACTGTGGGGGGGAGTGGAGGGAGGGGGAATCCGGAATCTTGAGGTATTTATAACTTTTGAACGGGTGATCGGATCTCGATGAAACTTGATATTTGGAAAGACCTCATGCCTCAGACGACCTACTTAAAATCCGGACCGGATCCGGTGACTTTTGGGGGAGCTGGAGGGGGCAACCGGAAATCTTGGGAAACGCTATGAGTGGAGGGATCGAGATGAAACTTGGTGGGAAGACACCTAGCAGATACATCATTGACATAACCGAGCCGATTCGGGTACTGTGGGGGGAGAGGAGGGAGGGGGAATCTGGAATCTTGAGGTATTTATAACTTTTGAACGGTTGATCGGATCTCGATGGAACTTGATATTTGGAAAGACCTCATACCTCAGACGACCCACTTAAAATCTGGACCGGATCCGGTGACTTTGGGGGGAGCTGCAGGGGGCAACTGGAAATCTTGGGAAACGCTATGAGTGGAGGGATCGAGATGAAACTTGGTGGGAAGACACCTAACAAACACTAGATACATCATTGACATAACCGAGCCGATTCGGGCACTGTGGGGGGAGTGGAGGGAGGGGGAATCCGGAATCTTGAGGTATTTATAACTTTTGAACGGGTGATCGGATCTCTGGAGGGGTCGAGATGAAACTTGGTGGGAAGACACCTAGCAAACACTAGATACATCATTGACATGACCGAGCCGATTCGGGCACTGTCGGGGGAGTGGAGGGAGGAGGAATCCGGAATCTTGAGGTATTTATAACTTTTGAACGGGTGACCGGATCTCGATGAAACTTGATATTTGGAACGACCTCATGCCTCAGACGACCCACTTAAAATCCGGACCGGATCCGGTGACTTTTTGGGGGAGCTGGAGGGGAGAACCGGAAATATTGGAAAACGCTATGAGTGGAGGGATAGAGATGAAACTTGGTGGGAAGACACCTAGCAAACACTAGATATATCATTGACATAACCGAGCCGTGCCTACTCGTAACAAGTGCCATATGAGCTCGTAGCTCTTGTTCCAGATACCATGGTATCTGATACCACGGTCTAAAGTCGTTTTTGCAATTATCGTGGTATCTGATACCACGGTCAAAGGGCGTTTTTGCGGTCTTCGTGGTATCTGGCCAGTTAGCGTGGTATCTGGTATTCAGATACTACGGTTCAACTGTGGTAACTGGTCGTGATACCTGGAAAGTCATCTCACTTTCATCAAATTTTGTCAGATTTGTGAGAAAGAAGTTTAGCACTTAGTGATGTGACTGAATATCTGTTTTCCTTTTGGGATGAGTTCGAAAAGCGCGATTTTGCAATTGTCATTTTTGCAGAGAAACCGTATATTAGATACCACGGTAACTGCAAAAACTACTAATTGCAGATTCAGTTACCGTGGTAACAGATACCATGGGATCTGCAAAAACGGAACTAATTAAAACACAGATAAACACAAACCGCAGCAGGAGAATCAAAGGACAAGATTATCGACGTTTACGACGAAGACAAATAGTAGCAGACGAATTTTAGGAAAATACAGCAGTAATCTAATCAATCAGTCAGTCGAATTATTTAATTCGTGATATTACATATCACATTAAAGTTACACTAAAACAAGACTATTCTTTATTAAATATATACAATCATTTCATCCATTCGGTGGCTCGGGGCAATAGCACAGTCGACGGAAAAGGCGGTAGAAATGGCCGGAAAAGCATTCTGCATTCTCGCGAATTGCCTTTAAAAGTGGATTTTCGGAGACTTCTGTCCTTGCAACAAAACGAACCATCTTTTTCCGTCTCACAACGTCAAAAGATTCAGTTCATTTTCTAAAAACATTAACTAGCAATCCTTCCAACATTCAGAAACAAAAATGAACCCACTAAAATTAGAGCGAGGAAATATAATAATAGAATTACAACAATAATATTAAGCATCAATAGGAGAGCATTCTTCTGTAATAGGATAGTTTATAGATAGGATAATGCTGTAGTGGTCTGTTTGTCTGGTCTCCTCTTGTTTTAGTGTTTCCTTCTTCTTTTCTTTCTTTATTCCTACTCCGTCTGTGCCATGTGCTTTTTGAAGGGTGAAAAATAAAATTATTATTATTATAATTGTTAGATAGGTGACGTTGCCCTTTCTTACAGGTGAAGAGCCATTGTCGTTTGGTTATGGAGCGACAGGAAAAAAGTCAGTAAACTTGCAGTTCAGCAACTATGGATTAGCGTTCGGCCTGAATGACGTCATTGGTGCCTACCTGGTAAGATAGAATCTTTTTTTTTTAAATTATTCCTTCAGCCCAGAGCAAAATAACTCTAGAGAGTAACACACAGTCAAATCGCAGCGACACTAGCTCCACTAGAGGACACGAACATCCCTACTGAGACTCAAGTTCAAGTTCAAGTTTTTTTAATTTTACACAAAAATACAAATAGATGATACAAGCACTGTGGAGAAAAACAATTCGAACATGCAGTGCTTGTTGAAAATTTTACGATAATAACAACAACTACGTACCCTATAAATCTAACAAAAATAATATAACTTACTTTATCTGACCTGTATGAAATAACCTGCTATCTACCAAATAAATAAAATAAAAATTTTATATTTTTCCCTCTTGGAAAAATAAACAAAAATGACAAACTATTTGACGTAGTAAGCGAGAATGCGCACAGCATAAACCAACCACACACGAAACAGTCATTCAATTATCCAACCACACTCTAATAAAGAAAAAAAAAATTCTTACATAACTATTATAATTTTTGAATTAAGAATCAGTAGTCCTTTGAGTCGGAACCTGGTAAGCGATGGGCTTCCTTCCAACCATTCTGAAATATCATTTTTATATTTTTCCCACACAGATGGTATTGTATATCGTAGAGAAAATCTGGATCTTTCACACTTAATTTTTGGAAATTGCATGGAAATGCACGACTGGAATTGCACGACTCAACCAGTCGTTAACGAGCGCTGTCTCTGATCTGATCTTCGATGTTTGCACTGCATCTTAGCTTTGTTAGAATTCTCTCGTCCGCCACTGCACACACGAACAGGGCGGCGCTGCGACGGAGGCCCATTTTTATGGCACTTGCCCTTCGGCCAAGTGCCATATAGCGATCGCAATTTCTGTCCGTCCGTCGGTCTGTCGGTCTGTCCAGGTTTTGCTAGTTCGGGCACTTCCAGATAAGCTAGGACGATAAAACTTGGCAAGCGTATCAGGGATCCCAAATGATTAAGTTGGAAATAGTCACTTCCCCGATCCGAGCACCGTGGGGGGAGTGGAGGGAGGGGGAATCCGGAATCTTGAGGTATTTTTAACTTTTGAACGGGTGATCGGATCTCGATGAAACTTGATATTTGGAACGACCACATGCCTCAGACGACCCACTTAAAATCCGGACCGGATCCGGTGACTTTTGGGGGAGCTGGAGGGGGCAACCGGAAATCTTGGGAAACGCTATGAGTGGAGGGATCGAGATGAAACTTGGTGGGAAGACACCTAGCAAACACTAGACACATCATTGACATAACCGAGCCGATTCGGGCACTGTGGGGGGGAGTGGAGGGAGGGGGAATCCGGAACCTTGAGGTATTTATAACTTTTGAACGGGTGATCGGATCTCGATGGAACTTAATATTTGGAAAGACCTCATGCCTCAGACGACCCACTTAAAATCCGGACCGGATCCGGTGACTTTTGGGGGGAGCTGGAGGGGGCAACCGGAAATCTTGGGAAACGCTATGAGTGGAGGGATCGAGATGAAACTTGGTGGGAAGACACCTAGCAAACACTAGATACATCATTGACATAACCGAGCCGATTCGGGTACTGTGGGGGGAGTGGAGGGAGGGGGAATCCGGAATCTTGAGGTATTTATAACTTTTGAACGGGTGATCGGATCTCGATGGAACTTGATATTTGGAAAGACCTCATGCCTCAGACGACCCACTTAAAATCCGGACCGGATCCGGTGACTTTGGGGGGAGCTGGAGGAGGCAACCGGAAATCTTGGGAAACGCTATGAGTGGAGGGGTCGAGATGAAACTTGGTGGGAAGACACCTAGTAAACACTAGATACATCATTGACATGACCGAGCCGATTCGGGCACTGTTGGGGGAGTGGAGGGAGGGGAATCCGGAATCTTGAGGTATTTATAACTTTTTAACGAGTGACCGGATCTCGATGAAACTTGATATTTGGAACGACCTCATGCCGCAGACGACCCACTTAAAATCCGGACCGGATCCGGTGACTTTTGGGGGAAGCTGGAGGGGGCAACCGGAAATCTTGGGAAACGCTGTGAGTGGAGGGATCGAGATGAAACTTGGTGTGAAGATACATCATTGACATAACCGAGCCAATTCGGGCACTGTGTGGGGAGTGGAGGGAGGGGAATCCGGAATCTTGAGGTATTTATAACTTTTTAACGAGTGACCGGATCTCGATGAAACTTGATATTTGGAACGACCTCATGCCTCAGACGACCCACTTAAAATCCGGACCGGATCCGGTGACTTTTGGGGGGAGCTGGAGGGGGCAACCGGAAATCTTGGGAAACGCTGTGAGTGGAGGGATCGAGATGAAACTTGGTGGGAAGACACCTAGCAAACACTAGATACATCATTGACATGACCGAGCCGATTCGGGCACTGTTGGGGGAGTGGAGGGAGGGGAATCCGGAATCTTGAGGTATTTATAACTTTTGAACGGGTGACCGGATCTCGATGAAACTTGATATTTGGAAAGACCTCATGCCTCAGACTTTTTAATTTTTACTTTTAACAACCTTCGCCCGGATTCCGGGTGAACTACTTGTCCGGCGAGAAAATGGTTTTACCGTCGTGTTCAGCATGTCCTCCTGCCCCTAAATCGAACATTTAATCAACTTCAAATAAAACTTTTACTTTTAACAGACTTTCCGGTTTTGGCCGGATTCCGGGCTAACTACTTGTCCGGAGCAAAAATGGTTTTCACCGTCGTGTTCAGCATGTCTTCTTACCTCTAAATCGAACATCTAATCAACTTTAAATAAAACTTTTACTTCTGACAAACTTTCCGGTTTTGGCCGGATTCCGGGTGAACTACTTGTCCGATGCATTTAAACCCCCTCTGCCACCCCTAAATGTAGGGCTACAGAGCCCATCTACGAACTTGACCTTACCGTTGACCCAATGACACCTCACACCAAGTTTCATCAACATATCTCATTCCCTTCGAGAGTTATAGCGCGCACAGACGCACAACTTTTGTGATGTCATAGGTATCCCTCCACTTACGTTCTGGGATCCCAAAAAGGGAAAACGAAAACCAAGAAGGGCCGAAATATAGCTCTGATAAAACTCAGC
This sequence comes from Branchinecta lynchi, assembly GCA_023053575.1. Lineage (NCBI taxonomy): Eukaryota > Metazoa > Arthropoda > Branchiopoda > Anostraca > Branchinectidae > Branchinecta > Branchinecta lynchi. The sequence continues at coordinate 2,150,257 of JAKZAP010000005.1, forward strand.
TGACGTACCCGTTTTGCACCATCAAACATCCTTTTCTTTTTGGGATCCCGAAACGTAAGTGGATACCTATGACATCGCAAAAGTTGTCCGTCTGTCCTTCCGTCTGTAAGCACGATAACTCTCGAAGGGAATGAGATATCTTGGTGTGAGGGTTCGTTGGGTCGTCGGACCAGTCAAGTTCGTAGATGTGCTTTGTAGCTCTACATTTAGGGGTGGGGAGGGGATTCAAATTAAGGGACAAACAAAATGTTTTGAAACAGCTAATGTGATAGTCGATTATGGGGTAAGAAGACATGCTGAACACGATGGTGAAAAAAATTTTGTCATCGGACAAATAGTTCGCCCGGAATCCGGCCAAAACCGGAAAGTTTGTTGAAAGTAAAAGTTTTATTTGAAGTTGATTAGATGTTCGATTTAGGGGTAGGAAGACATGCTGAATACGATGGTGAAAATTATTTTCTCGACGAACAAGTATTTCGCCCGGAATCCGGCCCAAACCGGAAAGTTTGTTGAAAGTAAAAGTTTTATTTGAAATTGATTAGATGTTCGATTTAGGGGTAGGAAGACATGCTGAAGACGGTGGTGAAAACTATTTTCTCGACGGACAAGTATTTCGCCCGGAATCCGGCCCAAACCGGAAAGTTTGTTGAAAGTAAAAGTTTTATTTGAAGTTGATTAAATGTTCGATTTAGAGGTGGGAAGACATGCTGAAGACGATGGTGAAAACTATTTTCTCGACGGACAAGTATTTCGACCGGAATCCGGCCCAAACCGGAAAGTTTGTCAAAATTAAAAGTTTTATTTGGAGTTGATTAGATGTTCGATTTAGGGAAAGAAGACATGCTGAACACTTATGTGAAAACAAGTTTCTACCCGGACATGTAGTTCGTCCGGAATCCGGCCAAAACCGGAAAACTGTTGGAAGTCTTAAGTTTTATTTCTAGTTGATTAGATGGACGATTTAGGGGTAAGAAGAGATGCCGAGTCCCTGTATGACAATCATATTTTACCCGGACATATAGTTCGAGCGGTATTCGGCTGGAATCGGAAAATTTGTTATAAGCTAAATTTCTATTTGAAGTTGATTAGATGTTCATTACTGGGGAAAGAAGATACCCTGATTTCGTGTTTGAGCTTTCTTTTTTCGCCGGACAAGTAGTTCTGGAGTTCGGCCGGAACCGGGAAATTGGCAGAAGTGGCAGGAAGTTTTCGTCAAAACAAATATGACTTATAGGGGTAAACACACATGCTGAATCCAAATCTGAACTTGGTTTTCTCAGGTGATTAGCTATTTGGCCTTAATCTGTTTCTGAATTTTAATTGTAAAAATGTTCAAGGAGTCTGGCGAAGACTGGATCTGGCTAAGACAAGACCCAGTTATCTGGATCAGATATTGAATTTTTGGGATCCCATCGAAACCTTTAGTCTTGTTATTGTGGAGCAGGTTTAAAACCGATTCCAGCACCTCAACTTAGGTGCTTGCTACTATGTTTATTTACTTAAATAAGATATCGGCTGACTAAGGCCTCAGCGCATAACAAATTGAACTACTAAAGCAGTTTAACACTATGTTTGTTCGATCTCACAAAACGCGCACCTTCCCTTTTCAGCCAAATTAAAAAAAAAACCCACATTTTTCAGTTCAGTTCAATTCAGTTTATTTTCAAATCGATACAACGGTCAAGCCGATTTGGTGACTCTCGTCCATATTAACACTAATTATATAAAGTTTAACTGAAAGCCAACTTATTTTGTGTCATTTAGTTGGATACATTGAATTATTTGGATTCTGCAAAGGGATATTTTTATTTTCCACTATCTACTCTAGTTAAGACATTCAGAATATCAGCGGCCGTCCCCACAAGGAAAATTCTACTATGACGCGTGATATTTTAATGTCAACACAATGCGGCTTTTCAGTGGGCAGTGGTGATACTGTTGGTGAAGATTTCTTAGTGCCTGAACAAAAAAAAGAATCATAAATCTTTCTTGAAAGGTGTACAACAAAAGTAAAAGCACATACTGAAATCACACGGAAATTCCACTATTTGAACATTTTTCGTGAATAGCGGAACAACGAAGTAACGCATTTTCAGCGCGTCTTCAAGCCAATTTTAGTGAATAAATGATGGGTAACTAGATTGTAGTATCCCAGCCCTTTTCGGTTGAACTATAAAAAAGATAATTCTACACTAGTTTGGATACAACAAAGACTTGTCAAACATAACACAAAATATTCAGATCTGTGTACAATTAATGGTGCGAGTTACAAAGATTGACGAAGGCGGAAACAAAACTTCTTAGGTAACGTGTCGTTGTGTGTTTAATTGGCTGCAATTAGGGTATTGGCTGGGCTACCATTCTCTCATGCCTTACTCATGCCGCTGAAAAATCTGGGGGGAGGATATTAGTGCTCCATTCTTCGCCAAATTCCACCACTCCCGACTTGAGTCCAGACGCAATAAGTTTTCTAAAATACATCGTATATTAGATTCGCTGATAAATTTGTTGCCATTGGGGGGGGGGGGGGGGCGCTAAGAGAGACCAAACATCGTAGAGCAAAATTTCAGCTTAGTTCGTCCTCGTAATAACGACATATTCAAATAACGCATAAAGCGGGTATGTCAGCTACTATGCTTTAGCAGCGTATTCGAGGATTGTTTTATAATAATAAGCATATTCAACTCGTTTATATTAGTTATTAAATATATATTAATTTATTATGTTCATGTAATAAACATTTTCAAGGAATATTATAAGCAAAATTGGATTTTCTGGTGAAGCATCTCCTGTCAAGAGTTTCTTTATTTTACTAAAAACCTTCTCCCCACAGGATTTCAGTGACGACACCGTATCTATCTCCTACACCAAAAACGGTGAAGATCTCGGGGAGGCTTTCAACATTCATCTCGGCGAGTTGGAAGGCAAAGCTCTCTTCCCACATGTGTTGACTAAGAATGTCAAATTCGAGTGCAACTTCGGCCAGCTTCCAGAACCCTGGTTCCCTGTCAAGGAGGGATATACACTAGTCGGCCAAGTTCCAGTTGAGGAGAGAGTAAAGGGGGCAGAGGCGCCTGCGACACGAAGCGAGTGTGAGGTTAGTTGTTCACATGCCACACCACAAATAGACGACCCCTCTTCCTATGACGGCTTGCCCAGGCTCGGGATAAGGGTGGGTTTAAGAAGTCGTAACTGTATTCTGGGACCAGTTCAAGTGAGGCTCACATTTGACTTGATGGTGGAGACGTAGTTTACACAACCAGAAAATACTAGACTTTCATACTATCCCCCAGCTCGCTCATTTTATCTGCATTCTAGGTTGTGTCTACAGGCTTCAGGCTTCAGCACTGAGCATATGTTTTTCAGCTGTGTGCATCAAATTCTGGGAAGATCGGGCTTTGAGACTTGATTAAGTTTGAATCCTTCCTTCATTTGAGCCCAAGTACACAAACTAACTTCATGTGGCGTTTGATAACTTTAGTAGCCTAGCACCAACTCTGGCGGTTTGATGACAAGCGAGCCAAATTCTTGCAGACTAGTACACTAGGCTGAAGTCTTCTGCTATTCACAAGCCAAAAAATCCACCAATCCGGATTTGTCTCTTACGACGAAATGTGTCCCGTGGAGCGAAAACACATCTTTTGCTGGCTAGAACGGCTGGTTGCAGAATCATAGTTATTAGTTGCGTTTTTGCAGATACCATGGTAGCGGGATCTGCAATTAGTCGTTTTAGCAGTGACCGTACTAGCTGATACACGGTAGCTGTGCAAAAACGACTATTGCCCAAATTGCACTTTTCGAATTCACCCCAAAAGAAGTGATATCCAGTTACATCACTAAGTGCTAAACTTCTTTCTCAACAATTTGGTGAAAGTGAGATGACTTTTCAGATACCACCATCAGTTACAGTTACCACGGTCGGGCCGTGGTATCTGAGTATCAGATACCAGGATTACTGGCCAGATACCACGATAACTGCAGAAGTGCCTCTTGGCGTGGTATCAGATACCACGGCGGAAACGACTTTAGACCTTTGTATTAGATACCATGGTATCTGCGAAAACGGAACGTGTTATTCTAGTGCGTCTCGTTGACAGACACGTCTTTCATTGGTCAGTTGGAACCTGTCGGCATTTGATTTCATAGGCGATATCGTTGTCATTTGGTAAATTTCCAGATCGTCATGCTGATCGGTCTTCCTGGCGCCGGCAAAACTACATGGGCGAGCAAGTACGCTCGCGAGCACCCAGAGAAGAAGTACAACATTTTAGGTACAAATGCTCTCATCGACAAAATGAAAGTTGCCGGTCTAAACCGAAAACGGAATTACGCTGGCCGCTGGGACCAACTCATCCAGAAGTGCACAGATTGCTTGAACCGTCTATTAGTTCTTGCAGCCAAGCGAAGGAGGAATTACATCCTTGATCAGGTATGAATCAGACTAGCAATAGCTCCCCTTTCGAACCCCCTCCGCTCCACTTGTTGGAATTAATTGTAAAGCTAGGTTGAATCGAGCTTGGTGAGGACTAACACTTTAGTTTGCAGGTGAACGTGTGGTGAGAGTGATACATGATATAGGAATGCTGATGTCTTGCTTTAAATCCGGACAGGCTGTAATGAGGCAAAAGTCAGAGGAGTGATTCATCTAGTGAGCTAGTAGAACAGTGAGCATTTGCTACAGCAGGCTAAGATAGAAAGGACTGAGTTGGCATTGCATCCAATAAGTATGGCGTACTGACAGTTTGGAAACGCTAAGGAAGCGATCTGATAGAGACTTTTGATCTGTGCAACTCCTAACGCAATTGAGACTAGTAGAACAGTGAGCATTTGCTACAGCAGGCTAAGATAGAAAGGACTGAGTTGGCATTGCATCCAATAAGTATGGCGTACTGACAGTTTGGAAACGCTGAGGAAGCGATCTGGTAGAGAATTTTGATCTGTGCAACTCCTAAAGCAATTGAGCCTAGTATAGACTTTCACTTGAAGCATAGTGATATGGATATGCCAGTTCACCATTGAAGTTGTCAAGTTGTCTACGTCTGTTTCAACTTTAGTCACCACGTTCAATGGAACTAGGGCTGGTAATAGGGCTCATCACAAGAAGACCGTCGGTAAAGGACAAGAGCAGCGTGGTAATTATACAAAGTCATCTTGGTAAGCATTTTGACGAGCAGTTGCCTGCTAGGGATAATACTTTCTTTAGCTATTGACCTTTTAAGAGTTAATGAACGTTGCTTTGCCTAGCCACTTGCACTTCCATATCCCCCCTGCTGAAAGGTTCGCCGGTTGTTCCGAAGTATAAATAGGGTTCCCTTTCCCATTGATAGTTGAATTCGATGTACTTGTCAACCGTATGCGGCAGGTGTCGACTCGCGCCGTTTACCAATCCATTAGTTAAAATTCGGTACAGGAAACGTAGAGATTAGGCTAAACAGGCTACGTCCTAGGGTCCCTATAGGCTATCGCCAAAGCTCGATTCAACCCATTTCGAACGGAACTATTATTTTTTTCGTGGTGTCAAACGGCATAACATGGTAAGTACGGGTCCTGTTTTTTCGTACTTTTGATCCTGCGTGGAGTGCCGCTATGTATCGTTCGTTGTAACCGATTTCTTTACGGAATCTCTCTCTGCAATACAGACCAACGTCTACCCGTCTGCCCGGAGGCGAAAGCTCAAGTGCTATGGAGAGTTTATCCGCCGTGCTGTGGTGATTGTTCCGTCGGATGAAGAGTTCAAGACGCGCGTTGCGAAACGCGAAGCGGAGGAAGGCAAAGACGTGCCCGACGAAGCCGTCCTTGAAATGAAAGGTACAGACCAACTTGGAGGCCAATTGTGCTCTATTATTTTTGAATCTAGAACTGTGTGGGGAACAAGGTACGAGGAAGGTCCGCTAGTCGAGAAAGATTAAGTGAGGGGAAAGGATTTGCCCCTAGTAAAAACGAGGTCGGAAACCAGTGTTACCGAAAAGTGGCGGATGACACTGACGCGTAAGCGGAAAGTGTATTTTGAGGCGCCATTTCCCACTTAAAACTTTCGTGTCTCTGCTGGAGGCCAAACGAGAAACCGTGAGGGTAGAGAATCGTGCTCTTCCTTCGTGATCAACCGAGAGTTGAAGACTGAGCGGCCATGATCACGAAAGAGAAAGCTTGATTCTACTTCCTTCACGCTTGGCATGCTCCTCGTACCTTAAATTTGATTGTTTTTCGTTATTTCTAATATCTTTCTTTCAGGGAGAAATTTGAGTTTTCACCGATTTAAGCATTTAATTTTTTTGTTTAGCGAATTTCCGTTTGCCCGAAGAGGGTGGACTCTTCACGGCTATTGAGTATGCCGACCTTGCTGCTGAGGAAGCGGCAAAGCTTGTTGAACAGTACAACGCGGAGGGAGTGAAAGCTGGTTATGGAATTACACACAAGAAACCTCGAGTGGAAGAGCGGTATCAGTCTCACGACAGAAGCGATGACAGAAGACGAGGTAAGACTCCCAAGCCTTCATTTAATACAAGTCTTGCTAATATTATTTATTTATTATTATTTATTTATTTCCCTCAAAGAATATATAATGAGGAGTACTAAAATAAATAAAAAAAAAACACTGTTACAAATAACTTTCATAACAATAAATAACAATTGACGTACATTAAACAAAGCACTGTACTTACTTAACTATTAGCTTTTTAGCGAAACACGGAAACAGATTCTTCAGAGTCAGAGTATTATTAGCTTTAGCTACAAAATTATCAAATGTCTGCTGAATTGCCAGAGATAATCCTGTCCTTAATCTCCCCGAAGATCCACCAATTTAATTCATCAGATTCGACCTGATTCCCACCTGGCGGAAATTTGCGGAGCCGGATTAAGAAATTATTGATCCGTAGAATGGCATCCCTCCCTTAGAGCAACGCGGCCTTTAATGTCCATGATAGTTTAGTTTATTTCGAAAATTCAACACAGACCGTGTAGCGGATGCTATATTACGTTAATTTCTTACCGGCATTTAGCTCAAGTTGACTTGGTGTAGCGGATGCTGTATTACATCGTTTGCCCCTGGGGTGTGCGATGACTCTGAGTGAAATGAATATTGTTTGATTGTTAGTATGCTGGGGATGCGTGCAGAGAGAAGTGTCAATGTTTTTGTTGAAATAAGATTTAATAAACTGGAATAATCCAATAGTTTTGGTAACAATCCAGCGCACCGTGGCCTCAGGCCAAATAGCCTGTTGAGTCACGATAAGTAGTTGAAATGTCTATGTACAAACTTATAATACTTAAAGGACCACTCGCACTGTTTACTCTTCAAGTTATTATTATTATTATTTATTTGAATCCTTCAAAACTGAAGAGTAATGTATAAAAAGGAACAACAACATGTCAGTCAAACTAAAAAACACTTACATACTAATAAACAGCTGACCGTTAAAGACAAATTAGCCTACTAAATATACAACGATTTACATGGGGGAAAAACGAAGCTCAAAATAAACCAACTAATCAGGGCACTTTTTTGTGAAAAAAGGAAAAAGGTTGTGATGAAGAAGAATGTTGTCAGCCTTTTTATGAAAGTTCTGGATTTTACCATTTACAGTTTCCAAAGGATTCTTCACTTTAAAATTCGAAGTTAGAAAAGAGTTACTCGCAGAAATCGGGAAGCCAAGAAGGAATTTTGAGAATTTATAATAAGTAACTTTTAACGCAGAAAGTTCAGAAGGACGGAAAGAAGAAAAGAAAGCAGACGGAAAAAGAATATGAGGAAGTGCAACAGCCGTATAAATAGAACCAAGAACATCTCTGCGATACATCCCTCGTAAACGAATAACAGCACCGACTGCTCCTCTTATTTTATCTTGTACATGTTGAATAAGGATAAGTTTCCAACCCCTGGTATTAGATGAGTAAGGGATTCCAAGATACATAACTTTCTCAACAGGGCTGAAAACAATCCCCCCACCACAATCCAGAGGGGAATTCAGTGTCGGCAAACTACTAATCACAAAACAATTACACTTTTCAGAACTAATTATTAGACCCTTCTGCCCCAATTTAGACACTAGAATGTTAAAGTTTTCAGTTAATTTTTCCTTTTGACCGACTTAAAATATTAATATCATCAGCATATACTAAAAACGTTACATCACGTGCAAAATGTATTGAAGAAGTCTTAAGCGACCGAAGACAGTCTGCCAAACATGCATTAAAAATATATGGTGATAAAATTCGACCTTGTCTAACGCCTTTTCCCACTGAAGTTAAATTAGATAGAATTTTGGGGGAACGAATTCCCACTTGAACGTTCAGTCCATTGTACCAGGACCTTAAAGCACGCACAACAGAACGGGGAATACCATTATACACAAGAACACAAGGGATAGAAGAGCAGCCGCATGAGAAATTTTGTCGAAAGCCCCTTTTCTGTCAATCAGAAGCGTATAAAGCCGTTGTCCGCTCACTCGCGCATCATTGATTAAAGTGGAAAAAGTAGCCTGCGCGTGATCGCAATCCATACCCCGTTTTAAATCCAACCTGGTTTAACTCGATATCAAGGCCATCAAACATATTTTTAAAACACATTTCAAAGTTTACTAATAATACAATCCTTGGTTATTGGTCGATAAGAACCGCAAGATTTTAAATCATTCTTTCCATTTTTTAGAATAGGGGAAATCAAACCAGTTTTAAAAGACGAAGGAACACGACCTACCGATAAAATTAAATTAAAAAAAGCAAGAAGAGTTAAAAGGAACGTTGTGGATACAAACTTGAGATGGTTTGAAAAAAGCCCATCATGGTCAGGCGGTAATTGGAACTTCAGTTTCTTTTGAGCCAAAAGTAAATCTTGATGTACAATTACGTGGTCAGAAGGAAAGTCACTTAATATAGAGTCCAGCTCAGCTACGTCAGAAGGAAAATCGTTAGAGGAAGACATGGTGGACTTAAAATGTGTTTCCCAATCAGCAACAGCAACAGACGGGAAAGAATCAGGTGGTGGTTCACTTAGATGCTTAGACCTACGTAGCGCTTTCCAAATTTTAAGCTTATCAAGATCAGCATCACGAGACGCCTCCTCCATAAGGCAGTTATTGTGTCGCCTAAGTTCGGCCTAGAAAATAGCCTTCTTCTCTTTCATCCACCGGAAGGAAAGTCCATCACGGGGTTTACCGAGTGCCTTCCATCTGACGTAAACTAACTTAGCCTCTTAATTACTCTCTACCAGCGAAGAATTAAGCGACCAAAAAGGTTTTTCAGCCCCGACAACAATAACATATATTTGAATACTTTAAAATTATGCTGTGCTTTTTTGGCTGTTTTAAGCCTTTTTTCGAGACACGTTGACTGTAGCGAAAAGAGGGAAACAATGTACACAACCCGTTTTTCTGATGGAAAAACTTGTCGCAGACAACCGTCGACAGCATGATACACATTGAAGGTAGCAAAACACGGCAAGTTGAAAATCAGCGTGGTTTTGTTAGAGGTGTTAGAATGTAACGTACGAAATTGCGGTCTCCGGGTTTCGAAATATATGGAGTGATTATGGAAGTATCTCGAATTAGTATTATGGGTAAGGTCCTTTAAACATAAATATGTAAAAATAAGCAAAAAAAATAATACTCATTGTTAGTACACATGAATAAAAGTGGGGACAAAGGTATTTCGGTAGTAGGTTACTCGTTACAACAGGAGTCCTTGCTCCGGAAATCGGGATACCCGGCCCTGTTGAGTGCTATTGCAGTACCCGTAGTTAGAGTTCAGCGCTCCACGGGACTAGTCCTTGAGAATCCTTGTTGTCTCCTTATCAGCACTTGTGACCGATAGGAAAACTGTGGATCCATAAGGTAGCGAGCAGAACATGTAACTTTCACTTACTGCTTTTATTAACCTGTGATCTATCTCATATGTCTGTCGCATGTGCTGATAATGAGATGTTGGGGACTTAAAGAAACTAATTCGCTTGAAAGCGCTGAACCCACCGGTGAATTCGATCGGACCTACTGGTGAATTCTCTGGTGAAAAAAACCATATCGTGAATTCTAAATTCTAGGTTCATGCAACGGTCAGCACATTTTCGCTATCCCTATAAATTGCAGAGAATACATCGTCATCATCGGGGGCACGCGTACAAGCTTGCAAAATCAAGATCCCACACGGATGTTTTTAAGTGGGGTTTTGGCAACAGAATTGTTGATCCTTGGAACAGCCTTACCGAAGACGCGATTAATGCTGAATCGATCAATAGTTTTAAGTGGATTGTTGATGGGATTTTTAATTCTGATCAGTTCGACTACTCAAAGTTTCTTAGAGTTATTTCTTCTCTTGCGACACACCCGCTAATCATTTACTGGACATGATAGTGGACTTTTCCAAGGCGTTTCGGCTAAGATCATTCTTACCCCGAACTCATCAGTCCCTCACAGAGTGCCACAAATGATTATTTCTTTTAGACCACCGTCGCAATGATACCTGGGGCGGCAGAACTGAGAGGGACTACAACCGCCCCAGCCCCCGCTTTGACGACCGCCGGGACGCCGGAAGGGACCAACGCAGAAGCTTCGATAACCGACGTGAGGCTGGCGGTTATGGTGGACGTATGCCGCAGGCTGCAGGTGGACGCTTCGGTGGATACTCAGGTGGCTACGGTGGACCTTCTCCCCGAGGGGGAGGCGGTGGATACGGTGACCGGGAAAGAATGCCCCAGAGAGTAAGTTTTCGTGAATTCTGTTCTCTCCATGGATTGACAAGAACTTCATTTTTCCTAGTACTACTAGGTTAGGAAACTTTTCAAAGTTTAGCATTACAGTATTTTAGGGCATGCGCCCGTAATTTGAAAGGGCCATATCTAAGTGATGTGCTTCAGTAGAAGGACAAGGGTAATTCGGTGGTCCTCCATCAGTTGAAGCAGGCAAGTAATGTTGGTGCAGATAGGCGCCACTTAAGAAAGGGAGGGAACGCGTAGTCTCAGAAGGTTTCGACACCTTCGAAAGGTATCGTGTATCGAAAAAGAGTTCTCAGATATCCCACCAATTGACTTCTTGAGATCCGAATGACAGCTAATCGAATTGGAAACAACATGCCAAAGAAAATACCGAACGTTTTTGCATCCTCTTTTTTCGTGGAATTTTGCAGATTGTGCCTGGTCGAAGTCGGATGATGGTTTACTACTGAGCAGGTATTGGAGGGATTAGTGCATCTACTGTTGCTTGCCCGTGCAGTCGTAAGTTAGCTGCAGAGGTCTGCCACGGAGTTTGTCTTGCTCAGTTCGTATCGCTAATTACAGTTCTTCTGTGAGAGAGATGTTGCTGAATATATGATGGCATGTGCTATGAAATCAGTGATTTTATTTTACTTTTCCGACACAGACTTTTCTGTGACCGGTAGTGTTTTGGAAAAGAATTGTTCTTAGCAAGTAAGGCAACGTATAACAAAAAAAAGAAACATGAGTATTGCGGGATTTAATTTATAGCCATTATTCTACTAGCTAATATATGTTTGGTAATGGGCGGCTCTTACAGCAGGGATATGGCGGCGGCGGTGCTGACTACTACCGTGGTGGCTCTTCTGGTGGAGACTATGGTCGCGGTGCCTCCTCTGGTGGAGACTACAGTCGCCGCGGCTCCTCTGGCGGAGACTACAGCCGTGGCAGAGCCTCCGGTGGAGACTACAGTCGCGGTGGTGCCTCTGGTGCCGCCTACAGTCGCGGCGCTTCCTCCACTGGTGGCTACAGTCGTGGCCGCTCTTCTGGCGGAGATTTCAACCGACGTGGTGGTGACAGGCGCCCGCAGCCAGCCACCGGTGGGCAAGCACGGTATAGCTCTCCTGCTGCAAGTGCAGCAAGACCAGCGCCGACAACCCCTGCCCCAACCCATGCTCGCCAGCAGTCCTGGGACACAACAACCCCACAGCAGCAAACATGGGCTCAGCCAACCCAAACCCCGGCCACCACCGACCCAGCCTGGGGACAGCAGACCTGGGGCCAGCAGGGCTACTATGACCCAGCGACATATAGCCAGTACGCCCAGCAAGGATATTGGAATGGGCAGTCCTATGATTATCAGGCGGCCTGGCAACAGCAACAGCAGGTAAGTTCTATCATTGCTCAAGGAACACTTTCTTGATCTGTGTCCTATAGATTGAAGTCTCTGCCCTTTGTCCTTTCAACATTTTTTTTTCACATCTCTTGCTCCTTAGCTTTCTGCATCCCTCTGCAGTCCGTGCAGAAATAGGGTGAGGACGGTTGTATCCATACTCTCCAATGGCTTTTCTTAAAGCATCAGCGAGTGCTTGGCCTTCTGCTTTTTAATTGATCGTTAATATTCCAGCTTTGATCTAGGAACAACTTGACCCACACGGCACACGTGTTCGCGTTGACGTCTCCGCCGATCAGGGCTGAACCTGCACTGAATCCGGTTTTCCCCGGCTTATTTGTGACCCAACCATTTCTGAATGTTGGTCACGGAAACAGAAATGCGTGCCATTCGACCCCCAAGTTGATACTCGCGATAACTATTCTTTCAGCCCAAGCTAACTGCGAACCATATTTGATAGTGCAAAACGGATACGTCAGCTGAATTTTAGTGGTAACACCGTTTTGTGTACTTTACTGGCGGTAATTTCAGCCAGATAATATCTTAGTGAATAGTACATGCTTGATAAAGCAGCTCGTATCATTATGTGAACTTTGATTTGCAACTAAATTTTAATTTCGTGACAAAATTTCGAGCCACAAAATCGGAAATCACCTTGAGAGACGTTAGTAAAACTTGCTTGGAAAAGAAGAGGTGTGGAATCTGGATTAACCGAATTGCGTATCATTGGATTGAGTTGCTCGCTGTTCACAAAAAGTATAAATTCTCTAGCCCTTGTTGGTCAAAACGTGTTACGCAAGACCGCGGAATGGCGCGTAATCACCTTGATTCGCGCGAGAAAGTCGTTCAGAGAACAGCTGTAATTATATATTTTTTTTTCATAGTTGTACTACAACCAAGCCGCTGCTGGGCAGACACCAGCAGCCAACGCTGCCGGAACCCAGGCCACTCAACAGGGGACATGGAAGTCCTACTAAATCCCATCTTTTCATTACTTTCATACGATGTCCCAGTAGGAGTGGTTCCCAAAGTTATCTTAATTAGTCTTTTATATGAATGTGTAATGGTGGCACATTTTTTGTGGACTCGCATTTTTATAACCTTCTTATGATTTGAGACCATCATTAAAGTTGACTACCATAACCTCGTCTGACGACTCTAGGCATACATATAAATATTCTTTGAGCCCAAGCTGACTTTGAAACATTTATTCAAACAATGTTTATAACGGATACGTCTGCTACGATTCTTCATCAGCGATATTTCGGCCCTTCTTGGCAAGGGTGTCAGGCTGTCAATCCTCTGGTTCAACTTCGGGGAAGGAAACAAACCTGTAATCATATGTCAGCCTTGTTCGCTGGCTTGCGTACCGTAAGGGAATGACTCTTGAATGACTTTCCCTTACGTGTCCCAGGACTTTTATTCCCGACTTCAGCACTTCCGTCATGCGAACGTTTACCGTGAGTAAAGTCGCTTTCACATTAGTTGCGTTTTTGCAGGTACCATAGTATCTGTTACCACGGTAACTGCATTTGCTATTAGTCGTTTTTGCAGTTACCGTGGCATCTGATATACGGTTGCTCTGCAAAAACGCAATTGCCGAAATTGCGCTTTTCGAAGTCGTCCCAAAAGAAAAACAGATATTCAGTCACATCACTAAGTGCCAACCTTCGTTCCCACCAATTTGACAAAAATGACGAAAGTGAGATAATTTTTTCAGATACCACGATAACTGGCGATAAAACGAATTAGACCGTGGTATTGGATACCATGGTATCTGCGAAAACGCAACTATTAACGCGTTGAGCCTTTCACAGTAAGCTACGCAACCTCTGCGTTGTGCTTGCGTCGACATAACGCAGAGCTTACTTCTATTCTTTTAGTTGCGTCGACGCGTACGCTTCAGATTTGTCGGTGGAAAATGGAAGTTTTAGAAGAAAAACCAAAAAAAGGCTGATGGAAGAAAAACTTGCTACTGAAAGAAATTAAAATTGAACAGAAGAAACTGAGAGAGGAAAATGTAAATAAGCATCCCGCGAGAAATCTTCTCGTGCAGGTGTGAAAGATGCGCCGCGCTACCTGTACGCAACGATGCGTCAAAGTGAAAGAGGCTTAAAGCTATGGTGCCAACTGCGTCTGAATCGAAACAGTGTAAGTATAGTGTGTGAAAGAAACGTGGTTGTAAAAATGACGGAAGCTGTTGGCACAGGATTGGCATTCCAATACATCAGGAAGGCAGAGTAAGCAAATCAAAGAAAAGTAGAAATAAAGCGGACCGTAATGATGTATTTCGTCTCCTAAATGGCTTTGGTAAGGAAATCAGTCAGCAAATTTTCGAACAAAATCGATACGGATACATTCCATGTGTTCTCGTTGTTTTCCGTCTGGATAGTCCACAGGAATTAACTCCCTCCGTTCTCGTGGCTCCCTTCGACTCCCCAAGGAGTCCCAGGGAAACAGCCGTAGTACTAAAAAAAAATAGTGCAATTAAGGTAATTAAAAAGAAGGCTGTTAGGCCTATAGCCTACAATAACGCTTTTCAGATCTCTAGACAAATTGAATAAACAGATCTAAAGATCATCGGCCGACCTATACAGGACGGATTTTACTGATCGATCACTTATAAACAAAAAAATCATTCTAGGATTCGATTACTACCTGAAACTTTAGTTAGAAGACGAGATACTCCCGCCGTTGAAGGGATCCCGGAACGAAGGTGTCAGCTGAGTCCTTTCTGTGCATGCCAGGCATCGTTGCCCAGCTTATCTGGAAGTGCCCGAACTATCAAAATTCGGACAGAAGGTCAGACGTTACGATCGCATGCTGTGGTATTTGAGGAAAACAATGGAAGTGCCATACAACAGTCCGGATTTACTAGTGAACAAAGAACAGAGACAGGCACATATCAAGACCACGATCGATTTCGTCGACATTCGATTCCTGCTGTATTCGCCGTCGAGGATTGCAACTAGTTATCTCGTGCGAGTGCTTTGTCGCGGCAACACATGGGATCGAGCACTCGAGCTTTTTTGAGAAAACAAGACCCGGGTCAGTAACGTCAACAAATCACCATGGTCGGGACATCGTGCGTGGACATGCTCAGAGAAGCCCCAGCGGGATCTAACGGTCTTTCTGGTTACCTTTTCATTGTCAAAAGACACAGCGACAATGTGTCAAAGCGAGGCTTCACCTTCCATATTTTTCTTCCTGATTCCAGACAGCCGTTTTCGTCGAGATGGATCTGGAAGGTGAAGCCAAGTCAAAAACGTCTGGAAGTCCAGGGTGTTGGACACCCCAGATTCCGGATGTCTGGAAGGTACCATAGAGGCAATCCATTCGAGAGACAGAACAAATATGCAAATGTAGGAAGGAAAGGGAAAGTGATTGACAGTTGTGACTGGGATGCAAGAGATATTTCAAACGCGAAGGGCACATCTAGGAAATGTTTAAGAATAGCAAAACTGGATGAAATCATTATCATGAAAATCTGGAAGGGTTGGCTTGACTATGTGGAAGCCCCGGACGTCTGGGAATCTGGAAGGTGAAGCCTGGCTTCACTGACGTGCACGGATGTACACGACAAAAAAAAAAAAAATCAATGTTCGTCTTCGTCAGTGAGGGAATTTTTGAAAATAAATTGAATTGACAAGTACCCCAACCGAAACAGAACGACGTTATGGCGGCGGTGCGCTTAAACATTTTCGGCGGCAGTGTGCCGATAAACGGCATGGCTTGGGGGTCTACACCGTAGGGGGCACGTGACGACGACGCTGACCCCCTTAGGTTTTATCGAAAGGACGCCTCTGAGAGTGTTGGAAGGAGCCTCATAGCCTATTATAAACGCTTATGTGGTTGTTTTGTTTGCATTCTCTAGATGTCAATCAAGAAAATACTGCTTTGATTGCTGTTTCGAGAGAGTTATCTAGTGGGATATCTGTTGCTATGATGACAGATGGCACATTGATCGATATCGACGCTTGTTTTTTGATGCAGAAGAAGAAGAAATGCAAGTAAAGATTTGAGCCCAGCTTTTATTGAGGAAGAAGTTCCAATTTTTGTTTCCCGTCTGAATATGATTTATTCCCCTGCCTAAACTCGATGAAGGTTCTCTAAGCTCCTACAAAGGTCAGTGAAAATCTATTAGTATAGCCCACAGGAGGGGTATCGAACCTCAGACAAGATTTCAAATTCTGTCCTTCAGAATAATCTACTTGGCTTCAGAAGAAACCAACAAATATGACAAACATACTAGATTGAAGCTATTTCTAGGTAAACATATTTCTCTTTTCGAACAAGATCCCTTCACTCTAACCTAACTGGATTGACTACAAAATGATAGAGTTAGAAAAAGGTAGAGATAGCAAAGTCAATAGCCAGAAAATTCCCTTTCAAAGCAGCTTCAAACCAAGAAGTGGCACAGTATTTGAATATTTTGGGACTCATGGCTGTTCTAAAAAGTAACGTAGAGAGATCGCACACTACCCGATGAAAACAGATTTTGCTACACCATCATCATGTGTCATCATGGGAATGTAACAACAAAATTTAACATTGGGAGGTATAGGGCTTTCAACTTTGAAATTAAATTACTGGGGTTTGACAATCATTCAATCAATCAATCAATCAATCTGTTTATTACCCGTCAAAAACAATGGAGGGTGTGTGGCCCTAGTGACGGAGTTGGAGAAAAAAAAACAAAACAAAAAAACAACAACAACAAGAAAGACAATGCATGTAGGAAAACCTTACACTAAACACAGCAAAAACATAACTACAGATTTTTCGGAGCCAGGGACTTGCAGGAATGTTAATTGGGTAATTCCTTAATTGTATAGTTCTATAAATATTCCTTTGGCCCAAGCTGACTGCAAATCATATTTGATGGTGCAAAACAGATACGTCAGCTGAATTTTATTGGAGCTGTATTTCGGCCCTTCTTGGCAAGGTCCTCTTCAGGCTCAAAACCGCTCAAGTTGGAAAAACAAACTTGTGGGAAACACAAGTTCAATAAAATTCAGCTGACATATCTGTTTTGCACCATCAGATATGTATAGTTCTTGACTTACTTTGACTTAAGTCCCATCCGGCCTTAGTGGCCGTCTCGGGGCCTCTCTCCTCGCGAGCGAATGTATACGCCGCCTGTACTGCTCTCTGCTGTGTGACAATCTGAGAAGACTAGGGAGGTTGTACTCGGAGAAATTTTCCTTCCAGCGCTTCGGAGGGCGACCTCGAGGGCGAGAACCGTGGATGTGACCTTCGAAAGCAATCTTCGGCAGTTGGTCGTTGGCCATGCGCTGGACGTGGCCGAGCCATCTGAGCTGTTGGAGGCGGACTCTTTCCAGGATGGTGGTCTTGTACTGGAGTCTTTCGAGAAGGTCAGCATTTGAGACTCGATCTACGTGTGTTATGCCGGCGATTCGACGCAGCAGCTTTGTCTCAAATGCGGCGAGTCGTCTGGAATCATCTACTCTGACTGTCCACGTTTCACAGCCGTACATTGCTATAGGAATGATGATGGAGCAGAATAGTTTAAGTTTTAGCTTCAGGGAGATTCGTTTTTGCTTCCATATTGGCATTAGAGCTTTGAAGCCGGCGCTACCAAGAGCGAGTCGTCTTTTGATGTCCACTGACTGATTGTTATCGCTCGTGATCTGGCTCCCCAGATATGTGAAGCTGTCTACCCATTCTATTTCCGCTCCATTAAGCTTAATTTTTGGTGGGGGTGGATTTGTGAATCTTGACACACGCATGGCTTTCGTTTTCTCCTCGTTGATTTTCATTCCGAAGGTTCGGGTAACTAGTTCCAGGTTATCTGCTTCGGTTTGCAGTTCATCAACGGATCCGGCGAGCTTGTCGATGTCGTCTGCGTATGCCAGCTTGTCGATTACAATCCCTCCTATCATGGCCCCATTAGTTGCTTCAACATGCGACATGACACAGTGGAGGAAGAGATTAAACATGTGGGGTGAGAGGATGCATCCTTGCAAAACACCAGCAGAAGTTTGGAATCCTTCGGTCGTTCCCTCAACTGTTTGTACTTGGCTTCTGAATTGATCGTACATGTTACGAATGAGTGAGACGATGTTTGACGGGACGCCGTAGTGCAGTAATATATGCCAGAGGCCTTCTCTCCAAATTAAGTCGAAAGCTTGCTTGAAGTCGATGAAGAGTTGATATAGGTCCAAACCATATTCAAGGTATTTTTCCATTACTTGACGGATGACAAAGATCTGGTCTATCGTTGAGCGGTTAGCTCGGAAACCTGCCTGATACTCAGGGATGATGTGGCTGGTTAATGCTTTTATTCTGTCCAGTAGTATCTTAGTCAACACTTTGGCAGGTTGGCTTGTCAGGCTGATTGGACGGTAATTGTCACATTCGGCTTTGGACCCTTTTTTATGTAGTGGAACTATGGTAGCGGAACACCATGTTTTCGGGAAATATTCCTTGTGCCAGGCAGCTGTGGCGATTCTGTGGTAGAGGTCTGTTACGACTTCTGAGTCGATTTTCAGGAGTTCTGCTTGCAATCCATCTGGTCCAGGCGACTTATTTGATTTGAGTGACTTCAAGGCAGCTTCGACTTCGCTTCTGAGTGGTGGTGGGCTTGCTTCCGATGGGGAGATGGTTAAGTTCCTAAGAACAGCAGGGTCAGGATTGATTGGGGGGTTCAACTTTTCTTGGAAATGTTGTTTCCACCTTTCTCTTATTCCTGCTGCGTCGTTGATGGGAGTCCCGTCTTTATCAAGAAGTACATTGGTAAGTGTAGTTTTGCGCCTCGACAGCTCTCGTATTCTTTTGTACACAGCATGGGTATTGCCTTTTCGGAAGTCAAGCTCGCATTGGTCGCATTTGTTCTGAATGTACGCGTTTAGAGCGCGTTTGATCTTCTTTTCCGTTAGCCGCTTAAGATGCTTATAAGTGTCTCTGCTTTCTGGGTCTTGCCTATTAGCGACAGCACGCTTGTCTTTACAGAGCTGAATGATCTCATCGGTGATCCATGGCTTTTCGGAGCCATTGGTTCTTCCAAGGACTGACTCGGCTGTCTGTATGAAGATCTCGGTGCTCTTGTCGACTAGTGCGTCTATGTCTATTTCTTCTGAGCTCATTGAAGAGCTCTCCAATAGGGTTTTGAGACCCAGGTCGAGATTCATCCGGTAACGAATGCGAGTCGACTCATCTTTCAGAAGCTCGATACGGAATCTTGGGACTTTTTTCTGGAGACTTGTTGCCGACTTCAGACGGAGGCGGAAGGATGCCATTACCAGTGTGTGATCGCTGTCAAAGTCTCCTCCTGCGAGAGCGACTGTGTCTAGCGTGCTAGTTTTCCAGCGTTTCGGAACAAGTACATAATCGATGCAATATTATTGTAAATTATTGTAAAAAATTGTTGTAAAAAAGTGTCCAAGGAAGTAAGAGCTTGAAGGCTTCAAAGTTTGAACACAAAAGAATCCTATTGGTTGGCGATGACGTGGAATGTGTCATAATTGACCAATAGGATGAGAGTCCCTCTTTGTTTACAAACTTTGACGCCTTCAAACTCTTATCAGAAAGAACACTCATTTACAAAGTTATATTATTCCAACAAGAAGGAGCCAATTTAACGATCCTGCAATGCAGCTGCAAAATGGCTATCAAAGGCCGGTAATTTAGTCTCAAAGTCAAAAGTCCTATACTTCTGAATGTTAAATTTTTTTGTTAGGATCCCATCTGTTTTCGTTGGGTATGGTGCAGTCTCTCTATTTTGCCTCTTGACTGTAAGGACAGCATGTACATTTCATTTTAACATTTTTGTGGCAAAAAAAAAGAGGTCAGGTACCCCTCCTTTACCTCGAAGGTTGCTGTGAAAATGTTAAAATGGAATGTACATGGTGTCCTGACAGTCCTGTGACAGTCAAGAGGCAAAAATATGAATTTCTGCAACATTCACATGTCCTAAAATATTCAGATTCTGGGCCTTTTCTTTATCTTGAAGCTGCTTTGAAAATGGATTTTCAGGCTATTGTGGTAACTCTACCTTTTTCATCATTTTCTAAGTCACAGCAAAGAATACAAGCTAGCTAAGGTCAGAATGAGATGATCGTAATTGAAAAGAAAATATGTTTAAGTATAAATCTTGTCTGAGGTTGGATACCCCTCCTGTACTTCTATTTCTTCTTAGAAGAATCACCTGGCACAAAACAAAGCTGAAAAGGTGAAAATACATTTAACAGAAAAAAAGCTGATGTCAATAGTCCCACTCAAGCTATTTGGGTTAACCTGGCAGTGTTGACAAATCTGAGAAAGATGCAAACAAAATTGGAAATGAAAGGAGAACAAAAACAATTTGGCCATGGTTAGCACATGTTGAGAAGAAAGGCATGTGGCAAAGATGTTGGGTAATTAAACCTTTCATTGATGGTGCAAATAGCAAGGTATCCTGTATTTGTATTTGATTCGTGTTTAAGTCATCAGACTTGTTTTTGCAATCAAAGTAAGTTTGACATGGACCAAGGTGAATTTTCATTCTTCTGGGTGTTAACAGAAAAAAGAGTGAAAGTTAGTTGGTGGAATTTCCATTAAGAGGAAATACTGAGCGTGTTCCACCCTTCTAACAATAGTTACTATTAGTTATTATTTCTGTTCCATCTTCAGGAAAAGTTACTACGCTGACCGTTCCAACCTTTTCGGAATAGTAACTAATAGCTACTACTTGCTTGCCATGCTCGGGAGCGTAGTAACTACGCATCTCTGTAACGTGATTGGTCGGATTCTCCCCTGGCGTGAGATCCTGCTGGAAAATAGAAAAATCATTCCAGCCTTGACGGCAAAAAGCCAGAATTCGTGACGTCATGCGTAGTAACTACGGTAAGTAGGGTGGAACACGCTCACTGCTTGTGCCTGTAGGTTTTGTTACTTTAGATATCACCTCAGCTTCAACAGCCCAGAAGAATGGGATGAAATCCAAATCAAGCAAATATTTATGCACAGTAATGATTGCAAACAGTAATAAGTAAGGTAAAGCTAAATCAAAGTTAGTCAGTGCAGTTTTTTATTGCACTTGCAGTTTCGCTCAAGTGCCGTATTTATAACTTTTGAACAGGGAATCGGAACTTTGTGAAACTTGATATGAAAGACCTCTTGTCTCAGATGTCACACTTCAAGTCCGGAATGGATCCGATGACTTTGGGGGAGTTGGAGGGGGGGGGAACCGGAAATCTTGTGACAAGTTCAGAGTGGACGGATAGGGATGAAACCTGGTGGGAAGAACAAGCACAAGCCCTAAATACACAGTTGACAAGACCGGATCGGATCCGAGCATTGTGGGGGGAGTTGGAGCGAGAGTTCCGGAATTTTGGTGATCCCAACTTAAGATGCTTACACATGTGCTAGGACGATGAAACTTGGCAGGAATATTAGTTTTAACTTAAGAACAGTCGTTTCTCCGACTTGACCATCGCGGGGGGAGTGGAGGGAGGGGTAATCCAGAATCTTGAGGTATGTCAAAATTTTGAATTGATGATCGGATCTTGATGGAACTTGATATTCAGAAAGAACTCATGTCTCAGATGTCAATCGGGATGAAACTTGGTGGGTAGGACAAGCACAGATAAATAGTTGAAAAGACCGGAGGGGATCCGAGCACTGTGGAAGGAGGTCGAGAGTGTTCCGATATCCCGGGGATCCCGACTTGAGATGCTTACACATGTGCGAGGGCGATGAAACTTGGCAGGCATATCAGGGAATATACAATTTTAACTTACGAGCAGTCGTTTCTCCGATTTGACCATCGTGGGCGGAGCGGAAGGAGGGGGAATCCGGAATCTTGAGGTATGTCCAACTTTGAACGGGTGATCGGATCTTAATGAATTTACCTTAAAATTACCTTAAATCGCATTGTCCAGCGACAAAGGTGGAAGATCCTGCTGTGGTTGTCGCTGGTGGAATGTAAAACTTGATATTCGGAAACAACTCATGTCTCAGATGTCCAATTTCGAGTGCGGATAGGATCCCATCAATTTGAGGAAGTCGGAGGGGGGGGGGACCAGAAATTGTGTAACACGCTTGGAGTTTAGCGATTGAGATGACACTTGGTGGGAAGAACAAGCGTAACCTCCAGATACATCAGTGGCAGAACCGGACCGGATTCGATCATTCTAGGGGAGTTGGAGGGGGGTCCGGAACTCTGCTGATCGCAATTTAAGGTACTTCGAGATGTGCTAGGACGATTACAGATTGATTTCTAGCGCCCTTAAAGTGCGCATCATCACAGCCAAGTGCAGAAAAAAAAAAGAAAAAAGTTTGTTTACCAAACGATACATCCTCGTGGTTTTCAAAAAGGGTCTATCGCTATTGTTATCTCAAGGGTTTGCTTACAAATGATCACAACAAACCCACAAATTGGCCAAATGATCACAACAAACCCACAAATTGGCGAATTCCTACTTTCATCCTTTTACCAAGCCTTGCAAGTGCCATATGAGCTTCCAGCTCTTGTTGAATCTTCTGCTCTTTTTGCTCAGTCGTGAATGATGCTCTTACTTCAGTTATTGATCAAGAACTTGCAAGTTTGTTTCTTTCATCTGCAGCCTAAAGAGGACCCTTTCCAAGAAGGATTGAAATATTGGTGAAGGATATCCTAGCTGATTCTTTCCGTTTTCAATTACTTCAGTAAGCTTATGCTGGAGGAGTATTCAGTAATGCAAAAGTTGTGTGTTACTTCCATAATATCCCAACCGAAGAAAACAAATATTATAGGACACCTGAACAATGAAACCATACTTGAACACACCGTGGAGAATACATTTACAGACATCACAGACATGGCCACGGAGAGCATTCTTCTCCTGAGCGTGACGTTTTCAAAATAGGGGTGTTCATTTCTGGAGGTTTGCACATGCAGACTCCAAGACAAAAAGCGCAATTCATTCAAATCTTGTACAGTGCTGGCTCGATCGTAGTAGAATTTCTTCTAGATATACGTTTGTGCTTAACTGGTTAAAAATATTCCAGAAGAAGGTTTGATTGGATTCAATTGTTAATTTTTAAAATGGAGCAAAAATCATAGCTTGGAAACACTATTTCGTATTTGGATCGTTTTTTTTGCAGGCAATGTTAACGGAAGTCATACAGACAGGGATGATACTTGGTACTCTTCATTCAGGTGTCCTTTAAAAAAGATGCAATACAAGCATTCTGATTGCATTCTCCGTGTAAAAAAAAGAGCTGACACACTTGACCCTTAGCAGATATTAACTTCTTAATTTGTTATTATTATTATTATTTATTTGAATCCTTCAGAACTGGAGAGTAATGCATAAAAAGGAACAACAGCGTGTCAGTCAAACTCACACATACTAATAAACAACTGACCGTTAAAGGCAAATTAGCCTACTAAATATACAACGAAATACATGAAAAAAAAAAAAGTTCAAAATAAACAAACTATCAGAGCGCTTTTTTGTGAAAAAAGGAAAAAGGTTGTGACGAAGAAGAATGTTGTCGGCCTTTTTATGAAAGTTCTGGATTTTACCATTTAAAGTTTCCAAAGGATTCTTCACTTTAAAATTCGAAGTTCGGAAAGGGAAACCAAGAAGGAATTTCGAGAATTTATAATAAGTAACTTTTAATGCAGAAAGTTCAGACGGATGGAAAGAAGAAAAGAAAGCAGACGAAAAAAGAATGTGAGGAAGTGCAACAGCCGTATAAATAGAACCAATAACATCTCTGCGATACATCCCTCGCAAACGAATAAGAGCACGAAATGCACTCTTATTTTATCTTGCACATGTTGAATAAGGATAAGTTTCCAATCACTGGTATTAGAGGAGTAAGGGATAAGATTGTTGCCATTTTAATATTTTAGACAAATTTAATATTTAAATTTAATTTAATATTTATATAATTTAATATTTTACTCAAGACAAAACCGATACAGTCCGAAGCGTCGAAAAGTTAGAGGCATGTTCAAAGAAACATCGCTCTACTTTATTTAGTTTATTGTTTGACCTTTGTCTGCCAATATAAGTATTTTTACAGAGGTGTTCAAAGAAACATACTTTTGTTGTGTTCAAGACCAATTTCGGAATTACACCGGAAATCCCTGGCTATGATGGAACTCAACCACTTGAATAATTTGAAAAATTGCTTCTCTTGTTTTGCACACTTCTGGGTGGATAGTTTGCATAATATTTATTTATTATTTATTTATTTATTCATTTATTTCCCTCAATATTGGGGAGTACAACTTATAAATTGTAATTCTTATATTATCCATCCCTTCTTTCATTCCAGGTTTGAGCTGAGAATGGATATTACGAGGTATGTGTGTTTTTCGTTTGGCTTACCGACGAAACGTCCCCATGACAAAAGTCCCCTGGTGAAACGGTTCCGGCGAAACGTCACCGTGACAAAACGTCCCCGTGACAAAACGTCCCCGTGACAAAACGTCCCCATGACAAAACGTCCCCATGACAAAACGTCCCCGTGTCAAAACGTCCCAGTGACAAAACGTCTCAGTGGCGAAACGTCCCCAAGCATATATTTTTAAGTTTGCTTCGATCTTCAGGTGCATGATCGAGGTAAAACAACTTCAGAGTGTGCATTACAGATGTGGAAACAACATTGCTTATGAGCAGAAAAGACATAGGACCGGTTGTTTCATAATGTATTGTTTTCAGTTAAAATATGTAGTGTAATATTGCAACTGACTCGTGACTGATCAGTTTCTAGGCGAGATAAAGGGGAAGCCTGCTGTGTCTCAAAGAGAGTCAAACAAGGAAAATGCAAAAATATCCGTAGTGCCGGTATGCTGAATAGAAATGACATGAGGAAGCGAGGAAACAAAAGCGATGAAACAAAAATTCTATAGCCGGGCACGTTTTGCCATGGTTTGCCGGGTGGGACGTTTGTCATGGGGACGTTTTGTCGTGGGGACGTTTCGCCAGGGGATGTTTCGAATGGGGACGTTTTGTCAACAACCCTTTCGTTTTACTTAAGGGGTGTCTAGCCCAGAACTTACTGAAAAAATAGGATAGATGAATAGTAGTCCTGAGAAACCCCTCTCATCCCCATGCCATTTTTTTTCTCAATTCAGCTATGATTTTCTTTAACTGTCGGAAAGTAACACTATTTGTCAGAGTTTATCCTTTTTTGTTTATTATCATTTTCTTTTGTACCCCCCCCCCCCCCCCTGAATGTTTTATAAATAGGCTACCGTGAGAAGTTATATTTACGTAGCTCGAGGTGGACGTAGCTTAACTAGTTTGATCTGTTTTTAGCTATGATGAAGTCGACCATTTTGTCCAGTTTGACGGTAAGCCAGGGTGTGGAGATTGCCAACCAGCACGAGTGGAGCCAGACCAGACCGCATATGGCGAACTTGTTATAATAGGGTAAGCGAATGTTTCCTTACTTCTTCAAGACAGCTGGTAAACCTACATCGTCTGTTGCATCAACGATCCATGAAAGAGTATCTTGTCATTGTACGCAAACCTTAGAAGGCCTATTTTGTGAACTTCTTCCTGAAAGTTGGTTGGAGTTAAAGCTGGTGCTGTGATTTCATTCTGGGCACGGCTACTGTTTTTGTTGTTCGATTGGGTCGTTGAAAGGGTAGAGATTCTTCTGCATTTTGGTTTTGGTTATGTGGGTAGTGTAGTAGTTGTCCGTCGTATTTTATTTGCACGCCGAACCGGCAGGATACGCTAATTTAGTTCCTCTGCGTTACCAGCTCTTCGACAGTCTTGTTCTGTTCCATGTTCAGATCTTCCCAGTTACGGTTCAGGGAAGTTTTCTTCACAACTTCAAACCCTTTTGTAAGAAGTGATTCTGCCATGCGTCTGTCACTATTATCAGTAATGGCATCCTTTTTCTTTCTCTCTTTGTTACCTCTTTGCTTAATCGAGGTTCGAGGTTCAAGGTTACAAGGGTCAAGGTTTTAATTTCTTCTGCACAAAATGAATTTAGATGGATGGCCAAAGCCGGAGACACAAGATCTAATGACAAAAAAACTGTGCAGTAATAGAACAAGCTTATTGACATGTAACTAATTACGTAAATAAAAACAAAAAAAGTATTCCGTGACTCCAGTTGACAGGCTCCGTAATAACTCCGCATGATGGGACAGCTATACATTCAAACAATGCATACAACGGATACGTCAGCTGCGATGCTTTGGCAGCGATATTTCGTCCCTTCTTGGCAAGGGTCCTCGTCAGGCTGTCGAACGTCAAGGACCAGAGCAAAATAAGACTAGGGAGTAGCACCGAGCCCTATGCAGTCTGCACACATCGTGGAAACAGGGAAGGTTACGGTATACCTTTTTTTGCTGTGTTCGGAATATGAAGTTATCGGAGCCAGCGCTGGTGCAAGACTGATTGAGTTTCAGTAGGGACATTCTCTATCGCTAGTGGTGGTAGTGTCGCTGCTATTCAATGTGTTTTTTTTCAACTCTTGGCGCTATTCCATAGAGGTATTTTGTTCTGTCAAGGAAAACGCTGGAGAAGGAACGAACCTGCAATAAATAACTGAAGCTTTTACCGACTGCAATATCCAATTCGAGGAAATTACTTTTAGATACTACTGCAGTGAGATTTAATTTTTGACACGGCTGCTGTTTTTGCTGCTAGACTGGGGCGATGACAGGAAAGGTTTTCTTCTCCATTCCATTAATAACCCCGCTCCACATTTCGAGTAGGCAGTACTCGCCTGTACTGTTACTTCTTATACCACTGTACGAACAAATTAGTGCCGAGATTTAATTTTTGACACGGCTGCTGTTTTTGCTGCTCGATTTGGGCGATAACAGGAAATTTTTTTCTGCATTTTTATGCATTGTTTGAAAATATGTTTCCCAGTCAGCTTGGGCTCAAGGAGTACCGTAGTACCGTATAAAGTTATAATAATAATAATTATTACGTTTTCTTATTTATAAAAAAAAATATGCCCTTCCCCGTGTCTTCCGTGCCGGTAACACATTCTACTCTCAAGCTTTGGTCTGAACAAACGACTACCAGTTCTAGGGTTAGGGTGCGGAGCCATTTTTTTTTATTTTTTATTAATTCAGCCGTAGCCATATACACAGAGGAAAAACACACATTAGGTATGCCTAGGTACTAGATTTTCTGCATTTTTATCAGTACCGTACGAGAAGGTGAAATTGGTTTAAAGCAAAAGGGGCTAGTTCCAGGGTTGGTCACCAAAAGTAACTTCGTACACCCTGGAAAGTAACCCAAAAGTATCTCAGAGTAACCCAATGTAACCCAATGTGACCCAATGCAGTGTAATCCAAAGTATCCTGAAGTACACCCTGGTTCTTGGTGACCAATCCTGGGGCTAGTTTCTGAGAAAAGAAAATCATTGGGAAACCGTAAATACCAGCATATATTTCAACGTAGGTTTATTGCGGGTTCAGTCGCGATCTGCACATCAAACAGATGACATAACGTCATAATTAATTTGTTCAGTCAAATCCGCTTCTGTGATGTTCGAATCTGACTTTTTGTGATCGCAAATGGCGCCTAAAGAAAACTCGCGGAAAAAAACTATGTTTCAAACGACACAAAGGGCCTGTCAACTAGCTGAAAGACGCCAGGGCGTTCACGGAAGCTTTAATCTTTTCGGCTGGATTGCGACGTACGAGAATCCGATTCATTTGTCCAAAACGAAATGCTTTGTCCATTTTGGTTCTCCATTTTTTTTTTTTTACGGAACTTGCATCAGTTCACATGATTTTAATTTGTTTTTTTCATCACTTTCTGTACATCGTATAACAGTAGCCTACTCTGAACAGTCGGTTTGGGTGAGGCAAGGAGTCAGCTGTCGTGGATGTCAGCAGACTGAACAATGGTAAAAATTATCAAACATTCACTTGTTATGAAAGCAGTCATGTTATGACAGGTTTCGACTTGCAATCCATACCCCTGCTCGAGTCTTCTTCGAACAATTAGCGAAGCCGTCAAGTTTGATCCATTTGGGAAGGTCGCTTCGCCTTGCGTCCTTAATAGATAATCATCTTGTGTCGGCAGTGTGTAAATATTATTGCTTTAGCGGCAGCATACCAGGCAAGTTCGAACGCGTCCGTTCACTGGTTGGTTAGTTGCCGCCCCTATGGCTGTTGTGGACGGTCGTAGCGGAAATGGAAATTGTCGTTGAAAATTCCAGGCTTCTGGTTTGTGAAGTGGGGTCGAAGAAAATTGAGACCGGTGGAGGCTGCGTATGCTTCTTGGAGGTATTCCTCAGAATTGATGAGAAGAGTGATTGCCTGATTTTGTAGTCCTATTTTTTCCGTTTTGTCAGAATGAGAAGAATCAGGAAGAATGATTCCGATTTGAGCTTCAAATATCGACGAAATGCAGTTATCAGATCATGAAGTTCACCCAGCGGGTTGTCGACATAACGTCCCCAGGCAAAAACGTCCCCGGCGAAACGCCCCATGACAAAACGTCCCCACGACAAAACGTCCTCGTGGCTACAGATTTTTGTTACTACGTTTTCGGCACCTGGTCAAATTTTCGCCGAAGGCAAAAAATTCGGTCAGAAATGGCAAAATCTTTTGTACCCACATTTACAAACTAGACGATTTAACGTGTTTGTTGGTTCCCATTCTTTATCGAATTTCGTAATTAATCCAACTTTTGTTCAGTCCGAGTCGATTTCACCGCATTCGGTACGTCCCTACGTAAATTCGGTGATTTAACGTATTTATTTGGTCACATTGACTGTTCTCTAGTCCGTATCTGTTCTACCGCATTCGATCAGTCAATTTCATAATTCGGTCGTTTATCAGATTCATTTGGTTCTCATCCGTAACCGAATTTGACAATTCATCCAATTTGACAATTCATTTCACCGTATTCGGTACGTCCATACGTGAATTCGGTGATTTAAGGTATTTATTTGGTCACATTGACTTTTCTCAAGTCCGTATCAGTTCTACCGCGTTCGGTCAGTCAATTCCATAATTCGGTCATTTGTCAGATTCATTTGGTTCTGATCCGTGACCGAATTTGACAATTCATCCAACTTTTGTTCAGTCCGAGTCGATTTCACCGCATTCGTTACGTCCCTACGTAAATTCGGTGATGTAACATGTTTTGGTCACATTTACTTTTCTCAAGTACGCATCTTATTCATTCATTCATTCATTCATTTATTTGGACTACATAGACAACATAACATAAATATAATGCGATAAACAAGACCCCCTGAAGCTATCTGAAGCATCTGTCCTACCGCATTCGGTCAGTCAATTTCATAATTCGGTAATTTATCAGATTCATTTGGTTCTGATTCGTGACCGAATTCGACAATTCATCCAACTTTTCTTCAGTCCGAGTCGATTTCACCGAATTCGGTACGTCCCTACGTAAATTTGGTGATTAACGTATTTTTTGGTTATATTCGGTCGTTCACCGGACTTTTCTCAAGTCCGCATCTGTTTTGTCGCATTGGGTCAATCCATTTCATAATTCGATGATTAATCAGATTTATTACGTTCTAATTCGTTACCGAATTCGTTAATTCACCTGATTTTTTTTTGTTCCGCATCTGTTACCAGACTTACCACATTCGGTTGTTTTAGGTGGTTCTACCAAGAGGTTTATTCCATTCCGAAATTCTGTCGTTATACCGCTCCTGATCTGCTCCTTATTTTTTAGTTCATTTTTCGGTACTACGAATTCATTATTTGGTTCACCCCAGTTACTGTGCTTGGTTATTAAGTGGCTTTTATTTAGCTCTTGTTCTTTAAACGGTAGCTTCAACTGGTTTCCATTCCTTACTTAACTTATACTTCTAATGATTACAGAACTTCAGCAATAAGCACGTCTCCTGACTTGAAAACTAGCATATTTTTGTTTGCTGTAAATTCAGAATGAATGTACTTTACATCTACTTTACCCTGGCTCGACCCTTTTTTCGCCATGCAGCTCTGTGGTTAATCGGTAGCCTTGGGATCGCAAAAAGGCTCTTTGATCATGACTGTTTCCAAAAAATTTCGCCTGCGGCACATTTAGCAGTCTTCACTATTTAGAAGAAGGGTACGTCATTTAGTTGACGTTTGAGGCTTGGAATTTTGGGGGGCTTGAACCACGTTAAAAGCTAGAATTTGCCAGAAAAAAGGCAGATTCCAAATTTTTTCCCTGCGGCGCTTTGATTTTTCATGGGTACAGCCGTCCACGACGTTGTCCCTTGCCAGCAACTGCGTTTTTTGTCGGCACATTTTCAGGGCCTGTTGGCAAAACTGGACGTCCCCCGAAGGTAAAAGGCTAGTGACGGCGTATCCTTGAACAAAAAAGAAGTGGAAGAGCGTGAAAACACGCCAACTTTTCTCTTTAGACTCGATTTTGTGCATACTATGCAACTTTCTAAATTATAGCTTACTGAAGGCAACTCGCTGTGTTTTAGAAACAAATTATAAATTCGGTCAATATCAGGTACCGATTCGGTCAATTTTTACCAGGTTCCCCCCCCCCCCCCCCCCCAATGAAGAAAGGCTCGGGACGCCCCTGTATGAGATTACTGATTACGTCATCAGTTCAGACAACAAATGTTCTTGGAATAAAACTTTAAAAAAACACGACGGGTTGACTACTTCATCATTTAACCGATAGTCAAGAAATAAACAAAATTGTTGATCCCGGCTATAGCCATTTCTTAAAGGAAGAGCAAAGATTTAGTAGTTAGTCAAAGTTCGTTTTATCTTTTATTCAATTGGTTTATTTGTGTGTTAGTTTACGCTGCGATATCACTCATTGGCCTCGCTTTAGTTCAGTATTTAATTCGGTAATATTTATTATTAAAGGATTTTATTAAGGATCAAGCCCGTCTAGCCTAGATTTACTATGTATCTGTACCTAACTAATGTCTCTCTACCTAACTAATCGTTCCATCCGCTTTAGTTTCCTCGCTTCCCATGTCTTTTTTATCCAGGATAACGGCACTACGCTTATTTTTGCATTTTCCGTGTTTGACTCTCTTTGAGCCATAGCGGGCATCCCCTTTCTCTGAGTAGCATATTGGTGCTCCTCAGGTATATTACACGACAAATTTTAACTGCAAACAATACATTTATGAAGCAATCTATGTCCGATCTTTCCTGCTTATAAGAAATGTTCCCACATCTGTAATGCACACTCTGAAGTTGTTTTACCTCGATCATGCACCTGAAGATCGAAGCAAACTTAAAAATCTATGCTTGGGGACGTTTTGCCGTGGGGACGTTTTGTCATGGGGCGTTTTGACACGGAGACGTTTTGTCACGGGGACATTTTGCCACGGGGACGTTTTGCCACGGGGACGTTTTGCCACGGGGATGTTTCGCCGGGGACGTTTCACCAGGGGACGTTTTGTCATGGGGACGTTTCGTCGGTAAGCCCACCCAGCAGCGAGCAGTTTTAAGTTTTAACACGATCTGTTATGTACCAATATCTCTCGATTCTAGTAATATCAGGCTGATTTTGCTTGTGGCGCACATTGTCAAGAATTTTTTAGCTCCATGCAAATTCCTTTGTATTTTAATAGAAAAGAATTTGATGATAAAGATTTTCTTCCAGAGCGAGGTTGAGAAATAAATCGGCTTCGTCAGCAGCGAAAGAAGATCTAGTGGCGGGCTTTATGATTGGAACAATTCATTTGATGCTGTTTTTATGGCACTTGCCCTTCGGCCAAGTGCCATATAGCGATTGTAATTTCTGTCCGTCAGTTGGTCTGTCGGTCCCGGTTTTGCTAGTTCGGGCACTTCCAGATAAGATAGGACGATGAAATTTGGCAGGCATATCAGGGAATGGATCAGATTAAATTAGAAACAGTCGCTTCCCCGATCCGACCATCTGGAGGGGAGTGGAGGGAGGGAGAATCCGGAAAAACCAGGGAAAATGAGATATTTTTAGCTTACGAACGGGTGATTGGATCTTAATGAAACTTGATATATGGAAGGACTTCGTGTCTCAGATGCTCCGTTTTAAATCCAGACCGAATCCGGTGACATTGGGGGGAGCTGGAGGGGGAAACCAGAAATCTTGGAAAACACTTAAGAGTGGAGAGAAACTTGGTGGAAAGTACTAGCACAAGTCCTAGATTCGTGAATGATATAACTGGAACGGATCCGATCACTTTGGGGGAGTTGGGGAGGGGGGGGGGGAGAAGTCCGAATTTCTAGTGATCGCGCGAGTTCGGTGCTTCCTGATGTGCTGGGACGATGAAAATTGGCAGGCATGTCAGGGACCCGACCAGATTAAATAGGAAATAGTCATTTCCCCGATCCAACCATTTGGGGGGGGGGGAGTGGATGGAGGGGGAAGCAAAAATTTGAGGTATTTTTAACTTGCGAACGAGTGAACGGATCTTGATGAAAGTTGATATTTAGGATGACCTCGTGTCTCAGACGTCCCACTTGAAATCCGGACCGGATCCGATGACACTGGGGGGAGTTGGAGGAGGGAACCGGAACTCTTGAGAAACGCTTAGAATGAAGGGATCGGGATGAAACTTGGTGGGAAAAACAAGCACAAGTCCTAGATACGTGATTGACATAATCGGACCGGATCCGGGCACTCGTGGGGGAGTTGGGGTGGGGGTCCGGATTTCTAGCGATCCCGCGATTTGGGCATACTTCCTGATGTGACGATGAAACTTGGCATGTATGTCAGGTATTCGAACAGATTGACTTGAGAACAGCCGTTTCTCCGATCCGACCATCGTGGGGGGAGTGGATGGATGGGGAGTCTGGAATCTAGTGGCGTGCATAACTTTTGAACGGGAGATCGGATTTGAATGAAACTTGTCTGGTGGAAAGAGCTGTCGCTTCGGATGTCCAGTGTCAAGTCCGGGTCGGGTCCGATACCTGTGGGGAGGGGGGGGACCGGAAAGTTCAAGAAACGCTGAAAGCAGAGGGATTGGGACGGAACTTAATGGAGAGGACAAGCATTAGGCCTAGATACGAAATTGACAGAGCAAGATGGTTTAGGGGCTCTGTGGGGGGAGTTGGAGGGGATTTCCTGGTATTCCGGTAGTCGCGAGTTAGAATAGTTCCAGGTGTACTAAGACAACGAAACTTTACCGGCATATATATTAGCGACCCGACTTAATTGACTTAAGAACCTGACAGAACATACCGCCGGAAACTTCCGTTCCTAGATTCGAGCATTTTTGGGGGAGCGAGGGAAGAGAAATATGGAAATTGACTTCTGTAAATTGCGCACGAGTGGTCTGATTCGAGTGTAACTTAATGGGTGATAAGAATCGATGTCCTTGATATGTAAAGACATGCGTTCGTAGTATATGCGACCACGGTTGGGGGAATTGGGGGGGGGGGGGGGAAACTCTTGACATGCACAAAACCAAACGGATGGACCGAATGAGATGCTAGTTCGACAGTGCCGAGTTATGCGGCCTAGATTTGTTATTGGGCGTCCGGGCCGGATTCGGCCAAGGTAGGGGGGCGGGTGGAGGTACTGGAAACTTGCAGATAGGCTATGCTCCAATTTCAGTAAAACTTTATGGCCAGGAAGAGGGAATTAAGAGATACGACGTTTATGTTTTCAAGTCCTGTTCGGCCACAGTAGGAACAGTTGGAGGGAGATTGTCGGAAACTTTGAGGCTCGTACAGGGATCAAACGAGTGCATCAGTTTAAATTAAACGTGGAACGTAGAGAGAGCATATACCCTAGATGAGATATTTTGGCCCGAACTGGATCCGACAACGTTGGGGGGGGGGGGGGAGGTACCGGAATTTTTCAAAAATGCGCAGATTCGAGTGAAACTTGATAGATGGTATAAAAGAAGATGCTTTAGATGATCCATTTTTTAGTCCGAACCAGATTCGGCCACGCGGTAGGGGGGGATAGAGGGAGTACTGGAAATCGCAATCGTGCAGACGATGCCGGAACTGCTCAGAAGTGAGTGAAAGTAAATTCTATTTCCGAACCGCATTTTTGGATGGCGGGCGTATTTTGTGACGTTCTCATCTACTTTCTTGTACTGCCTACTGGTAACAAGTGCCATATGAGCTCGTAGCTCTTGTTTTCTTATAAATTCTGAACAAATCTTCTCTGTTTTTGAGATCCCAAAACGTAAGTGGAGAGATACTTATGACGTCGTAAAAGTTGTCCGTCTGTCTGTCTGTCAGCACGATAGCTCTCGAAGGGGATGGGGTATTTTGATGAAACTTGGTGTGAGGACTCTTTAGGATGGAGTTCAAATTAAAGGGCGAACACAATCTTTTTTAACTGCTAATGAGATAGTCGATTTAGGGGTAAGAAGACATGCTGAATATTTATATAAAACTAATTTTATCTCCGGACAAGTAGTTCGCCCGAAACTCGGCCAGAACCAGACAGTTTGTTAAAAGTTAAGGTTTTATTTGAAATTGATTAGATATGTGATTAATAACACATGAAAGTTTAATCTGAAGTTGATTAGAGGTTTGATTTAGGGTCTAGGAGACGTGCGGACTCCCAGTATGAAAATTATTTTCTCGCCGGACCATTAGTTCGGCCGGAATCCGGCAAAAACCGGAAAATTTGTTTAAAGTTAAAGTTTTATTTTTATTTGATAAGATGTTCGATTTGCGGGTAAGAAGAAATGTACGTGCTGAATATGCAAATGACAAGCATCTTGTCACCGGACGTATAGATCGCTCGGAGTCCGGCTAAAACCGGAAAATTTGTTCAAAGTAAAAGTTTTATCTGAAGTTGATTAGAGGTTCGATGACATGCTGAATTCGTTTTTGAGCTTTAGTTTTTGCCAGACAAGTAGTTTGTCCGGAACCCGGCCGAAAGCGGTAACGAAGAAAGTTTTGATCAATTTCGTCAAAGTAGATACGACGTCAAGCGACTTGAACTTGGTGAAACATCTATTCCGCTTTCTGAAAGTCTTGTTTACCTTGGTATGCCCATCGGAAAAACCATTAAAGAAACAATCAAGCTTGCTATTCAAAACCTCGCTAAAAAGATACGGATCGCTTACGCTTCACTTGCTTCTAATATCACACGTCTTAGTCGGTTTCATCTTTCTAAACTTTACAACAGTCTAACTGTGCCCCATCTTCTTGCTATGTCCCCCATTTGGCAATTTTTTTCTGCTTCTAATAAGAAAAATGTTCACCGGATGTATTTTAAGTTTGCCAAGTATCTGCTGCATTTGCCCCCTTGGACCAGCAATTCTTTTTTGGCGCAGAAATTCCATCTGGTTCTGCCTGCTAAAATTATTGATAAGAGAGTGGAAGATTTCAAATCTTCCGCTAGTAAACTGAACCACCAGTGGTCTTCGCTTTTCATGTAATCTGTAGTTATGTTTGTGCTGTGTTTAGTGTAAAGTTTTCCTACGTGCATTGTCTGTTGTTTTTTTTTTTTTTCTCCTTTTTTTTTTGTACTCCGTCACTAGGGCCACACACCCTCCATTGTTTTTGACGGGTAATAAACAGATTGTTTGTTTGTTTGTTGTAGGCTATAAGGTAAATACTCATGCTGAATCGATATCTAAACTTGGTCTTCTGATGATTACCATTGGCCTTAATCTATTTTTAAATTTTAAGAATACAAATGTTTAAGAAGTCTGTCGCCTAATATCGAAAAGGCCGAATTGTATGGATCAGATATTAAATTTTTGGGATCCCATCGATACCTTTGGTCTTGTTTCTGAATGATCAGCTTTTTTTTCGGAATGAGCCGAAGTGAAGGACTTCCAGCAAAATGTCTCACACTATTTGTCGTGAACAAGGACAGACCTATGATAAGTGGCCCTTACAAAAAGACGTTCTGATCATAAAAGATTGAAACAAATTTAGCCTACGGCGCCTTTTGTAGTAGGCTCGACTTACTGGAAGGGGGTGTAACTTCCGTAATTTCATTCCGGATTTTAGGCTTGGAATCTCGGTGATTGAAATCATTTCAAAAATTATATACAGTGGTTAGAAACTGCTGCGGCCCGGCTATTGTGGAAGCGAATTCCTTTTATGACGAATGAAGTTCACCGTAAACTTACAAATACTAGTTTAATGTTTCTTTAAATTTGCACAATTTCCCGCTTGCGGTGCTGTGTTTCTTGGCTAATGTTTCTACTAGATGACTTTTGAGCGTTGCCGAACAGTCGTATATTTTAAGGTCCATTACCAAAACCCTTCTAGCCGCTCCTGAGCTTTGAGATATGACTACTTCAAAGCTTGCAATTATCACGAATTTTACGCGAATGGGAGACAGGCGCCCTCACCCCCCCCCCCCCCCGAGTTTCGACTAGCGACGCCCCTGCTGCCCGAGTCCTAGTTTGAACATTTCAAACTTCAGTTTAACATTTCAGATGTTATAGTTCAGATCTAACTCTTTTAAAGACACCAGCGGGTTCGATCGGCTGTTAGCTTTCGAAAAAATCTGCGCAGTTGACAAACTATTTTATTGCTATTGGATACAAAGAAAATAGTGTGAAAACTGATTTCTGGGTAGCAGAAAAATGGCAATGATCTTGTGAAAATTCCTGTCTTGTCGTTTGCATTGAAGAAACGGTGTTTTTACTAGAGTTCCAAAGCACCAAGAACACCTAATTATTCTGGAGCATGCTTCGAAGAAAACCCGACACCGATAGTCATTGATTTCCCTTTTCTAGTTAATACGACATTCAGGTAGATCCGGAGTTTAGCGATATTTGATTTATTCATTCATTTATGGTTCTTTAGCTTTTAAATGACAAACAAACATTGATAGTCATTCCTCCTCTAAAAATAAAAATAACCATATTTGATGGTGCAAAACGGATACGTCAGCT
This sequence comes from Branchinecta lynchi, assembly GCA_023053575.1. Classification (NCBI taxonomy): domain Eukaryota; kingdom Metazoa; phylum Arthropoda; class Branchiopoda; order Anostraca; family Branchinectidae; genus Branchinecta; species Branchinecta lynchi. Next base: position 2,187,066 of record JAKZAP010000005.1, read on the forward strand.
GAATTTTATTGGAGCTATATTTTCATGTGTTTCCCACAAGTTTGTTTTTCCAACTTGAGCTGTTTTGAGCTGAATCCAAATAATTCAGTGTATTCAACTAAATGACACAAACATAAGTTGGCTTTTGAGTTAAACTTTAAACTACCTCGCCTTCGGCTGGGATAGGTTATTTGCAATGGCCGTCGCGTTGTTAATATTTCCGATCTCAACCTCGATGTCGAAAGTTAACCTTACTAACTTCGCATTGGACTCCGTGGGAACTTTACTTAAAGGGACTACCGTAATAGAAAACGTTTCTTTTCCAATATCTAAAAAGTATCTCTCTTTTATGATGATCCTTTAACTTCAGAAAAATGATCGCTGCTTTAAGAAAACCGAGACACTTCTCTGGCTTTAGGTCCTGCTTATTGCTGTGGAGATAAGTGTGCACAAAAAGTACTCGAAATGAGTCGGTCGTGTTACAGACAAAAGTCGTTGGAATGTCGCAAAGACGGATCCGATAGATCGCAAGGTATTCAAAGTTGCGGTTAAAAGAATAGACTCGTCAGTCAAGGAAGGGGGAGTGGATCAGTATTATAAGCTCTACATGGGCCTCGCAGGACCGGAACTACGGGAAGGTGGAGGTTCTCTTGCCAACTGGGTGCAGGTGGACACAGAACAAGAACCCATCTTGCCAGGGTCAAAACCTGATCGAATTTTAACTAAAGTGGTTACTCCACTGCCAATTGCAAGTCCGTTGTAAGCGTGCTCGTCCGGACCCGGTGCGCTGTCATTGGCTGAAAACAACCAAAATGACCGCTAACGACGCGTTACGACCGCTTATGATTGCCAGTGGAGGACCCGCTTAACAACTGGAGTGAGGTTTGCCATGGAATCGCACAAGCTCGAACGGGGTCGAAGTCGCTGGCGGTCCATTGAGTCATGTCGATTCGGCGACATCCAAATAACATCAGCACCGGGGAATCCTGCAAGTTCACTGGAGAAACAGGAAAGATGGTAGCGTTCTCGGTATATTAAGGCAAGGACTGATCAGATGGCAGTATCATATTTAGTCGAAGATACACCGAACTTCCCCCGCTTTGGGATAAGACCAGCTGTAAGCATCTGCTGATACTCTCTTGTAAAACAGCACTAAACGGATAAGTCATCTGAGGTTTATTCCAGCTATATTTTACCCGTCATGGTATTGTTGTTTCTTTTTATACATGACTGTTCAGGTTTGAAGGATTCAAATAAACAGTAATAATAATAATAAATTGGTCCTCTTCAGGTTCCCGAGGGCTCATTTTTCTAGCTTGGGCCTGAAGAGAACCCTCGCCAAGAAAGGCCGAAAAATCGCTAGAATAAATCTCAGATTACTTATGGGTTTAGCGCAGTCAGATAAGATTCGCAGTCATGGCTGAAGAACAGTACGCTGGTTTTACAGACATACGTCAGCTGAATTTGACTGTAATACAATTCAGCTTACGTATCCGTTTTACACTGTCAAACGTGACCATTAAGAACTCAACAGAGCTGTTTTAGTTGCGTTTTTGATCCGAATTCTCCGTTTCTAATTACCGCTTCTGAATCCTCGATTCTCGTACAAATTACCGTTTTTGCTCCTCTGACTTCTCCATTCTCGATTTTGACAAAAACACTAATTTGGCAGCTCGTCCGCAACCCGGTATACGTGTTTGTGCATACTGAACAGTCGCACTCTGTTGACCAATCAGGGAGGAGAACGGAGAGAGGAGAATCGAGAATTCACCATCGGAGCAACTTCTCGATTCTGCAGAATCGCGACGCTTTCCCTGTTTTCGATTCTGACAAAAACGCAAGAAACGGAGAATTCACTCATCTGAATAGTCCAAAAACGCGAAATAGGAGAATTCGGAAGAGAATCGGGACGAGAATTCGGATCAGAAACGCAACTGTTTATGCAAGTTGGTCATTCCAGCACCACCTTAAATATTCTCTATGTGACATTGGTAGTCGGCAGGGGTGGGGGTTGCGCTGGAAAGGTTCGTGTGCTCCAGACAAATTGATTTCTTATCTTTTATTTTACAGAAGATGGCAATCTGAAGAAGATCGAATCTCTGTATCTCGGAATGATTTCAGGTACAATGGTCAACACCCTGACGGTGACAAAGGGAGGAGGAAGTCGCGATTTCTTTTAAAAAAGAGGCAGCAATCGAACGGTGTTCAGCCATCGAAACGACATGACCTTATAGCCAAAGAACCCAATGTAAGTTTACGAACGTCTCGTTTGTCGAATACGAGAGGTCCTATACTGCCCGATCTCGCACCGGCGGCAGGGCGGACGCGGCAGCAAAATCTCCTGGTGCCAGTTAGAATCGGACTAACCGGTATTCGAATTCGTTTGTACCATATTTTACTGAGAAAATTAATATAAAACGAGTGAATTCGAATTGATTTATTTTCTTGTATGTAATAATTGTATATATTCAAGTATTTTAACACATTAAATGTAATTGCCGACGTATTTAGTGCCGTGTCGGCGCTACGAGTTAGAATCAATAAAAATATCTATCTATCTATCTATCTACCTATGAGAAGATACAGGATCGAGTTTTCGTCCCCAAGGTTTGAAAATTGTTTATTTTTATGAAAGATTCAGCTCGAGCAGCAGCGTCAACCGTGCTAGCACATTTCTTCGTTAAAGGACCTGTTGTAAATATTTTGCTGATTCATTGTTCATCCCTAATCGTTCGATCTCTTATCGTTTCTGATATTCAAACTTCCGATGTCATTTTGATCCACCCGAACGGTACTGCACCGATTTTTACTTTTGCCATTTCTGGTTCTTTTTGAAGCCGACCAAGCTCCCCCGTATTTCTTCGGAATTGGTCAGAATGACCGGTTACGCAGTTTTCTCCTTGTTTCTTATCAGAACCAAGGGTACCGTGTGCGTCTAAAACAGCCGGGATAGCTGTATACTTAAAAAAAAAAAAAACACACACACACAAAAAAACTCTAGCCAATTTCAAAGGGGTCAGGTACCTCAAAATATTGGAGCAGAACTGTATCTACTGCGACTTTTGCTTCAGTGCTGAGTTGCAAAACTCAACAAGAACAAGACCAAAGGTTTCCCAAAGGATCCCAAAAATTTAGTGTTTATCAGACTTCTCGAATCCAGACAATCGAATCTTGTACATTTCCAAGTCCTCGCTAGACCCCTTTAAAATTTTTGCTATTTATCCATAATCAACTGCTTGAATATGTATCCTACAGTAAAAAATGTTACTTTTTGCTCATGGGCAAACAACTTATCAATTGAGGAAACCAAGTTCAGATACGGATTCAACAGAGAAAAAGATCTGGTGACGCTGAGAGCTGAACCTTGCAAATTTTGCCAGCTTACCCGTCAAGGAAATCAAGTTACAAATTCGATAATTCCCCCTGGTAATCCCCCTCAAAACCCATTTCCTAACCCCTGATTTTTTTTTTCCAAGTGAGTAACCCCTCGCGTGCACTTGGGATTGGTTCATGAGTACCGGGGACCGGCTCACCCCACCCCCTTTTCCCAAACAACTTTAGTACACCCACTGAGTAACCCCTCACATATCCAGTACATCTTTTTGCCAGTGAGTCACCCCTCCCTTACCAAGTTCACCTTTTTTCAGTGAGCAACCACTCCACTTACCCAGTTCACCCTTCTTTCAGTGAGTAGCCCCTCGCGTACCCTAGCAGTTCCCTCTTTTGATGAACCACCCCTTCGCTTGAACATTATATATCAACCCCTTCGACCGTCGATTACGCTAGATCTCTTTGACGTCACACTGAATAAACAAAGTAAAGTCAGCATCCAAGCGCAGAGCTATACTAGTTTGAGAATAAAGGGTAAGGACTGCTATAGCCGAAAACTGGTCGACAAATTTTGTGTCTGGTTTTCGCCGGATTCCGGGTGAACTACTTGTCTGGCAAGAAAATAACTTTCATTTCGGGTTCAGCATGTCTCCTTACCCCTATATCAACTATCTCAATAGCTTTTAAAAAATATTTTGTGTGTCCCTTCATTTGAAACCCCTCCCCCACCCCTAAATATAGAGCCACAGAGCCCATCTTCGAACTTGACCTGTACTTTGACCCAAAGAGTCGTTGTGCCAAATTTGAACACAATATCTCAACCCCGTCGAGAGTTATCGTGCTAACAGACGGACTCTTCAACTTTTGAGGGCAATAAAAGAATAATAATAATAATACGGACAACTTTTGCGATGTCATAGTTATCCCTCCACTTACGTTTTGGGATCCCAAAAAGGGACTGGTGGGCAGCTTTAAATATTTTTGCATTTTAAGAATTGTTGTAAGGAAGTACCGAGATTTCATTTTTGGCACGGTGACTGTACGGTACTACTCGATTGAGTCGTTGACTTGGGATGGTTTTTTCCGTATTTTAAATCTGTATTTTATTTAGTTTTTGTTGTGAGTAAGGACGTGGGCAGGGCGTGGGATTGTATTTCCTTTCATTCATAATTCCATTTCGCCTTTCGGGTAGTTAATGTCGAAATATTGGTGGAGCAAATCTTAGTTGACTTATCGGTTTAGTGCAATTTTTATAACCGTTGCTATGGTTAAGAGATTAACGTTGATGTGAGTTTTTTTTTTCGTATACGCAAAACGAATAACGAATTCTAAATAGGGGGCTTGAGCAATCTCAAGGCGACCCTTCCCGAAATTCATGAAAATGTGTTATATCGTTACTGCAATTTCCATTTTATCTTCCCCTTTAGGCACAAGAAAAAAATATTGCTTGCAAGTTTTGAAAATGTCTGCTTATGAACAGGGAGACACCGGAATCGGCATTTTCGTTTCTTATGATGCACCACCCTCTCTCCTGTGCGTGTTCTAGTGTATTTGTTCGTCCTGTCTTGAACCGTCCGGATCCAAGCCGATAACTGATTTTCGGAGTGCGGAAGCCGGAGGTGGGTGCTGAGGGCCTGCTTTGAGTGTACGAACCACCTGGCGATAGTCTTTTGCATTTCCAGTTTCATTTAAGTGTTACCCTTTTGACTGTTTCTAAGTGTTACCCTTTTGGATGTTTCTTCGTCGCTATAAAAAATCATTGACAACAGAGCCCAACCAGCGCACGACATTCTCCACCGCTTCCTGGCCGAAGATTGAAAGTTAGTAGCTGCGTTCGGTTTCGTCGTTCGGTTCGCCGTTCCAACCGTCGTTCTACCACAAGCGTTTTCTTTACAACGGCGTTGAACTGCCGACAATAAAGGCGTATTCTCGCCGTTCCCCAAGGACTCCGCTTGAGGAGTCCCCGCGTTTTTGTTTGTCCCGGGGATTCACTCCCCGTATTCTCGCGAGTCCCCACGGACGGGGAATGCTCCTATTATCATCACCATCATCAGAGAGGACTCCCTTTCAAATTCAGAGGGGAATCAATTATTGTTGGTGTTGGTGCAATGTAAAATTAATTAAAAACAACCACAATAAACAAAACTAAAAGAAAAGAGGATCCAGACTAATTTCGTCAACAGTATATTTTTTTTTCGAACAAAATCCATTTTGGAAGCATTCCCCGTGTTGTCGCTGTTTCGGAGTGTTCTCGCTGCGGAGTCCGCGTAGAGTTACTCCCTCTATTCTCGCCGTTCCCGTCGATTCCCCGAGGAGTCCTCGGGGAACGGCGAGAATACGCCTTAAGGAGTTTTCTTTGTTCGGTTGAACCGCCGTTTCATTCGTCGTTGCTGAAACGACGAACTGAGCCGGAAAGTCAGTTTCAGCATCTCCCGTTCAGTAATTAGGCGCGAATTTTCAAAGTTATCGACAAAACAAATTACACTTGTAAATCAAGTTTAAAAAACAGTGGTCCTGTTATGCCAAATACGATTTTAGTCTTTTATTATAGCTGCTGTTGCAAATATTAAGTTAGTTCGACGTTAACGTTTTCGTTTCAACTTCTTTCGTGAAAAGACGTTGATAGAACGTGCCAAAGAAAACACCAAAATGAAAATATTTAAACGACGTTCTTCGTACCGACAACGACGAAAACGAACGCGGCTAGTGTCTTTATGTGTTTTATTTATTTTCTTTCATTTACTCTGCTTTTTTGACATGGCAAATAAATTACTTTATTACTTATTTCAGCCCCTGCTGTTAAAAGACCAGCACAGCGTCTCCTTCACACTGAGTAGAACAAAGACCGTTGTCGTGGAATATGCACTGGACGAGGAGACAGACATGTTTCAGGTAAAAAAAAAAAAAAAGAAACGTAATTGAGTCTCTTGTTAGAATGTGTTATTGTCTCTCATTAATATGGCTTCCAGCTACCAAGGCTTTGTTTACAAATTCTAATCCAAGGTTTTCGTTTCTTGTTAGGCTTCCGAACTTAATAATACATAGATGGCACTTTTACACAAGGGACTTGTTTCGAATATAATTTAGAAGTCTAGGACTCCATTGTCGGAGCCACGTAGACATACCAGGACCCATGGTGAAAACCAAATAAAAACAAACATTTTTTTTCGCAAGCCCCTCGGTAGCTTAAATGGTAAGAGCGCCTGCCTTGTAAGCAGGGTCCTGGGTTCAAATCCGGGCTGTGGGGCATTTTTGTCTTTGAGTTCACTACTTATAAAATCTACCGAACTTAGTTCAACTCCGGTGCACCCGGGACGGATCTGCATGTGCTTGAGATGCATTTTATCTGCCCTCTCTCCTCGCTGGCCAAAAGTTCAGCCAAGTTCGGTTTAAAACTCCCAGTGCGTTGTTTAGTCTGTCTTTTCGGTTGCGATATCACCTTGAAATACTTCGTTATCTGGAAATAAATGAATGTGAAAGGTAATGCTGGATCAAAAGTTCACTGTGCTGATAACGACGACTTCACTTATTAGTTAAGGCATATTCGGAGTTACGGGAGGAGCTCCAACGGCCTAATGATAAAGATGCAAAAGTTCGACGAAATCTTACGATCTGTATTCTTACATGGAAGTGATTGCGGAAAGAACATTAATGGTAATATTCTGACAACCTGAGTGGGGTGATTGCCAGGCCAACAGGAGTATGACATATATATTGTTGTTTCCTTTCTTTCGTTTTGTCAGTTGTACCAAAACTGTGCTAACTACATCTTCATTGTTTTTGGGCCCAGTTATGTGTATGCCATCTGCATGAAGAAAGTAGGAACTCAGGAAATTAAAAGCAATCTACCTGTTAGATGATGCTCATGTCGTCATCTAACACTTGGCACAATTTAGCAGAATACAAATTCAGCTATGTTCTTTCCAATGGTATAGTTAGCACAGTTTTGAAGAACACGGTACAATTGCTACCCTTATCCTAGATTGGACGGTCGTCAGAGCCGCCGATCGACTTCGTCATTGCTGATACCATTCCTGGGAATAAGCCAAAGACCAACGTCCACGGAGTTGGAACTCCTTCACTGTCGCAAATGTCGTCTCAGTCAGGGAGGCTACCGCAGTCGACCATTTCACGATTCGCCTGTCGAATTCTTCTGGAGAGGAAACCCCCGCATCGAGCCCGCCTTTTTGCAGCGGGGTTTGACTCGGGGAGGAAGATCGTCCTGGGGGTGAGTTTTTCTTCTTTTTTTATAACCAGGGACCTCCACGGTTAAAGGCCCAGTCTTTCGCAGTAGCCCAGTTTTGGGATTAGTGTTGACGCAACGTTTCGAAGACGGGGAACATCCGATAATGTATCTATCACGCAAACTTTTACCCCGAGAGGAAAATTTTATTACCATCGAAAAAGAATGTTTAGCCGTTTTTTGGGCTTTGCGAAAGCTTGATTATTATTTGTACGGACGAAAGTTTGAAGTCGCCACCGACCATAACCCTCTGAAATGGTTACAGGTTATGAAATCGGAAAACCGTAGACTTGCGCGTTGGGCGATTGCCTTACAGGAGTATCAAATGGAAGTGAAAACCCAACCGGGAAAGTCAAACTCAAACGCGGATGCGTTCTCTAGGTTGTAAAGTATAGCATACACGAAAGTGAAGTTGAAAATAGATTAAATGATCTTCAGTTAATTGTTCTTTTCTTTATTGTTTGATTATTCCATTGAAACCGAAAGGATGTTAGTTAGGTTCGATTAGAGTCATTCCTAACCAAGCAGGAGCAGAGGCATCCCATCCAGCCAATCAGCAGCCGACCAAAGCCGTAATTCTGGATGTCGAGGAGCCTCCACAGCCAAGGAGCATTTTAGATATAGACATCCCAGAAGAAGAATTCGAAGAGCTCATGAGGCAATACGACGACGAAGGACCAACATTGGAAGAATAATTTCTGTGTGTTTCTTGTTTTTTTTTATGTTTTGCTCACGGGATAGTGTTCAGGGTTGCCAAATATTTTTGGCCGAGAGTGTCACTTTTTCAGCCAAAAAGTGCCATTCGGTGTCATTTACAAACACAGAAAGTGTCACAAAAAGTGTCACCTTTCATATGTTTTCCACCAAAGAAATACTCAAGGGGAACGGGAGCGCAACCCCCTACGCTTCAACCTCTCGAGATCTAATTGCGTTTTTAAGTGACAGTTTTCAAAATGTCAATACTTACCTAATTTCTGTTTAAAAGAGGATATTAAGTAACGGTTTTGAACACTGGTCCGACTGATCGGCCCCCCTTCCAAAAAAACTAAAAAATCGTTGTTAGCAGCGGAAACGCCGTTCCATAACAGGAGAAGGGATCTGAGAGCCAAGTCATTGCCAACAGAATCTCGGCATATAATCCAAGATAACAAGACCAAAGGTTTCGATGGGATCCCAAATTCAATGTTTGATCCAGACAATTGGGTCTTGTCTTCCCAGATCCAGTCTTCGCCAGACTCCGTGAACATTTTTACTATTAAAATTCAGAAACAGATTAAGTCCAAATAGCTAATCATCTGAGAAAATCAAGTTCAGATATGGATTCAGCATGTGTGTTTACCCTAATCAGTCATATCTGTTTTGACGAAAACTTCCTGCCTCACTTCTGGCAATTTCCCGATCGGCCGAATTCCAGAACTACTTGCCCGGCGAAGAAAGAAAGCTAAAAAACGAACTCGGTGTATCTTCTCTCCCCTATTCGAACATCAGCATCTCATACCCCTAAATCGGATATCTAATCAACTAAAAAAGAACTTTAACTTTGACCAATTTTCCGGTTTTGGCCGGATTCCGGGTAAACTACTTGTCCGGCTAGAAAATGGTTTTCACATAGTTGATAGTTGTTCGTTTGTTTTTCCTTTACAATGCCTTAGGCTAGAATTGTATTAATGATTTTCACAAACCCATCAGAATTAGTGAAGCGTCGTTTTTTATGCCACTGGTATGTCTGATGCTTTTGAGAAACATCAGGTTTATTTACATTTGCCATTAAAATTTTACCTTACCTTACCTTACAGAAGTGTTCAGCATGTCTTCTTGCACCTAAATTGAACATCTAGTCAACTTCAAATAATACTTGTACTTTTAACAAACTTTCCGGTTTTGGGCGGGATTCCGGGAAAACTTCTTGTCCGGCGAGAAAAGGGTTTTCAAATTCGTGTTCAGAATGCCTTCTTACCCCTTAATTGGCAATCACATTAGCTGTTTAAAAATATTTTGTTTGTCCCTTAATTTAACCCCCCACCCCTAAATGTAGGGCTACAGAGCCCATGTATGAACTCGACTTTCCCTTGACCCAAAGGACCTTCCCACCAAGTTTCATCAAAATATCTCATTCCCTTCGAGAGTTATCGCGCTCAGAGACAGACAGACAAATTTTGCGATGTCATAGTTATCCCTCCACTTACGTATTGGGATCCCAAAAACAAACACAACCTTTAGTTCAGATGAGAGATCAAACTACCACAATATTTACTTCAATCATACTTCTAAGGAATCTGTGTCGAAAGTACCGATCGAACCAGAGTTCTGGACATGACTTCCGGTCACCCGTGCAGCTTAGTAGCCTAACTAACAGAAATTCGTATATCTATAAAATTGTACGACTAAATACTCAGAAAGTTTCACAAAAGTGTCATTTTAGCAAAAAGTGCCACATTTTGGCCTGAAAGTGTGGAAAGTTTCACGGACTTCAAAAAGTGTCAAAATGACACCAAAAGTGTCACTTTGGCAACCCTGATAGTGTTGCACTGGGGGGAACGACTGTTGTGGGATGCGTTCTCACGCAGCCCTTTCCTCGTGCTACACTATCCCTAGCAATTAGCTCTCCGCTCAGCAGTTTATTCCCCAAAGTCAACCATCATAACAATAGTCAATTCTTTAATGAATTAGTTAAGGACGCGAGGTCGGGTGACCTTAGCGTCAGAGCGAACTCGGAGAGAAGGGAGAACACTACTGAATCTTACCTGTGCAGAATTACATATTACTTTGACTTTGAGGAAAGCTATTGAGCGGAGAGTGATTTCAACTATGTTGTATCTTTCGTTTTATATCTTCATCTTGTTTGACCGGTCGGAAGTATTTCTGTAAGAATATAGTTATTTGTTTATTTCAACTATAGACAAGGTTTACGAACACCATAATACGGCAGAATCCCAACACAGGGCTAGGCAAGAATCCAAATCCACCATTTCATGCTGAGGATTCAAGTGCGGTTCGAATCCGGATTCGAATCCGACTTTAACACAAATTAAATCATGTACATAGTTTTAAAAATCAGAGTTGACATAAAAGCACTGAAGGCAAATGAGACGGTATTTCTGGGTATTCTTGTGTGGTAATATGAGTTTCCTGTCGGCAACCAGGGATGACTTTGGGGTTCGTTTCTGGAAAATGGGAACTGGAAGGATGAAGATTAGAAGTTGGAGCTGATTCGTAAGATCCGGGGTGTGCAATCCGAGTCCGAGTCCGAATTCAGTCTAAAAAGCAAAAGATTTAAATCCGGATTTTAATCCGGACAAAAGAACGAATCCTTGATTCGATTCAGATTTGGGTTCGCCCGTCTCTGCACGAAGCATTAAATACAATGAGCGAATTTATTCCGCAAAAGCCTGTGGGGCATAGGCGAAAGGAAAACTCTCTGAGACGCAATACAAACCTCAAAAAGAGACAAGACCAAAGGTGTCGATGGGATCCCAAAAATCTAAGATTTGATCCAGAGAATGGGGCCTTGTCTTCGCCAGGCTAACCATCAGAGAAAACCGAGTTCAGATATTTTATCTACCTATCTATCTACACCTCTATAAGCCATATCTATTTTGACGATACTGACCGAAACTTCCTGCTTTCTACTACTGCCAAATTTGCGGTTTCGCCCGAATTCCAAGCGAACTACTAGTCCAGCAAAAAAAGAAAATTCAGAAACGAAACCGGCGTATCTTCTTATCCCTATAAAGAATATCTAATCAACTTTAAATAAAATTTTGACTTAAAAAAAAAATGCGGGTACAACCGGATTCCTGACTAATTATATGTCCGGGTAAAAAATGACCATCATATACAGACTCAGCGTCTCTTCTTACCCCTCAATCTATCATCTAATCAGCTTCAGATAAAGCTTTTGCTTTTAACATATTTTCCGGTTTTGTCCGGATTACAGGCGAACTAGTTGTCCGGCTAGAAAACGGTTTTCACCATCAGGTTCAGCATGTCTTCTTACCCATAAATCAAACATTTAATCAACTTCAAATGAAACTGTTACTTTTAACCAACTTTCCGGTTTTGGCCGGATTCCGGACGAACTGCTTGTCCGGCGACAAAATGATTTTCACCGTCATGCTCAGCATGTCTTCTTACCCCTTAATCAAACATTTAATCAACTTCAAATGAAACTTTTACTTTTAACCAACTTTCCGGTTTTGGCCGGATTCCGGACGAACTGCTTGTCCGGCGACAAAATGATTTTCACCATCATGCTCAGCATGTCTTCTTACCCCTAAATCAAACATTTAATCAACTTCAAATGAAACTTTTACTTTTAACCAACTTTCCGGTTTTTGCCGGATTCCGGACGAACTACTTGTGCGGCGAGAAAATGATTTTCTCCATCGTGCTCAGCATGTATTTTTACCCCATAATCGACTATCACATTAGCTGTTTAAAAATATTTTGTTTGTCCCTTAATTTTAACCCCCTCCCCCACCCCCAAATTTAGGGATACATAGCTGATCTACGAACTTGACCTTACCCTTGCCCCAAAGAATCCTCATACCAAGTTTCATCAAAATATCTCATTCCCTTCGAGAGTTATCGTGCTTACAGACGGACGGACAACTTTTGCGATGTCATAGGTATCCCTCCACTTTTGGGATCCCAAAAACCCTCAAAAAACGCCCACGATGCTCGTTAGCCAGCCTAAGAAACCCCAACTTCCCGCAGTTCATAAAGCAACTTGATAAGCCCCTTGTGCTTATGTCATACGGTAGTAGTCAGTCTTTAATGACATTGTTTTCAAGACTTGTCACCTCAATTCGCGTTCGTAACTGTATTTTAAACCGTGAATTATATATATAAATCAGAGGTTACAATTGTAAATATATGCCTTGGTTCATCTTTTTGGGATCCCAAAACGTAAGTGGAGGGATACCTATGACATCGCAAAAGTTTTCAGTCCGTTCGTCTGTCCGTCCGTCTGTCCGTCCGTCCGTCCGTCTGTAAGCACGATAACTCTCGAAGGGAATGAGATATTTTGATGAAACTTGGTATGAGGATTGTTTGGGTCAAGGGTAAGGTTGAGTTCGTAGATGGGCTCTGTAGCCCTATATTTGGGGGTGGGGGAGGGGGTTCAATTTAAGGGACAAACAGAATATTTTTAAACAGCTAATGTGATAGTCGATAATGGGGTAAGAAGACATGCTGAGCACGATGGCGACAATCATTTTCTCGCCGGACAAGTAGTTCGTCCGGAATCCGGCAAAAACCGGAAAGTTTGTTAAAAGTGAAAGTTTCATTTGAAGTTGATTAAATGTTTGATTTATGGGTAAGAAGACATGCTGACCCGATGGTGAAAACCATTTCCATTAGATGATATATTTAGTGGTAACAAGAGACGCTGAGTCTGTATATAATGATCATTTTTGGGATCCCAAAACGTAAGTGGAGGGATACCTATGACATCGCAAAAGTTGTCCGTCCGTCCGTCCGTCCGTCTGTAAGCACGATAACTCTCGAAGGGAATGAGATATTTTGATGAAACTTAGTATGAGGATTGTTTGGGTCAAGGGTAAGGTCGAGTTCGTAGATGGGCTCTATAGCCCTATATTTGGGGGTGGGGGTTCAATTTAAGGGACAAACAAAATATTTTTAAACAGCTAATGTGAAAGTCGATTGTGGGGTAAGAAGACATGTTGAGCACGAGGGTGACAGTCAATTTCTTGCCGGATAAGTAGTTCGTCCGGAATCCGGCAAAAACCGGAAAGTTTGTTAAAAGTAAAAGTTTCATTTGAAGTTGATGAAATGTTTGATTTAAGGGTAAGAAGACATGCTGAGCACGATGGTGAAAACCATTTTCTCGCTGGACTAGTAGTTCGTCCGGAATCCGGCAAAAACCGGAAAGTTGGTTAAAAGTAAAAGTTTCATTTGAAGTTGATTAAATGTTTGATTTAGGGGTAAGAAGACATGCTGAGCATGATGGTGAAAATCATTTTTTCGCCGGACAAGCAGTTCGTCCGGAATCCGGCCATAACCGGAAAGTTGGTTAAAAGTAACAGTTTCATTTGAAGTTGATTAAATGTTTGATTTATGGGTAAGAAGACATGCTGAACCCGATGGTGAAAACCGTTTTCTAGCCGGACAACTAGTTCGCCTGTAATCCGGTCAAAACCGGAAAATATGTTAAAAGTAAAAGCTTTATCTGAAGTCGATTAGATGACATATTTAGGGGAAAGAAGAGACGCTGAGTCTGTATATAATGATCATTTTTTACCCGGACATATAATTAGTCTGGAATCCGGTTGTACCCGCATTTTTTTTAAGTCAAATTTTATTTAAAGTTGATTAGATTTCTTTATAGGGATAAGGAGATACGCCTGCTTCGTTTCTGAATTTTCTTTTTTTTGGTGGTCTAGTAGTTCGCTCGGAATTCGGGCGAAACCGCAAATTTGGCAGTAGTAAAGCAGGAAGTTTCTGTCAATATCGTCAAAATAGATATGGCTTATAGAGGTATAGATCGGCAGATAGAATATCTGAACTCGGTTTTCTCTGACGATTAGCCTGGCGAAGACAAGACCGAATTGTTTGGATCAAATCTTAGATTTTTGGGATCCCATCGACACCTTTGGTCTTGTTTACCCGGACATATAATTAGTCCGGAATCCGGTTGTACCCGCATTTTTTTTAAGTCAAAATTTTATTTGAAGTTGATTAGATTTCCTTAAAGGGATAAGGAGATATTGCCGGCTTCGTTTCTGAATTTTTCTTTTTTTGCTGGACTAGTAGTTCGCTCGGAATTCGGGCGAAACCGCAAATTTGGCAGTAGGAAAGCAGGAAGTTTCGGTCAATATCGTCAAAATAGATATGGCTTATAGGGGTATAGATAGGTAGATAGAATATCTGAACTCGGTTTTCTCTGATGATTAGCCTGGCGAAGACAAGACCGAATTGTCTGGATCAAATCTTAGATTTTTGGGATCCCATCGACGCCTTCGGTCTTGTTAACTGTATTGACATGTCCAGCACTATGTTTTGTTTGTAAAAGATATTTATGGATAAACAAACCGAATTGTAATTGTAATTGTAAGTAATTACACTATAGAAAATTTCAAGTTAGTATGGCTTTTTAAAATCTAGTTTAAAAAGCATACAATGAATTCATTTATTCCCAAAAAGCATGTGGGGCCATGGCGGAAAAACAAAATAAAATTAAAATTAGCACTCCAAAACTCAATACAAACCCCAAAAAGAGAAAACCCATACTGCAAAAAAACGCCCAGGATGCTCCTTAATGGGCCTGAGAAACCTCCCGAACCGTCGAAGGTTAGAATTACTTGTCTTCCCCGTGGTATTGACCAAATCCTCCTCTTCCATTATTTCTGGCCTAAAGAATAACACGAGTGCGAGAATCTGATCTACTACCTAACAGCGAAACTAATACCAGCTAGGACTTTACGCAGTGAAACTGGGTATAAAGATCTGCTTTGCATTGTATAAACGAGTGTTTAGTAGTTCTGGCGATAAAGCCAGGCACGCCAATCCAAGACGGTCCAGCTACCGCATAGGTTCTTTAATCGCCGCGGACATGCACCCGGCCGCTAAAATCACCCCTAAACCTTTCGTCTCGTTTTTTCGGCATAAACTACATTAAAAGCCCCTCCCCTTAAATTCATAGGAGGAACCGAAAATCTCTATTAGTTTGACAAATTAATGAATGAATGAATGAACTTTATTACCCGTAAAGTGTAAAACACAAAATACGGACTATTATGAAAAGCAAAACAAAACGATAAATAACGGGAAAAAAAACAGACTAACAAAACAAAATGAACAAGGTAACCAGCATCAATAAGAAAGAAGGTCCGCAGAGGGCGTACACGTGAATCAAGTTAATGGTCTTTTTACATAGGTCATCAGTCGAAGTCCGAATTTGAGAGGGAACGTCTATTAGTCCAAATCGAGCAATGACTTTTCTTTTTCCGGTTCCACCTAGGGAGCCGGAGGAGGAATTTAAAATATTTGAAATAGGCCACTCGCGGAGTCTGGCGATCTTTATGACAAATGATATTTTATTTCTAGGAAAAAGCAACGAAATGGGAAACTGAAAACGGCGAAATGGACGGACTTACAACGAACGGAGTTCTGCTGATGCACCCAAGAGGCTCCTTCCTTACCGAGGGACCTGGGACTTGCTACGCCGGTATATGGAGAGAAGTGTCCGTTGGAGGAAATCTGTTTACGTTACGGGAGTCCAGATCTTCGCCTCAGAGAGGGGAGAGGGTCATTGGAGAAACGAACGAGTTGAAAGACGGATCATTGATAGACCTTTGTGGAACGACACTTCTTTGGAGGTATGATTTACAGTAGAGGTTCGACTTAGGTCGTAACTTAAATGCGATCGGGGCTGAAGAAAATGATGGCAATGAAACCTGTCAAATATTACAGACACCGATGAATGCGAACAGTAATTTGAAGGACGCCTCGCACTATTTACTACTCAACTTATAGTATTTTAAAATATTTGAATATGTGAAAACTAGGCTGTCCTTTCAACAAAAAACCCACGGTATTGGCTGTTTTAAGCCTTTTCCAATACCCGTTGACTAATAGCGAAAACAGGGAAACAATTTACATATCCTGTTTTTCTGATGGGAAAACTTCTCGCAGACAATCGTCGATAACGTGATACACATCGAAGATAGCAAAACTCGGCAAAAGAGAGAAAAAGCGTGGTTTTGTTAGAGGGGTTAGAATGTACCGCACGAAATTGGGGTCTCCGGGTTTAGAAATATATGGAGTGGTTATGGAAGTAGGTTGCATCAGTACTATCTTCAAGTAAAATTAAGTCAAGAAAGATGCAAACTGTTATTCTTTTGAATCTTTAACGCGTTGTTGCTCAGTTTCCTTTATCCCTCCAGATTTCATTCTTTATTTCTTCTTATCTTATTCTTATTAAGTTCCTAATAACTATTCCCTTTTAAGGGCGAAAAACCAGACGAAGGTAATCTAAAATTCGTAGAAGTGTTTAAGTGCTTGATTTCATTCTCTACTTCAAAATAAAGCTCAAATACTTGGCTGGTATTAAATTCTTAATTAATCAGTGTCTTTTTAGGCGAAAATAAGGTGGTCTTAAAATTTGTGAGGCGTTCAAAGAAGACTACCTCTGCTGTAGTGGCGTGAGGCTTTTAGCCGAAACCTGACGAATATACAGTCGCTTCGGAGCAGGTGCTCTCGTGTTGTCGATTCAGAGTCAGAGATGGGCTAATCCGAACCCGGATTCGGATTGGAATCCGGAACTCGTTCTTTTGGCCGGATTCCAATCTTCTGCTTGTCAGGCTGGATGTGGATTCGAACTCGGATTCCAAACCTTCGATCTTACGAATACGCTCAGATTTCTAGTCTACATCCTTCCAGTTTCCGTTTCCCGATTTTTATGGCACTTGCCTACCGGCCAAGTGCCATATACCGATCACTTTTCTGTCGGTCGGTCAGTCCGGTGTTAGGGTACTTCCAGATGTGCTAGGACTAAGAAACTTGGCAGGCATATAAGGAACCCGATCAAACTAACCTGAAAATAATCAGTTTCCCGATCCGACGATCTGGGGGGGGGGGGGCGGGGGGAGTGGACGGCGGGGGAATCCTGAGAATTTAGTAGTTTTTGTCAAACCCCTAACCTCTGAACGTGGATGACGTCATTCTCTACTTATATCTATGAGCGTCGGCGGTGTTATCGACTTTCGAAGGGGTTGGTATATGGTTCAAGCTTTTTGTCACACCTTTCGAGTTAGGGTACTTCGAGATGTGCTAGGATGATGAAACTTGGCAGGCATATCAGGGACCCGACCAAACCGACCTGGAAATAATCAGTTTCCCGATCCGACTATCTGGAGTGGGGGGAGTGGAGGGCGGCGAATCCAAAATGTTGAGTGGTATGTAACTTTCGAACGGGTGATCGGATTGGAACGAAACTTAATACCTGAATAAATGACACATCTCTGATTTTTCATTTGAAGTCCGGACCGGATTCGACAGCTATGGGGGAGTTGGGGGGAGATCGGAAATCCCCAGAAACGGTTAGAATGGAGGGATCGGAGTGAAACTTGCTGGGAATAACAAGCATCTGCTCCAGATAAATCGTTTACACATTTGGACTGGATCCGGGCACTTTGGGGGGGGGGGGGAGGGGAGTTTCCCGGAATTCCGGTGATGGCGGTTCTGGGGATTTTCACGACGAAACTTGGGAGGCGTATCAGGGACCCGATCCAACTGATTTGTAAATAAAAATTTACTCGATCCGATAATAATGTGGGGGAGCAGAGGGAGGGGGAATCCGGAATAATAAGTCATGCGTAACTTTGGAACGGGTGATTGGATTTCAGTGAAATTTTGTGATTGAACAGAGGACATGGAGGACAAGACTCTGGTGATCTTGTTCATGTCCGGACCAGATCCGACAACAACTGGGTTGGGGGGGGGGGGGGGGGCGGGAATAAGTGATCGGCTTAGACTGGAGAGATCGGGAAGGAACTTTGTGGGAATAACAAACAGATGCTCCGGATAAATCATTTACAGAACCGGATAGGCTCTGGCGACTGTGGGGGGAGTTTGAGGGTGGGGGGCGGGAATTCCGGTGGTTGCGAGTAAAGGTACTTCCAGATGTACTGGACGATGAAACTTGGCTGGAAAATTAGAACTTCGATAAGTTTGGCTTAGAAATCGCCAATTTGACACCATGATCGCAAATTAAAAATCTTTTGAGCAAAATATGCTTTTTCATGATCCCCATGAGCCCATTATTATTATTGCCTCAAGGGTTTTGCTTACAAATGAAGTTCTAGCTCCTTTAAAGTGTACATTCATCGCAAGGTCGAAAATTACTTTTTATCAAACGATACATCTCAACCCATGATCATTCGTAGCACTAGGGTTTTGCTAAAAAAAAAAAAAATGCTAGCACCCTTAAAGTGCGCATTTTAACCGAAAAGTGAAAAAAAAAATACTTATGATCAAACGGTATATATCTATGATCCCTAAGAGCCTGCTATCCTTTTTGCCTCAAGGGTTTTGCTTACAGATGAATTTCTAGCGCCTTTAAAGTGCGTATCATTACAGCCAAGTTCAACAATAAAATACTTTTTCTCTAGCTCCCTGAAAGTACGCATCTGAACCGCACAGTCGAAAAGTAGTTTTGATCAAACAATACACCTCAACCCGTGCAAGTGCCATATGAGCTTACAGCTCTTGTTAAACAGTGCAGGGTATAGCTGCAATCCAAGTTTTTGATCTCCACCACCAACTATCAGTAACATATCACGTTATCGGATTACCTTAGACATCAGTACTTTCTGTCACCCTGATTTTTAATGTACATGTACATATTTTGATTTTTGTTAAGGTCAGATTCGAATCCTTAGCCTGAAATGGTGGATTCGAAATCGGATTCGTACCTAACCCTGGATTTGGATTCGAATCCTTTCATGGTCGGATTCGCCCTTCTCTGTTCAGAGTATGATGAAAAAATCTCCCTTCTGATTCAGCGTGTGTGTTCCTTTTTAGCAGAACTATATTTAATCCCCCTTCCAAAGGCGTGTGATCGGAGCCATTAGATCTTATATGTGTCAAAGAAGCTTGTCATCGGATTTGCCTGTCGTGGAAATGTGGTCTTGTTCTCAAATCTTTCACAGACGATGTCTCTAAATGGAAGGAAACGAGCTTTCTAAGACTGTTGTATTTCGGATATCTCTGCTGGACCGAATTTCTTGAAATGCCCCAATTCCGTGTTTTTGGAGCAAGCTGCAAGAATGCTTTGCGAAAAATTCCTTGCCTCCGGACAAAGTTACTTAGGATGACCGATGAGAATTTCGCGTGTGACCAGCCTGTGAATATTCCTTAGGAGGTTATGGAATTTACTGTTCGTTTTCGGATCGTTTGTCTTATGTTTTCCATTCACCCGCAGTCAGACAGTCGACATAAAAGTGTTGAACGTTTCTTATATGATATGACATTTTTGACACTTAAAGTTTAACTGAAAAGCCAACTTACTTTTATGACATTTAGTTGAATACACTGAATATTTGGACTCTGCAAAGGGATTTTTTTTTATTTTCCATTATCTGCTCTAGTTATGACGTTCAGAATATCTGCGGCCGTCCCCACAGCGTAAATTCTACTATGACGCGGGAAATTTTAATCTCAACACAAACGCGGCTTTCAGTGGGCAGTAGTGAGATCGGTGAAGATTGCTTAGTGCCGAACAAAAAAAAACAACCACAAATCTTCTCTCGTAAGGCATACAACAAACGAGAGCTACGAGCTCACATGACACTTGTTACGAGTAGGTGGTACAAGAAAGTAGATGAGAATGTCACAAAATACCCCCTTCAACCACCCTAAGACTGGACCTAGAAATAAGGTATCTAATTTCACCCGAGCCTGAGCATTTCCGGCATCGCCTCGGATAATCTGGGGCAAATGTTTCACCGTACTCGTTTGATTCCTAGGAGTGGCGTACTATTGCCGGTACGCCTCGCCCTCAAAACCAGGGCCAAATCTGGTTCATACAGATTATCCAAGGCATCTTCTCGTACCTGCTATCAAGTTTCACTCAGATCGAAGCTCACCGTGTACAGATCCGGTCCGGACCCCAAAACATGTCATCTAGGACACATGGTCTCTATTCTTTCCAAGTTTGATTCAAATCACTCCATCCGTTTGATCCCTACGCGAGCTGCAAAATCCCCCCCCCTCCAACTCCTCCCACTGTGGTCGGACACGCTAGGACACATACACTTTGCATCTCTGACATCTTCTCTTCTCGTCCTTCAAGCTTGGCTTAAATCGGAACATATATGCAAATTTCCGGTTTCCGCCTGATCCTCCTCCTATACCGTTGCCGGATCCGACCCGGACGCCAAATAAAAAATTAGGCCGCATAATCACGGTACTGTCCAACTTGCATCCTAGTCGGCCCATTCGTTTGGTTTTTTGACCATGTCACAAAGTTTTCGGTCCTCCCCCCTCCCTCCAGCTACCCCAGCCAACGCCGTATGTGGTTCGGAGACATGTTTTGCATGTCTAGCTCATTAGTTCTCATCACCCATAAAGTTTCACTCGAATCGGACCCCCCGTTCGCAAACTATGCAAGTCAGTAATTTCCGGATTCCGCTTCCCTTCAGTGCCCCCAAAATGGCCTGATCCACGAACAGAAATTTTCCTACGGCATTGTGTCAGGTCTTTAAGTCTATTTAGTCGGGTCGCTAATATGCCTGCCTAGTTTCATCCGATTAGCACATCCAGAAGTACCCTAGCTTGCGATCACCGGAATTCCCGGAAACCCCTCTGACTCCCCTAAAGAGCCCCGATATGATTCTGTCAAGAATCTGATTACGGCTTATGCTTGTTCTTCCCACCAAATTCAATACCGATCCCTCGGCGCTAGACGTTTCACGATGTCCCTCTTCACCCCCCCCCCCACAAGTATCTGATCCGGTCGGGGCTTGGCATGGAACAACTGAGACGATCCACCTCTTTCCGCTTGCCAAGTTTCATTCAAATCCTATCGCCCGTTCGACAGTTATAAATGCCACAAGATTCCTGATTCTCCATCCCTTCACTCGCCCACGATGATCGGATCATGCACACGACTATTATCAAGTCAGGTTTTTCGAGTCTCTGATATGCCGCACCACTTGTATCGTCCTAGTACATCAGGAGGTACCGAACTCACGGATAATCAGAAATCCGGACCCCCCCCCCCAACTCCCAACCCCCCCCCCCATAGTACCTGAACCCGTTCCGGTTATGTCAATGAGGTATCTAGGACTTGTGCTTGCTCTTCCCACCAAGTTTCATCCTGATCCCTCCACTCTAAACGTTTCCCAAGATTTCCGGTTCCCCTCTCCAGCACGCCCCGAAGTCACCGGATCCGGTCCAGATTTTACGTGGATCGTCTGAGATTCCGGATTCCCCCTCCCTCCACTCCCCCCACGATGCTCAGATCAGGGGCAAGATCAAGGCCGAAGGGCAAGTGCCATAAACATACAAGCGCAAAGAGGTACGACAAATCACACGGAAATTCCACTATTTGAAAATCGATTATTCGTGAATAGCTCAACAACTATGTAACGCATTTCCAGCGGGTCTTCAAGCCAATATAAGTGACTAAGTAATGGGCAAGTAGGTTGTCCTTTCGCAGCCCTTTTCGGTTAAACTTCAAATTTCTTTGAAGTTTAATACAAAGAAACAAAAAAATGACTAGCTTAGCTTCCTAAATCGGCCCAATAAATAAATTTCCAGCAATACATCCAACAAACAACCCTTTCTTCCTCTCGCCTTGATTTGAGCAAACAAAAATTAATAAAAATATATTCTTTGTGAAGGGACGCACGAACTGGGACAAAGAGCACTCTTCACTGTAATATATCAGGTAACTATTCATAGCTCTCGTCTTGTTATGAACCCAGCGTTGTCAAGGTGAGATCAGGGGAGATTCATCGCACCACCATGTCGTTAAGGTTTCAGCCGGGCATGTTTCCAGATGCCTTGTGACCTGTGAGCTTTGGTCCAACTCGGAGCAAAATAATGCTAGGGAGTAGCGCCAAGAGTTGAAAAAAGTGACCCACACTCGAACACCAGCGATACTAGCAACACTAGCGATAGGGAACGTCCCTACTGAAACTCAACCAGTCGTGCACCAGTGCTGGCTCCAACAACTTCATATTCTGAACACAGCAGAAAAAACGATAAAACTCCACTTTTTCCTTGATGTTTGCAGATCATGTCTTGCCTTCACTAGAAAATTTTAACCCGGAAGTTTGTCTCGCTTTAAATGCCGCAAGAATTGTGGGCAGCACTGTGAGTACGGCCATTTTGCGAAGCATCGAAAGCATAGGTCTTGGCGCTACTCCCTGGTGTTATTTTGATCTGGTCCAATTTGTGTGGGAACTACATTTATTCTCTGTATATATTTGACAGTGCCTCACCCCAGTGTTTATTTTAGGTCCGCCGAAGGAATGCGAAAAAGTCCGAGCGTTGACACTATCGAGCGACTTATCGACGAATTAAATGCCTGTCGACCTCAGTGCCCGGTTGGGCTGAATACACTGGTGCTCCCGAGGCGGCCTGTGGGCACGTTAACAGCCCAAGAACACCACCCTTATGTGTATCTGAACTGTGGTCATGTTCAGGGGCAGCACGATTGGGGAGTCGGTCAGAATCCGAGGGATAGGAAGTGCCCCATCTGTCTAAATGTAAGTGTTTGTTCGTTTCCGTTGTGTTGGGATGCCATGGGCAGTGATGCGCTGCATGAAGAACAAATAATCAGATAGAACTTCCGTCTCCCTATCTCTGTACTACAGTAGAGGTATGCTTATGTGATCACTTTTTTAACTGTTCCGTTACCTTGGCTTTCGTACTTGCATATAAAAAAGTAAAATGGAAAAGAAAAAATAACAAACTTGATATCAACAAACAGCCAACTATTTCAGGGTTATCCTGGCACAAACTTGAAGCAGAAATTCAATTAACTTTCTTTGATTTTTAATTTATTAAAAGGTCCTTCCTCTTTTGAAGGCATCCGACGGTTCGGACCGCCATCTTCTCCATTGAAGGAGCGTTCTTCGCGGCAAACTTTTCAAATTATAAAAAGCAAACCAGGTGTCAACGAGTCACTTTCATAGATGAATTATCAAAATATTCAAAAAGCGACAAAAGCGTGAGTGATTATTACTAGTGTTTTTAGGGGAAAATGCCTGGTTTAGGTTTTAGTTTTTTCTTCGGCGATCCTTCACTGTTAGCAGACGTTCGCATAAGCATACCTCTACTGTATGACTATGTGGAGTCGAGTATTTCCCCATGCCTTTTCCGCTGCGAACGAGCGGAGGTTAGTAGCTTCGCGCCACATCATGTTTCGTTACGTCTACAATAAGCCACATCGCTGTGAAACCACCTTGAGGAAAAGTAGGAGACAAAGCTGATTGGTTCTTTGGACGCGCTCAAGAGTGGATCAGCGCGCGGAGTACGCCTCCTGCATTTTCTTTCTCTGCGACGAGCAACGGTGAAGACGGAATTAGAGTAGACGGGTAAAAGGCTAAGTAAATCTAGGTCCGCTCTGCTTCATCGGGGTACTCATAGTCGTCGCATGGTACCAAAGACAGAGGTTCTATCTGATTATTTGTCCTTGGTTGTATGCTGTTCCATGAATAACAAATATTTAGACCGGCTTCTGCAGTGTTTGAAGTTTGATTCCAGTATTTATTTATTTTTTTAAATATTGAGAATGTCATGCAGTGTCAGAATATTTACTTGGAGCGTGTTCCACCCTTCTTACCGTAGTTACTACTACTACGCATGACGTCACAAAGATTGTAGTTATCTCGCTAATTGCGCTCCCGAGCATGGTAATCAAATAGTTACTATTAGTTGCCATTTTAAGATTGTTAACTGTCAGTGTAGTCAATTTTCACCAGGCTGGACCGAAAATAGTAACCAATAGTTACTATTGTTAGAAGGGTGGAACACTCTCTTAATGACGCTGTTGAGTGTTATGATTAAAAGGGTCATAACATAAATATTTTTGGAATTCGTCGTGAGGGATGTGCATCCATGTGTCTGATGGTATCACAGTTCTGACAGTGTAGTATTTCCGCGGGCCGATACACTTACGTTTCATATATTTGTGTTATACATCATTCGCCGAAGTGTCAATGACCCGAACACCATTTCCTGCTAGTTTTGTGCTGCTAGTTTTAAGCAGCACAAAACTGTGCTGCTGAAAAAAACCTGCTAGTTTTGTGTCAAAGAAATGTTGTAATGGGTGGAAAAACCGAAGCCGCCCTAGTTTACTGAAGCTTCCCAGCCTTCGTTTCCTTCGGAGTCTTTCTAGATAAGTAATCTGTAATAAATAAGCTAGACAAATAAGCTGTCATTTACCGTAGGAACAAGTTTTCTCCTGTTGATGTCATGACGCGTCAAAGAAATGTTTTAATGGGTGGAAAAACCGAAGCCGCCCTAGTTTACTGAAGCCTGCTAATAACCGAGCGAGCGTTTACTGATGAGAGTCCTGGTTGATAATAAACAAAATGGCTTCTCGTTTCATTTGAGCTTGAAACATTGTGTTTGTGCATTGTCAAATACGAACTTGGCCTTCTCCGATTATTACCATTGCCCTTAATCTGTTTCCAATTTAAAAGTAAAAATGTTTAAGAAGTCTGTTGAAGACCGAATATCTACAAAACCGAATTGTCTAGAGCAAATGTTACAATTTTGGGATCCCATCGAAACCTTTACGGTCTTGTTCTTTATAGGAAGGAAAAGCGGCCCGCCTGCAGATGGGATTGGAAGCGGCGTTTTATCGGGACATTGGGGCGCCAACCTACGCGTTCAATCCTTGTGCTCACATAGCAACGGAGAAGACAGTCAAGTGAGTTTTCTTTGGTTTCCGCAAACAAAAGTATCCACACCGGATTTGTTTGTTCGTCCGAAAAGGGATATGCGCGGAGATATCCTTGTGTCCGATAAATTAATAATGCCACAGTCGAATGCAGCTTTTTTTCAATCCAGTTCAATTTTATGTCAGCGCCAATTATGGACTGGCCGAATAGCATGCGGTAAAGTCAAACATAGCAAATCATTCATTCATAAATCATTCATTCATTCATTCATTCATAGATACTGAGAACAAACAATATAAAAAATAACGATTGGGGTAATAGACAACGGGGGGTAAAATAATAACCGACTAATTTCTGTTACGTAGGGAAACAAAGGAGGGGACGAAACTATTCTTGTATCTCACGCGTCGGCAAAACGGTTGGAGGGTAGGGACTGATTCGGAAGCTTGTCTTTGAGGCCCTGGCCTTTCTGTTGTAAAGTTAGGGGGCAGGATGTCGCGAAGGACTGGGTTCAGAAGAGTCTGCACACCAAATTTCGAGCACAAATTCAATGTTTTCATGGTTGTGCTCTCTAGCCAAATGTAATCTTCCCATGGAGATGGAGCCACCGGAAACCATGCCCGGTCTCTAGTGATTGGTTCAATCAATCAATAGTCGCGTTTTTTACAGATCGACTGGCGATTGGGACTTGTTCCCGGGTTCATCCAGTTGACCGTTTTTTGTCACTTGATAGGGGAGCGAGAACAAGCCTTCGAAAAACGGTCTAAATCAGTCCATAAATCAGTCCATCCCCACAACTCTTCCCTCGGCAGTCTCTGAAACTGCTGCAGTACTGGCGCTTCCTGAGGTGTAAATGTACGTTTTTGGGTCCACATGTTTGAGTTTTCAAAATTTGGCACCAAGTTTGACTGGACCTCCAAGAGAAAGGTGCATCGGATTGACTGTTGACTTTGTTCCCAGTCGATCTCCAGTCAAGCGACAAAAAACGGATCGACTGGACCTCCAGTCGACAGTCGATCCCAAAAAACGGCAACTTTCGTTCCAAGCGATTGCAAAAAACGCGACTCATAAATCAGTCCATCCCCACAACTCTTCCCTCGGCAGTCTCTGAAACTGCTGCAGTACTGGCGCTTCCTGAGGTGTAAATGTACGTTTTTGGGTCCACATGTTTGAGTTTTCAAAATTTGGCACCAAGTTTGACTGGACCTCCAAGAGAAAGGTGCATCGGATTGACTGTTGACTTTGTTCCCAGTCGATCTCCAGTCAAGCGACAAAAAACGGATCGACTGGACCTCCAGTCGACAGTCGATCGCAAAAAACGGCAACTTTCGTTCCAAGCGATTGCAAAAAACGCGACTAATCAAGTTTAATCCAAACAGCTAAAAGCTAGAAGAGGCATACAAATTTTAGTCGGTTCTGTAGGAAGTACGGTCTTTACAGCCCAATCAGAAACAATAGTTGCGTTTTTTATCCGAAGTCTGCGTTCTGAATTCTCGATTCTCGTACAGATTACCGTTTTTGCTCCTCTGGCTTCTCATGCTCGGTTTTGACAAAAACACTAATTTGGCAGCTCGTCCGCAACCCGGTAGATACGTAGATACGTCTTTAAAAATTAGTTCTCAGTTCAAATATTTGGGATTTGTTTTAATGGAAAATGGAAGGCTCACCTTAAAGCACAATGGACACTTCTAATGCTTTACTTTGTATTAATGGTTCACAAATAAACATTTCCGATTTCCTTTAGAAGGCGCTACGAAAATTAGCCGGTTTCTTGTATCGCCTATCTTTACGTCTCTGACATTTCGGCTATTCAAATCTTGGCAGCTGGGATATCGTGGCAGGAAATTCAGAAACTCCCAGCAATGCTTGATAGAAACGGATATATTTGAGATGTCACGAAAGTCAAGCCGCAGATGCAGTTTACCTGATTGTTCTAGTGTTTCATCAGAAGTCCCATGGCTTAAAGTGCGTATTAAAAGGTTTTCGTTGTGTAATAGTGTTGTGAAGCTTGATTAACTTGCTTTATAAAATGTACCAGAATATGCAATAAGCTTATAAAAAATAACATAGCTACAAGAATCATTAAAAAACAAATAACCTATTCAAATTTGATTTATACAAGCTGATTTATGCATAAAATAAAGATCTACTAAGTATTATAAGAAAAATCACTTTTATCTTTGTCCAAGCTAGTAAATTGAGCATGTACTGGCCCAAGAAATTACGCTTTGAAATATCACAGAGAGGAAACTGTTGAAAAAGCTGATGATCTAGGGGGTAAGCATTGTTCCTAGGTTGTTACAGAGTGGGATTGGGGTAGTTTGATGTGCCCATTGAACTTTAAAGAAATGGTTATCAGGGGAAAAGCTGCATCAGCAGCTATATTCAGAAATTCTACATTAATGGGTATGCAAAATTTGAAAATGCACAAGCATGTTTCTATGACTAAGGTATTGCCAATTATCCATTACGGGGCAGAAATATGGGGACATCAATCAGCAACGCAGCTCGAGTCTATTTAGCTGCAGTATTACAAAAGATTATTTGGGTTACATCCTACACCCCACACACAGGCGGTGAAGGGAGAACTAGGTATTTTTTCGCTAAGACGGCATAGGGTAGCTCAAACTATTAGATTCTGGCAGAAAATAATTGCTTTGCCAGATGATAGGCTTGTGAAGGCAGCTTATTTGGAAACGTTAAGCGCAGGAAAAATAAAGTCATGGCCATTCCAAGTCAAATCCATACTTGATGAAGTTAGACTTTAGTATATTTGGAATGCTGGATTGGGCCCTCCTGATCAATCTCCAAGTATCATAGATGAAGTACTGAGAGTTATTGAAGACCAGGAAACACAGAAATGGTTTGGAATTATTTCTTCATCGGATACCCTTAGAAGTTATAGTATGGTGAAAATAGTTTATGAACCAGAATTTTATTTTAAGCTTAATCTACCCGCGATTTATTTGAGGTCCTGGAAATGGTTTGGAATTATTTCTTCATCGGATACCCTTAGAAGTTATAGTATGGTGAAAACAGTTTATGAACCAGAATTTTATTTGAAGCTTAATCTACCTGCGATTTATTTGAGGTACTGGATCCAACTGAAGGCGAATTCCCTACCACTCCACGGTAGAAAAAAAAGTGTTTGATAGAAATAAGAAGAATCCGGATGGGAAATATGCGTGTCCCCTTTGCGGTGGGGTGAAGATTTTTCTAAGCCGGTGCCAAGAGCTTTCGGTTCTCCGTAGGGAGATTTTCGGTGGGGATATCCCGACACTTCCTGGCATCCTGAAGTGTACATCTGCCCAGTCGATTAGTAAGATTTGTAGGTTTGTATCTAGAGCGTTGGAATATAGAAAGCTTTCCGTAGATTAGTTGCATGTTGATTGACGTTTCTGTATTAATAACCTGTACCTGTATATTGGCCTTCGTTCTTTTTCAAATACAACTATGATTATTATTATTATTATTGAACACCCGCACCCAGTTGACCAATCAGGGAGGAGAACGGTGAGAGAGAATCGAGAATTCACGATCGGAGCAACTTCTCGATTCTGCAAAATCGCGGGGCTTTCCCATTCTCGATTCTGACAAAAAAGAAGAAAAGGAGAATTCGCTTCACCTGAATAGTCCGAAAACAAGAGATAAGAGAATTGCGAGGAGTATCGCGAGGATCGCAAACCTCAACGTTTGTGTCCGCAAAGAGCGTGTGCGGAGCAAATACCAAAGCTAGAACCCCGTTACTACCGTACGGAGCGGTACCGTAATAGTTTTATCCCTAAACTTGTACATATTTTCAACAAAGAGGTTTAGTCATTCTTGTGTGTGTCTCACTTCTATGTTTTTGTGTTAGACCATATTCAGTCTGAATTATTTATCTTGATATTATGACAGACATTATTGGTTTGCCTTCATGTATATTGACGTATTCAACACGCCATTTGGCTCCAAGCCACGATATGCCTTGATATTTGAAATAAACTGAAACTGAGAACTGAAAACTGAGAATTCGAATAAAAAACGCAACTAATGTTTGTTGACGATGTAAGTCAAGATTGCGGGTAATAGGCAGTGCAGTGTGCTTTTAAAATAGAGAGACGTTGCGTTGCGAGACTTTATTCCTAGGTCTTATTATTTTTTCTTCTGGGAAATATGAACTGGAATGCAGCGATTATATGTCCGTGGTGATATTATCTTCAGTGTAATGAGCCATTATGTGCTTCTTTTTTGTAAAACAACACTAACCATGTTTTGCAACGTTAATTTGCAATTACTAGCAAATAACACTTAAGATCATAAAGGACGTATTGCTGAAGTTTCGTATTCCTCGTCGTGGTATTTGTGTATTATCACCAAAAGTAGTGAGTTTTTAAGACATGTCACTATAGTGAAGGCAGAGTGCAAGCCTTGTAGCACTCTGTCAAATAACGATACTGTATATCGAAGCAATAATAAAAATAGTATTTAGCATCATAAAAGGCGTTCAGTTGTATGTGTTTTGAAGAAAAACAACAATTCTGTTTGCAAGCTTGCACAAGCTTGAACGCGTGTATCCAGTGATGACTGTTAATGCTGAATTGTGGGATATGCTTACCTTCAAAGTTGTCATAACTTCCGTTGATCAATTTAAATGTTTTAGTTAAATTTCCTCTTAAGAATGCTACACGCGATAGAGGTAATGTGCTTATGTAGTTAATCAATTACAATTTTGATAAGGGCTAATGAAAATGATTTTGCAGGTATTGGTCGCTGATCCCCATCCCTTACGGAACGAGCGGTTTCATCGCCACTTGCCCTTTCTGTGCCACTCCTCTCGAGGACGACCCTGGATTTGTGAGGTTAATCTTGCAGGATAATCTGGACTAACTTATACTACCTACTTTTCAAATTTCTAGTGAATAATCTATACATTTGCCTAAGGATCTCTCGTTTGTTCCGAATAGTAATTCAGTGCGGATACTAGTTTTAATGTGTCTGGTGGAGCGTGAGTGAAAAATTCCTCGAACCTAAAGGTGATTAATGTGTCTGTTAGGAAATGTGTAACGTGGCCCCAAAAGGGACGGTTCAAAATGGGGCCGGATTTCCCAGAACACAGTTTTTTCTTTCTTTATTTTATTACGGAGAGAAGGGGCAGGGAAGTAGTTTAAATTTACTGATTTTGTTGTGAAATTTAGTGTCGTCAACTCCCAAAGTGGGGATAAGAAGGTTGAAATGGCTGGTGTAATGCGGGTTGAAGCTCACTGTGAAATAAGTGGGCAAAAAGAGGCAGAGAAGACTAAATGGCCCACTTCCTCAACGAAGAAGGAGGTAATGAAGCTGTCTGTTTTTTGCAAAATTGTGCCCACGAAGCTTATGCCAACGTATGCTCCATATGCCTTGTTTGGGATGGTTGTATCTCCAGAAACTATTGGACATACATTTTTTTTGTCTATAGTTACCAGGGAAGTGAAAACATCCATCGCTTCCGAGAGATCGTCGCTCGTGTTGCGGGTCTGAAAGCTAGTCTGCTTTGCAGGGCACCCCACTGTGTTCTTTACCACGGACGATTGTAGCCTTTGAGAAATTTAAGTAGGCCTATGTTTATAATGAGGGTTCGTGTTATACGGGGGATGCTTGAGTTTTTTTTAACCTTCCGTGTTCGATTTTTGGTCTGCCTTTATGAGTGAAACGGAATGGAGGGACTTTTCTCCCGTGTTTTGGGTTTCATGATCGATAACTACAGACGAACTTGAACTGGGTGACTCGAGAGACGGCAGAACTTGGAACAAATCCTCTGCCGAGTTTGTCCTTCTTGAGACGTCACAGTATAAACCAAATAGTTAGTCATAACCGTACTAGCATCAAATTGTAGTTTTTTTGTGTCGCTACTTGCGTTGGGCGTTTGTTCCGCGTTTCGTCTCGAAGCCTTTGAGGTCGTTTCGCGGTAGAACTTAATGCCAACCGAAGAACTTGAAACGAAGACATAGAAGCAGAAGGGACGGCTTGCATTGTTCAGTCATGACATGACAAGAGTTACATTTTTGCAGATACCATGGTATCCGATACCACGGTATAGTCATTTTTGCAGTTACCGTGGTATCTGATACCACGGTCAAAAGGTGTTTTGCAGTTATCGTTGTATCTGGCTAGTGATCGTGGTATCTGATTTTCAGATACCACGGTCCTGGACCGTGGTAACTGTCATCTCACTTTCATCATTACCAACAATAGAGCCTGGGATTTTGAGAAGTTTGGATGTTAGTGATCTGACAGGATATCGAAAAGCGCAATTTCGGCAATGATATCAGATACCACGGTAACTGCAAAAACGACTAATCGCAGATCCAGTTACCGTGGTAACAGATACCATGGTATCTGCAAAGACGCAAGTAAGGTGTGCGGAGTCTTCGAAACCGTGCACTATAGGGGTAGGTTTGTTCACTTTAGGCGTATTCTCGCCGTTCCCCGAGTACTCCTTTTGAGGAGTCCCTGCGTTTTTGTTTGTCCCAGGGACTCACCCCCCATATTTCACGAGTCCCCGTGGATGGGGAATGCTCCGATTATCATCACCATCATTGAAAAGGACTCCCTTTCAGACTCGAATAAACATTCAGAATAAACAGAACCAAAAATAAAATGGATCCAGACTGATTTCGTCAACTGCATTTTTATTTTTCGAACAAAATCCATAACAGAAGCAATTCCCGCGTTCTCCGCCCGCGGAGTGGCTCCCTCTATTCTCGCCTTTCTTTTTGAATCCACGAGGAGCCCTCGGGGAACGGCGAGAATACGCCTTTTATCGAATTTGTGCCGATCCTTCGCTTGGAGAAGACATTCGGATTTTCTCTTTCGACAATGGTAGTTGCTTTCTTTGTCATTGGAATACATACTGGCGGTCTCGGGGTTTACGTGTAATGCCCGGGCCCAACTACGGACACACCTGTTCGTAATTTGGTTTTAGACTTTTTTAAGACCGGTTTTTAAGATATTTTAGGACGCTCTCTCTCATTAGTTGTTCGTAACAAATTGAAAACGGAAGGTGGATTTATCCATCTCAGATTTTATGAACGGGTTGAAGGAGGAACGTCTAAAAACCGGGTCAAGACCGATTTCAAATCAAATCAAGTTTATTAATTAGCCATGATTATCCAAAAACGAATAGCACTGGCACGTCAAAGATACAAACACTTGGGTCACAATTTAAGTCAAGTCACTGTTAAAATTTTTGCAAAAGTACGGGACGAATGAACGGTCATACCGAACACTGCAATTTGCAGGAGGGAGCTTTAACTTTTGCTTCCCCGAATTTGATCCTCGAGTGGGGATTTACGAACAGGTGTGTCCGTAGTGGGGCCCGGGCGTAAGGCGTCTTTAGTTTCAACTAGTGAATTCTGCGTCTTATAAAGAGTTTTCGGACTCAGTACAGCGTCTGGATGTCCTCGTCAGTGCGGTCAGACCGGAGCTTGGTCGGGAGGCAGGTTCTAGGGAGAAGTCATCGGGAAGCTGGTGAGGTGAAACGCCCCTTCACAAAGACAAGATACTAGTGAACGAAAACCAGTAACTACTCGGGAGGGTCGTAGACGCAATCCAGTCCAGAATTTTGTCCTCCAGTCCTCCAATCCAGAATTTTGTTCGCTATGGGAGGCCACTACAATAAACTTAGCCGCCCTCCTGGGACTTGGGTACACCGGAGGAATGGGGGGGGGGGGTGGAGACCTGTTCAAATTTATGATACTACCTAGAAGCGTGAGAACTTGCCAGATATATTGACCTGGCCTTCAGGGCGTACAGGAGTTGGGTGTTCGCCTTGATTATTGGAATGTAGTTGGGCTTAGTTTTTCGTACTTCGTATTTATAATTGACTATTTATATCATGGTAGGTATATATTATGTTGTGCCTCGTCCATTCACTATTGTCGTGTCATTTAGCCGCCTACTACGAGAGTAAAGCAAGGATTATTTCAGATAGTAGATTTTTAAGGCTCTGGACATATTTGATGAAACCAAACGGAAAGTCAGCTGAGGTTTGTTGTAGCGATATTTCCACCGGTCTTGGCAATGGTCCCCATTCAGGTTCGAGATAGGTGCATGCGAATTCGCGTTCACCTAGACGAATATGACGTCGCTAGCGGAAAGAATTCGCTTCGCTAGGCATAAATTTCGCGCCGCGCCGTTTCAACTCCTTTTCGAATTGTTTTCGCGCCGCCTCAGATCGCGCTGAGGAAATTAAAGAAATCAACAGTCAACCTGGCCAAAGTAGAGTACATAACCACGTATAGAGCATATAAGCATAAAGTTGACTTTTCCCCCTATTTTTGTTCTAGTCCTACGCATCGTATCTAGTCCTGGCGAATTCGTTCGAGTATTCGCTGCCAGTTGGATCTGCGAAACGATTTCGCTGAGCGGCGCGAAAGAACAAAATTCGTTGGCGGAAAAGAGTCGCGTTCTGTGTGCCCCTATCTTCAAGCTAGATAAATGAACCTGCGGAAGAAACTGCTCTGCACAGTTTCTAAATTTGCCCCTGCCCCTCCCCGCAGGGTCATAGCAGGGAGTTGAAGCGATATTATAGGTTCGAGTTGACATCGTTTCACATTCAATTTATTCAAATACGGAAAGAGCACCCTAAGTCTCACAGTTCAGGAGCAGCATTTTTGAAGTATCACGAGTAACACGAAAACGTTCACAGCCAATTCAGGTTACAATTATCCAATCCCACGCGAACAAATCGAACTACAAAAAGATAAACTCTGAAATTAATAATAAAAACTTGCTTAGAAAAATCATAGATACTTTGAGGTATATGTATCAAATTGAATACGAAAAAAAAAAAAATAAAAATCAAGTTTCATGTGGTGAGAGAGAATGCTTAGCGTTTGCTAGGCAGCAAGTTTCTAGAGATCCGTGACGCGCTATTGCTAGTGGTTACAGAGGTCTCTAATCTTTAGCCCACAGATCTCGACAGCTTTAGTCGCTTCGGGCGATGCTCCAAAACAAAGAAATCCATGCGGTAGGTTGTCAAATACCGTTAGCTCAACGTCCCTGCCTTGTGCCTTTAACCGTTTACCGAACATCACGCAATCATCCAGACAAGGGTCAGACTCGCTGGAAACCAATATCGTCTTCGGGAATTTCCTCAGGTCACTATCCCGGGCGAGGTAAGGCGATATGTACGCATCTGCAGGGACGCTAAACTCTCCAAACTCCTGAACCGGGGAATGGTCCGGCAGCCATACCTCTCTGTGACTAACGATCGCTTCCGCTGCAGGAGGCGCGGCAACGCGGCGGTAAACCACGAGGTTGAACACGTCGTTTGCGGTCGACCACAAGCTCGATAGGAAGCCTCTCGTGGGAACAGAAGGTGCTGGATCGCTCCTGCTATTTGTCCCAGCGTAGGCCTGGAGGCACTTCATCATGAATCCAAAAG
Organism: Branchinecta lynchi; assembly: GCA_023053575.1. NCBI lineage: Eukaryota > Metazoa > Arthropoda > Branchiopoda > Anostraca > Branchinectidae > Branchinecta > Branchinecta lynchi. The sequence continues at coordinate 2,221,402 of JAKZAP010000005.1, forward strand.
GCAAGAGCGGGTCGGCGAGGCACAGAAGGCGAGACGGAGATGGAACAAATTGCAGTAGAAAGGGGGTGTAAGCCAGAAACAATCCTGAGGGGAGTGGGAGTCCCATGTGGATACACTTCAACGTGGCGGCAGTTAACAAGTTGCCTCCAGCGGAGTCGCCTAAAAGACAACTCAGTTTAAAAAATGGCCTGGGAGCGCGAGGTTCTTCCTACGATACAACATCTACAGTAGGCTCATATTTTACTTGTAGCGAACTATATGTCCGGGTAGAAAATAATTCTCATACACGGATCCAGCATTTCTTCTTACCCCTGAATCGAACATCTAATCAACAAAACTTACTTTTCCGGTTTTCGCCGGATTCCGGGCGAACTACCTGTCCGGTGAGAAAATGACTTTGATATACGTGTTCGGCACATCTTCTTACACCGACATCGACCATCTTATTAGCTTTTAAAAATATTTTGTTCGCCCCTTAGTCGAGAGAGCTAAGTTCGCCCATCTACGAACTCGACCTGTTCCTTCACCCAAAGAATCCTCACACCAAGTTTCATCATTTCTCATTCCCTTCGAGAGTTATCGTGCTGACAGACGGACGGATGACTTTTACTAAGTCATAGGTATCCCTCCACTTATGTTTTGGGATCCGAAAAACGAAACTGGGACGCGTTTTTGTTCAGGTTTCACAAAATGAAAACAGGAAACATAGAAAAGAAACCACTCGTCTAGTGTTGTTTAGTTTTATCGGAAATAGACTCACCAACAAAGACAACGCGTTCTCCAGTCCATCCCAAAAGTGATTTATTCTCGATACACCAAGCATACGCGTGTACAACTTCTTCCAACGCCCTAGAAAACAGAATGTCACAGTCAACTAAGTAAGGTAGCCACAAAACGAGTTACCTCTCCCTCATTTTTTTTCTTCTTCTTTCTTCTAGAAACGCAACGAGACCGAACCGTTGCTAGAAAGTTTCAGATATTGCTTTGTTACATCTAATCTAACAAGACAATGGTTTCGATGGGATTGTGAAGGAGAATATCTGTTGGGCTTCCTGATTCCGCATCCCATTAGGTTTGCTAATATTTTTCACAGAAACGATATCAGACAATTAGGTTCATTCATAAACTTCCGGTTTCGGCCGGATTCCGATTCGACCGTCCATCCGATGCGAAACCAATCCCGACTTCCCATGTCTTCTTCCGGTAAACCAACCATCCCGCCAGTTTTCTAAGCCCCTGCCCCTCGCAAAATGTCGAGGTAATTTGTAATATTTATCTTGTATTTGTTTTACGTTCAAAGAACAATGATACTTTTTCCGATACTTGAATCAACCTATACGACTAAAAATCTTTTCCATACCAAAACCCTGAAATCCGTATGGAACAAAGACTCAGAGAGATTAACCACAAACCTCCGTGTCTCTAGTTTAGCGCTGTGCCTATTATCCCCCAATTCAAAAGTAGCTTTAATACTATTTATAATTCTATTATTTTCGTAGTTCATATAACACAAAGCAAGAGAAAAGGCTTTCGCCTCTAGATAACTCTAAGAAATTTTGAGCAGTCGAACTGATCAGAGTTAGAAATCCTATCAACAATGCACTTGAAACGATTGATCGATTCAGCATTAACCGCATCTTCGGAAAGGCTGTTCCACGGATCAACAATTCTGTTGCCAAAAGCCCACTTAAAAACGTCCTTGTAGGATCTTGATTATGAACCTTTGATTATGTACATGTACATATGTACCTTTTTCCACATTCCCAATCCAACTACTTTACACATACGAACGGACCAAACCAGTCATAGGTATCCTTCTCCAACTTTTTATTTTGGGATCCCAAAACTGGTCTCGAACAAAGAAATCCCTTGTTGCACCCAGCTTTCAACCGGCGTGATAAGCATATAGGCGGGACAAGGAATCTTGCTCTTAGCTGGGTCTCCTGAGGTCGGCCGGTCTACGCACAGGGTTGCAACATCAACAAAATTTAGAGAGTGACTTTTGGCCAAGAACAGAGAGTGATTTGAGAGTGAAATTTTATTTTCATGGAAAAATGTTCAAATGGTGCTTTGGTCAGAACCACTGCTGCAAAAATGACACATCTTGATTTCTGTATTCATGAAAAAACGTAAAACAGTAACTTTTGGTCGGAATTACTACTGGAAAATGACACATCTGGACGTTTTCCAAAGTAGAGTGAATTTAATGTCCTACGTAGGACATGCGTGACAAAAATAAAATGGAGTGATAATTCACTCTATCGTGCGACATGTGGCTACCCTGTCTACGCAACTCGCTGACTGGAACTGATCCGGAACTGACTGCCCTCAACCCGAACTCAAGGAACCTCTACGCATCGGTTAAAGGTGGATTTGGTTTATCGTAATCTTAAGGACCGTTCACGCTTGTGTTGTAACATGAATAAAAATGCTTCGCTTTGTAAGCTTTATCCTCCTCTTCCGTTCAACTTGAAAATCAAGTTGTACGCCATCGTATGCGCAGATTAACCACGCCGAGCCTGGAGCCTGACAACGAATCCCAAGAGAACCTCACCTTTGATGACTTTAGGGACTTTTAGATCAGCCTCGACCGGTTTGGTTCAAATTCAGTATAATATCTGTTACTGTGTCTGTTGGACAAATGCAGATTTCTCGATTTAGTTTTGAGCCTACCAGGATTGCTGTAATTATTTCAGATAAGGTAAAAGCTTGTAGTTGTCAAATGCAATTAGCTGTACAGTTTAGTATAACTGACTTTCCATTCAATTATTTTACAAATACCTCTCCTTATCCGTTTCTCTCTTTCTTCCTTGACAGTCACGTGATGGAAAAGCACGCTCTGATTGGCCACGTATAACTTTTAACACACAAAATAGAACCCGTTCCTATTAATTTTTGGGATCCCAAAACGTAAGTGGAGGGATACCTATGACATCGCAAAAGTTGTCCGTCTGTCCGTCCGTCTGTAAGCACGATAACTCTCGAAGGGAATGAGATATTTTGATGAAACTTGGTGTGAGGGTTCGTTGGGTCGTCGGACCAGTCAAGTTCGTAGATGGGCTTTGTAGCTCTACATTTAGGGGTGGGGGAGGGGATTCAAATTAAGGGACAAACAAAATATTTTGAAACAGCTAATGTGATAGTCGATTATGGGGTAAGAAGACATGCTGAACACGATGGTGAAAACCATTTTGTCATCCGACAAGTAGTTCGCCCGGAATCCGGCCAAAACCGGAAAGTTTGTTGAAAGTAAAAGTTTTATTTGAAGTTGATTAGATGTTCGATCTAGGGGTAGGAAGACATGCTGAAGACGATGGTGAAAATTATTTTCTCGACGGACAAGTATTTCGCCCGGAATCCGGCCCAAACCGGAAAGTTTGTTGAAAGTAAAAGTTTTATTTGAAATTGATTAGATGTTCGATTTAGGGGTAGGAAGACATGCTGAAGACGATGGTGAAAACTATTTTCTCGATGGACAAGTATTTCGCCCGGAATCCGGCCCAAATCGGAAAGTTTGTTGAAAGTAAAAGTTTTATTTGAAGTTGATTAAATGTTCGATTTAGAGGTAGGGAGACATGCTGAAGACGATGGTGAAAACTATTTTCTCGACGGACACTTCGACCGGAATCCGGCCCAAAACCGGAAAGTTTGTCAAAATTAAAAGTTTTATTTGGAGTTGATTAGATGTTCGATTCAGGGCAAGAAGACATGCTGAACACTTATGTGAAAACAAGTTTCTACCCAGACATGTAGTTCGTCCGGAATCCGGCCAAAACCGGAAAACTGTTGGAAGTCAAAGTTTTATTTTTAGTTGATTAGATAAGCGATTTAGGGGTAAGAAGAGATGCTGAGTCCCTGTGTGACAATCGTATTTTACCCGGACATATAGTCCCTGATTTCGTCTTTGAGCTTTCTTTTTTCGCCGGACAAGTAGTTCTGGAGTTCGGCCGGAACCGGGAAATTGGCAGAAGTGGCAGGAAGTTTTCGTCAAAACAGATATGACTTATAGGGGTAAACACATATGCTGAATCCAAATCTGAACTTGGTTTTCTCAGGTGATTAGCTATTTGGCCTTAATCTGTTTCTGAATTTTAATTGTAAAAATGTTCAAGGAGTCTGGCGAAGACTGGATCTGGCTAAGACAAGACCCAGTTGTCTGGATCAGATATTGAATTTTTGGGATCCCATCGAAACCTTTGGTCTTGTTACTACAGCAAGCCTAGCGGGATGAAAGTTTTACCACAGACATTCGCGGATAGCAAGTATAATTCAGGAATTCTGCGCCCTAAACGTAAGCTTGAACGGTCCTTTAGGGTCGAAAAAGCCGACTGGGCTCTATAATTCAACGCATGTCAGTCACCTCATAGCTTACCTCGGGTAAGGGAACTCCGGAGCAAGAGAATAGTCGAGAGCTACCATTGGCACCCCTATGTCCTTTGTCCATCTACGCAGGTACGACGCATGGGATTTTGAACTTTGGGCTATAAAGCCACCTCCATGAACTTGGAATATTAGGCAAGGACTTGGTGGTTCAAGCACGGTGTTGACGCGGCTTCCGCTGCCAACCTGGAAATGCGTAAGAAAGGAAATGACTAAAGGTAGCCTGGAGTGATTAGGAGGCGTATGCCTGGGCCACATTCAGTCACACCTGTACGTAATTTGGTTCGTGACATTGATTATTACCCACTCTTACGTTTCATCCTGATCACACCTGGAACGAAGAAATTCAAGACGTATCATCACCATCGTCACTCAAAGGTAAACAAAGCTGACTAAAGTCAGTGACTCTGGTCTGTGATTGGTCCAAACACTCCAAAGATACGTTTAAAAATGGCGAGGATGGATTATTCCATCTCGACTATCTTACGTTTTCAGCGTCTTTTCTTCCCAATTTCGACCGTAAGACGGTCTTACTACCGGCGTTATTACCAGGTGTGACTATAGTGGGTCCGGGCAGTAGTCTCGATCTTTGGTAGCACCAAGGCCTCATGTAGCGTTTCAAATGTTACAGAAGACGCACAACCCTTCCTTGTCTTCCGTCTTGCGAGTTCCTTCGCGCTGGTTAAATGTCTTCTATTCTTTTCAGGTGTCCCAGAGTCCGGAGAACGCGGTATTCATTGAATCTAGTGTTGGGCCATATTTGGATTTTTCGGTATATCGATATTTTTACTTTCGATATTCGATATTCCGGTACCATGTTTCGCTATAGTACACGTCTAGTATCACCGAAATTTAAGAGCAAAATTGTCGTAAAGTAGTAACTTCCATCAATTCAATCTTCCATCAAAATAAATAATAAATAATATACATAATATACATAATCATAATATACATAATCATAAATAATAAATAAATAGAATACGAAGAACATCTTGCTCCAGTTTCGGATATACATCTTATGGATTATTTATAAAAATTTTAAATGAAAAAATATCGTTTTCGATAGTGATATTTACGTTTCGATATTCAATATCGATTTTGGTCCGATATATCGATGTATCGTTAACGATATCGAATTTCGCCCAACACTAATTGGATCCGGCGACATAGGTTCTCCTAAGAATAAGTAAATGCGGCTGACAGCAATTTACTTAGATCATTATTTTCTCGGTCAGACTCTAGATCAATAGTCAGTTAAGATTTAATGGCCCAACCAGTAAAAAATTACAGTATGAATGGTTTTGCCAAGTTCGAGTTCTTCATTTTTTTTTTCATCTTTTTTTTTCGGTTCGGTTCACCAATTGCAACTAACTTGGTTCACTCACAATCAAGACCCCTACAAAACTTGTACAACATATCCAAAATCTGACCGGTCTGGACAGTGTCAAACCACTTATGTTTTAAATTTACATCCTGGTCTTTTAAATATCGTGGATCTACTGCGCAACAGGCCTCTCTTTCTAGTTCAAACCCCATATTATGTTATTAAAGGTCAGCCTGAAAAAAAAGTCCATGCTATCTAAAAAAGAAACAGAGTAGGTTTTCAGCTCTAACGCATGTTCAACTGTCGCAACGATTGTCCCCATTTTTGAATGATCCTGGTTCTAAAATTCGGTCTGGAAAGATACATTTTCACACGTTTATACTACCCTTTAGGTACTGACGTGACGCACTGGCTCCCATCCCGATGAAAAACTTATCTCAAAATAGTAGTATGAAGTTGTAAGAAAAAGTAGCATGCAGTACGAACTGATGCTACTACATGCTTCTATGTCAAGGCTACCGTGTTATTGCATTCTACTGGATGCAGCTATTAGCAAGACTGGATGCAACTATAGCAAGCAAGGATGCTACTGGATACTACTGCTTAAGATTGGCCCAGTCTGAGGCATATGAAATGATAGTATTCTTTAGTATTACATATCAATACATGCAACTTTTAGTACAACTATCATACAACTACGGAGGCTACACATTTTTCATCGGGATGAGCATTACAGGTTCATTCATCGGTCTAAAATAGTCCCAAATCCGTCTTTCGATTTCCAGTAGCAGCGTGGCTCTGCCACTATCTGGCTATTGCCACCTAGAGCTTGACGTAGAAAAACCAAGGTAGAAAGAGGTCACAGAAGCAAACTGTGCTCTGCGCATGAACCGGGCTATAGCCCTACCTACCGGTACATTCACAGAGATACAGACACTGACAATTTTCCAAACTACAGAATGCTCGTCTATTACCATTCCTTCCCTCCACATGCTGGACATCAGTCGAGCGTGAATGACTTGCGATGGTCCGTGGGAACATCCGGGTTGGACCGTTACTGAGCCAATCTTGACAGGTACAGGTGGAATAAAAAGCTCCGCCAGCACAGCAAGTCGAGCGGCTCCAAGGCTGATCAACTTGAAGTAGAGATCTGCGAAGATACTAGCGTTACGAGGCAGAACAAAGAGAGTGTGGAGCAAGACAGTTTTCGTCACATTCTAGATCTTATCCGGCTGTTTGTGCACACAGTACTCCCAGGCGAGCTAGGATAGTCGAATTCGGCAGGAATACCATTCAGCGCCATCCGTGGCCGGTGGAGAAAGGGGGATATGGTCCGAGAGAAACACTAGCAACCAGTTTTCTCCATATCCTGCTAATTCTTCTGCCCTATTTTCCCATAGTTTATTAGTTTCATCCCACCATTTATTTCTGGTCATATCTTTTAGGTGTTAGTTAATTTGTTTCGTTTTTGTGTAATTCGTAAATATTTTACTTCTCTTCTAGCTTTGAGCTATTTGGAAATAAATTTGATTGACTGACTGATATCCGGAATCTTGTCTCATGCTTGATTACCGAGCGGACGCTTCAGATGAAACTTGATCTTAACGTTCCATTCACAGGCCCAGACGACTGGGGCCTAGAGGGAGCTGGAGTGCGAGGGGAGATCTTGTTCAAGGGTGCAGGGTACACATAACTTGGCAAAACAACCTGACAGAAACCTGGCAGGTGTACTACTGACACGACCTAACCAAAACTTCCGTGCATGGCATGGGGCTGAAAGCTTGTTACACTGTCAGAAGTCCCAGAACCGATACCACAAGGATGCGGAGTTTCAACATACGACAGTTAGGATGCCATCTGTTGTGATTTTCAAACGTTAGTCATACAAAAGAAGCGAGGCACCGCCGAAAAAACATCGCTCACTTTTTTGTTTGTCATCATGATCGGCTATCGGAAAAGTCAGCAGATGCTTTTTAGGCGGTTTTTTGGTTCTTCTTGGCAATGCTTCTTATGACTGACTGATTATATTTTGATCTTCTTTAACTTGATTAAAAATTATTCATTAGCTAAAAAACACTCGTTTCTCCTTTCAGAGTGGCAACTGCCACCTGAGCCTCGTTTTTGTTGCACGCAGCAGGTCCACTTCTCGGCCGCTTCCGGGCTGATTATTTCTTTATTTGTTTTTGCACTGCAGTGCTTCCGAGGAAGACGGCAGCGCTTCTCGAGAACCGCAGACTTGCTTGCGGACCAAGCCCGTGCTTTCCTGCAGCTGCTTCAACCAAAAAGAAATCTTGCAGGCAGTGAATCCAAAACGCATCTTGTGCAGAAGCAAAGAAGTGCTGCAGCAGCGATGAGTCGGCACTATTGCAACAACAAGTGCGCAAGCCCCCAGACAACGAGTGTGAAAGTAAAATCTTTATCACATCTTGTAAACAAACAGCGTTAGAAGCAAGACATTTCACATCACCAATAACCAAACAAACATTGAAATTAAATATTTTGAAATCATCCCAATTTAAGAAAACAAACCGCATTTAGAAATCCAAAGAAGATCTTGCAAGAACTGTTTCAGTTTCGACACTACTTTCGATACTGAATTTCTCGCTAGCCAGTGCGACCCTTTAAACCTCTTTTCCATCAGCAAGGTAATAACAAGTGCAATTAACCAAATCATGGCATAGGATCCATCAAATTGCATATCTAGACCTAAATATCACAAGTCGCGTCGTCTTATTTGTTGCTGTTACACCAAAATCTTCATCCACATATATATCTTCCCAAATATACGATAGTTGAACTTGAGACATGTCATAGTCGAACTTAACTCTTGGGAAATCTGGTCCCAATTGTCCATGAACGGGAGGGGGGGGGGGGGGGGGCGGGACCCACCAAAATGCGTATTTACACCTCTATTTTCTCAAGTATACCAGCTTAGAGTTTGATTCCAGTCACGGGTTAAGAACATTTTTCATGGGCAATTTGGGTCCACTTGCCCATGAGCTTTCAAATTGCATATAAATATCTAAATATCCTCGACTATACCGCTTAGAGTTTGATTCCAGTCACGGGTCAACAACTTAACTCACGGGCAAATAGGGCCCACTAGCCAATGAACGGGGAGGGTGGGGGTCTTTGAGCTCCATGTATACATCCCCAGCACCTATGATCCAAAAGCACAAAGGAATTTCATCGCCCTACCCCCAGTTATTGTCAAGTTAAATATATTAAAAAATGGGCAATCTGGGCCCAATTGCCCCTGAGCCAAGTGGGGGAGGAGTTAGGGACCCTCAAAAGGGAAAAAGGGACCCCAATGCTCACAAACCTACCAAGTTTCAACTTGATACCTGCTAATTACTGTCACGGGTAACGAACTTTACTCCTGGGCAATCTGGGTCCAGCTGCCCATGAACGGGGTGGGCGAGGGAGGTGCAACTTTAAAAGCAATTTCGCATCCCTAGGATCTACAAGTAGAAGGAATTTCATCATCCTATGCCCAGTTCTGGTCAAGTTATGAATATTATTCACTGGGCAATCTGGGCCCATTTGCCCCTGAACCGGGGGGTTTGGGGGTGGGAACCCCAAAAGACACAACTAGACCCCAATACCCACAAGTGTACCAAGCGTGAGCCTGATACTTGCACTGGTTCACGAGTTATGAGCTCCACAAAATAACGGTAAAAGCTGAAAGCTGGTACAGCGCTCGTAATAGTCGATTATTCCAAGGAACAAGGAACAAGGAGGATATATATTCTATTACATTCAACCACTAAACCAAATAACTTTCTTCGCCAATCACTATTTTTACAATACCTTCCAACCTCTCCCCCAATAAGGGAATAACATAATTTTTTAACTTAGTTTTTAAACTAAATGGTTATTCATAAATAAATCCATGCAAAGATAAGATAAGATAAGATTTATTCCGTAAAAGCACAAAGGGCCATGGACGTTTGTACGTGTGGTCGTGTGACGTTTTATGTAGCGTTTGCACAACGTTTTATGTAGCGTTTGCACAATCATAAAAGATAACATCCCAAGAACAAAAATTAATCAAACAAAACACAGAGAGCTAACGGTAAAAAAAAAGTTAGGATCCAATTCGATATTTTTCAATAAGAAACTTTTAATCTTAGTTTTGAAACTCTGGTATGCTATTGGCATTTCAATGTATTTGGCAAATAATTCCATAAACATTCCTTCAGCCCAAGCTGACTGCGAATCATATTTGATAGTGCAAAACGGATACGTCAGTTATATTTCGGCCCTTCCTGGCAAGGGTCCTCTTCAGGCTCAAAGCCGCTCAAGTTGGAAAAACGAACTTGTGGGAAACACCACGTGTTATAGTTCTAAAAAATATAGCTCTAATCAAATTCAGCTGACGTATGCGTTTTGCACTATCAAATATAAGTTATTCCTTATTTTCGGTCCGGTAAATTTGATTAAAAACCCAGATGACGAGAGACGTCTCGTTGTAGGCTAAGACGCGTAAGATAAGCCACTAAAAAATCTGGTCCGTATCCGACCACTGTGACTGTGACTGAGCGCTGGTGAACCACTGCGCGAGTTTCAGTACGGACGGTCTCTATTGCTAGTGGTACTAGTATCGCTGCTAACAATTTAGCTCAAAACCTAATTTACTTATCCGGTTAAATCCGGTAAAATGTCGCGTGTTGCTCTGATTCGATGTATTTTGGGATCTGTCCATCTTATTCTTATACACACTTTGTATTTTCAGTTTCCCTTCTTGAAAGAGTTTTCGCCCCTCGCTTGGGGTTTGAAACATTCCTTTTCGATGCGATTTCGGGCTAAGGCGGTCGCGCACAACACAAATTCGAGTGTGTGTCAATTTTGTCAAGTCTTGGCGCTACTTTCTAGCGTTATTTTGCTCTGGTACACAGGCCAGACAATTGAATCTTACCTGTTTCTGCCATGAACCAGAAGGATTGAATGAACTCCACGGACGCGTGCCGAGAAAGGGATATCACCTTGTCTCTTCTCCGTTTGTGATTTACCAAATAATACGTACCTAAAAGGTATTTGAAATGATGCCAATTTATTATCCCACTAAAACCTGACTTGACACAGTAAAAAAGAGTGGAGTATAGAGAGGGAAAAGAAAGAGGAAAACGCAAAGGAAAAGAAAGAAAAACCGAACTATCCTAAAGCTATGGAAAACCACAGCATCTTGCTTAACGAACGGACATAACGTGTTACGGCTACTAGTAACGGTAATGTCAAAACAGACAAAGGATCACGAATTCCGCCAGTCAAAGCGCGCGTATATACTTCCCTATGGTGTTCCACGACTGTTGATTGCAATAGCATTTCAATTAGGAGATTTTACGTGATTTTTAGTCCAGATTTCGGTCACGCCTCATTCGGGACTTAGACACAAACCGTCCTGGGACCAGGTTCTAACCGATCAACAACTACTCGGTAGCCTATGCAATCATCAATGAATGGTGGAGAAAAGAGATTCTTTCAGTAGTTCGTCGTTCCAAGTCCTTTGTTCAAAGCTTTGGTTACGGCTACGGGAAGCGATGACAACTTAGCAAAGAGGAGCAATGACGTACTAGGTTTCGAACGAAAAGTAATTTGTCAGTCCAAATCCTATTTTTTCCTCGTGGCAAGAAGAGTGCTGAATGGGTGAGGTTATCTTAGGAGGACTACGAAAAAAACACAATAGCCAAGCAACTAAGTGGAAAAAAAACAGCGAAATATTCTTACTTTTTGCCAAAAATCGAGGCAACTGCACTGCTGGATGGTCACCAGCAGAAAGACCAAAATAGATGTCACTGTATGCAGCCATTCCTGCAGAAACGAACTTGAGATACTGCCTCATTGACGGAGCAAACTTGAGGAAGAAGGAACAAAGCGAGTTTAGTATACATAACTGAGGGACTACTCACAAACGCCGACTAAAGAGGACAGAGGGCCACGAAACTCTGAATACTCTTATTTCCGTGGTACAGACTGTGCGAGCAAATTGGCTCAGGCGAACTGACTCAAAAATGGGCTCAGGACCGTCTTGGTTTCGATTTAAAGGACAAGTAACACTAGAGGCTTTCCCCGCTCCCCGAGGACTCAACTTGAGGAGTCACCGCGTTTTTATTCAGGCGGGAATCAATTTTTGCTGGTGTTGGTACAATGCAAAATTAATTAAAAACAATCAGAATAAAGAAAACCAAACATAAAGTGGATCCAGACTAACTTGGTCAACTGCATATTTGTTTTTAGACGAAATTTTATTTCGGAAGCATTTCCTGTGTTCCCGTTGTTTTCCGTACGCGAGGCTGCGTGGAGTAACCCCCTCTATTCTCGCCCTTCCCTTCTATTTCCCCTCCTCGGGGAACGGCGAGAATACGCCTTAGGAATGTTACTTTGTTCTTTGTAAGGAGTTCACAATAAAAGCATACATAGGCACTCCGGACTATAGGCGTACATCTATTGGATTCACACATCCACGGGAGGACAAATGACTTGTCTCTGGACAATGCGATTTTAAATAATCAACTTTTTGAGAATCTTTGCAACCATTGCAGAACTAGCAATACCAATCTCACATGTCTCCTAATCCTAAGCAGCCAACCCTTTCCGGATCCTCAGTCCAGTGGTCTCTGGTGTGTCTTTGTGCTTATCCAAGTCCGTTGCTTGAAAGCTGTTGTGGTTGTTGTTTGTAGGTTGACATTTCTAGAGCTTAAGCTCATACACGCTCGTACCACTGGGTACACATAAACTTGTATAAGTATATTACAATACTTTAGTCCTTTTAATCATACACAGATCAGATAAGTATTTAACCAACAAGCTTTGTCAACATTTTATAATAATAATAATAATACAAAGCAAGAGAAAAGGCTTTCGCCTCTAAATAACTAAGAAATTTTGAGTAGTCGCACTGATCAGAATTAAAAATCTCATCAACAATGCACTTAAAACTATTGATCGATTCAGCATTAACCGCATCTTCGGTAAGGCTGTTCCAAGGATCAACAATTCTGTTGCCAAAACCCCACTTAAAAACGTCCTTGTGGAATCTTGACTTTGTAAGCTTGTACGCGTGCCCCCGATGATGACGGTTAATACTGAATCTTACTAAATCAGTCACTTCAAAACTGTCATAACTTCCATTGATTAATTTGAATGTTTCAATCAGGTCTCCTCTAAAAAATCTGTATGCAATGGAGGGAAGGCACAACTTGGCTAATCTCACTTGGTAGGGGAGATCGCGCAGATCTGGTACGAACTTCGTAGCTCTCCGTTGGATTTTTTTCATAAGCCTCAATGTCCCAATTGTAATATTGCCTCACTGTGGTGTGGCCATATTCAGTGATCGGGCGAACCATCGACTTGAAAAGAAGTGAGAACAAACCATCCTGCTTAAAAGTAAAGTTTCTACACCAAGGATTATATTACACTTCTTCATGGTAAGGTTGTAATGTTGCGAGAAATGCAGATCCCGATCGATCAGGAGTCCTAGATCCCGCTGGGTCATGCATTCGGGTATCGTTTGGCTGTTGAAAGTATAGAAAGTTTTAAAGTGAGAGGGTCCCAGGTGAACATGGTGACTTTTTTCGACGTTGACTTCCAGCAGCCACACTTGCATCCAAAGTTCAATTTTGTGAAGATCATTTTGGAGTATCTGTGAATCTTGGGAACTCCTGATGACACTGTACATCTTGGTGTCATCCGCATACAACACGATATCAGAATCAATGTCGAACACTAAGTCATGAATATAGATATTGAACAGTAATGGTCCCAATACACTACCCTGGGGCACTCCACTTGTTACAGAGACGGAAGGATTACTTAGCTGCCCGTTTACTTTGACTCTCTGTGTCCGTTCGGAGAGGAAGCCGAAAATCCATCTATTCAAGCTCCCACGTATGCCTAGCTTCTCGAGTTTCACCAAGAGTCTCTTATGGGGAACTTTGTCGAAGGCTTTTCGAAGGTCAAGATAAAGGACATCTACTTGGAATCCAGAGTCGATGTACTTCCTCCACTGTTCGGTTGTCAGTAATAACTGGGATTCCGCGGACCTTCCTGTGATAAATCCAAACTGCTTCTTTGTTATAAGCTTCCTATCCAGTAGATGAAAGATTTACGGTAGTACCAGAAGAATCTACGACACCTCGCGATACAAGCTGAAACCTATCAAGAATATGACACTGAAAAGGCAGGTCTAACGACTGGTACCATCAGACTTTCATACTGTCGCTTACCTTTGAGTATAGTCTTAAAGGTTAACATTTCGTCTCATGGAAAACTCTATATTTTGGCCCAGAATCGGCAGTGAAAAACATAAGAGTTGCCGATCTAGATTAATAGCCCAATTGAATAGCCAACATCAGTCTCTTGTCTATGGCAACATCGCCTCCCACAGCGTGAAGCTATGGAGGACACGATTCTCTATATTCTGCCTCCCATGGTACAAAAATCGGAACTTTTCCCGGATATCGGGTCCAAACTTACGGAGCTTGCTTGGAAATTACCCCAGTCAAATTATCTGCGCGCCCATAGTGGCCTTTCTCGTTTGCTTTAATTTTTTGTTCTTTCTGTTTTGTGAAGTGTTTGTTTTGTTTCTTTTATTGCTACTCCGCTTTGATTTTTTGTAGCGGGTCAAAAACATTATAATTATTATTATATCTAACTCATAGGTATGCAACACTGACAGTATATTTTAAAGTACTAACCTGATATCCCTGAAGCATCCCATAGAACCCAAGAGGATTAACTTGCTCGGTCTTTGTTAAAAGGTCTGTAGCAGAGCGTTGTGGGCCAACAGCAAATAGAGAACCAGGTTCTCCCCATTCCACCAAAAGTTGAAGATGATTCAAGCAGGTGTGCAAAGCTTCGAAGATTAAAATCCATTCGTTGGCTTCCCTAAATTAAAAAAAATAGTTTTTATGGCACTTGCCCTTCGGCCAAGTGCCATATAGCGATCGCAATTTCTGTCCGTCCGTCGGTCTGTCGGTCTGTCCAGGTTTTGCTAGTTCGGGCACTTCCACATAAGCTAGAACGATAAAACTTGGCAGGCGTATCAGGGACCCTAAATGATTAAGTTGGAAATAGTCACTTCCCCGATCCGAGCACCGTGGGGGGAGTGGAGGGAGGGGGAATCCGGAATCTTGAGGTATTTTTAACTTTTGAACGGGTGATCGGATCTCGATGAAACTTGATATTTGGAACGACCTCATGCCTCAGACGACCCACTTAAAATCCGGACCGGATCCGGTGACTTTTGGGGGAAGCTGGAGGGGGCAACCGGAAATCTTGGGAAACGCTATGAGTGGAGGGATCGAGATGAAACTTGGTGGGAAGACACCTAGCAAACACTAGATACATCATTGACATAACCGAGCCGATTCGGGCACTGTGGGGGGAGTGGAGGGAGGGGAAATCCGGAATCTTGAGGTATTTATAACTTTTGAACGGGTGATCGGATCTCGTTGGAACTTGATATTTGGAAAGACCTCATGACTCAGACGACCTACTTAAAATCCGGACCGGATCCGGTGACTTTTGGGGGGAGCTGGAGGGGGCAACCGGAAATCTTGGGAAACGCTATGAGTGGAGGGATCAAGATGAAACTTGGTGGGAAGACACCTAGCAAACACTAGATACATCATTGACATAACCGAGCCGATTTGGGTACTGTGGGGGGAGTGGAGGGAGGGGGAATCCGGAATCTTGAGGTATTTATAACTTTCGAACGGGTGATCGGATCTCGATGGAACTTGATATTTGGAACGAACTCATGCCTCAGACGACCCACTTAAAATCCGGACCGGATCCGGTGACTTTTTGGGGGAGCTGGAGGGGGCAACCGGAAATCTTGGGAAACGCTATGAGTGGAGGGATCGAGATGAAACTTGGTGGGAAGACACCTAGCAAACACTAGAAACATCATTGACATAACCGAGCCGATTCGGGTACTGTGGGGGGGAGTGGAGGGAGGGGGAATCCGGAATCTTGAGGTATTTATAACTTTTGAACGGGTGATCGGATCTCGTTGGAACTTGATATTTGGAAAGACCTCATGCCTCAGACGACCTACTTAAAATCCGGACCGGATCCGGTGACTTTTGGGGGGAGCTGGAGGGGGCAACCGGAAATCTTGGGAAACACTATGAGTGGAGGGATCGAGATGAAACTTGGTGGGAAGACACCTAGCAAACACTAGATACATCATTGACATAACCGAACCGATTCGGGTACTGTGGGGGGGGGGGGAGTGGAGGGAGGGGAAATCCGGAATCTTGAGGTATTTATAACTTTTGAACGGGTGATCGGATCTCGATGGAACTTGATATTTGGAAAGACCTCAGACGACCCACTTATAATCTGGACCGGATCCGGTGACTTTTGGGGGGGAGCTGCAGGGGTCAACCGGAAATCTTGGGAAACGCTATGAGTGGAGGGATCGAGATGAAACTTGGTGGGAAGACACCTAGCAAACACTAGATACGTCATTGACATAACCGAGCCGATTCGGGCACTGTGGTGGGGGAGTGGAGGGAGGGGGAATCCGGAATCTTGAGGTATTTATAACTTTTGAACGGGTGATCGGATCTCGATGGAACTTGATATTTGGAAGACCTCATGCCTCAGACGACCCACTTAAAATCCGGACCGGATCCGGTGACTTTTGGGGGGAGCTGGAGGAGGCAACCGGAAATCTTGGGAAATGCTATGAGTGGAGGGGTCGAGACGAAACTTGGTGGGAAGACACCTAGCTAACACTAGATACATCATTGACATGACCGAGCCGATTCGGGCACTGTCGGGGGAGTGGAGGGAGGGGGAATCCGGAATCTTGAGGTATTTATAACTTTTGAACGGGAGACCGGATCTCGATGAAACTTGATATTTGGAACGACCTCATGCCTCAGACGACCCACTTAAAATCCGGACCGGATCCGGTGACTTTTGGGGGGAGCTGGAGGGGGCAACCGGAAATCTTGGGAAACGCTATGAGTGGAGGGATCGAGATGAAACTTGGTGTGAAGACACCTAGCAAACACTAGATACATCATTGACATGACCGAGCCGATTCGGGCACTGTCGGGGGAGTGGAGGGAGGGGACATCCGGAATCTTGAGGTATTTATAACTTTTGAACGGGTGACCGGATCTCGATGAAACTTGATATTTGGAAAGACCTCATGCCTCAGACGACCCACTTAAAATCCGGACCGGATCCGGTGACTTTTGGGGGGAGCTGGAGGGGGGAACCGGAAATATTGGAAAACGCTATGAGATGAGGGATCGAGATGAAACTTGGTGGGAAGACACCTAGCAAACACTAGATATATCATTGACATAACCGAGCCGTGCTTACTCGTAACAAGTGCCATAGGAGCTCGTAGCTCTTGTGTTTCGTTACGATTGCTTATTGTTAGTTCGAGGAGCACTGCTGTTCATCCGTTAATTTAGTAGTTTTTATGGCACTTGCAGCCTCTGGCTGAAGTACCATATACCGATCGCAGTTCCGTCTGTCGGTCGGGATGTCTGTCCAATGATGGCGAGTTAAGGTGCTTCCAGATGTGCTAGGACGATGAAACTTAGCAGGCATATCAGGGACCCAATCAAATAAACCTGGAGGTACTCAATTTCCCGATCCGACCATCTAGGGGGGGGGGGAACGGGGATCCGGAAAATTGAGTATTGCGTAACTTTCGAGCCGGTAATCGGAGTTGAATGAGACTTTAAAACTGAATAGATGGCATATCTGTGATATCCCATTTACAGTTCGGGCCGGATTCGACAGCTGTGGAGAGTGAGTAGGAAGGGGGAAGACTGGAAACCTCGAGAAATAGTTAGAATGGAGGGATCGGAATGAAACTTGCTGGGAAGAACAAACGTCTGCTCTAGATGAATTGCCTACACGATTATACTGGATCCGGACACTATGTGTGGGGGGTGGAGGGGTGTTTCCCGGAATTCCGGTGATTGCGGTATTGGGGATTTTGACGACGAAACTTGGTTGGCATATCAGGACCCGATCAAACTGACTTGGAAATAAAAATTTCTCGATCTGATCATCGTGTGGGAGTGAAGGGATGGGGAATCCGGAACATTGAGTCATTCGTAAGTTTGGAACAAGTCGTCGGATTCCGTGAAATTTTATAATTGAACAGAGGTCATGTCGCTGATGTTCTTTTTTTGTACGGACCGGATCCGAAAACTGTTGCCCCCCCCCCAAAAAAAAAATTTCGGATCCAGCGGATCCAACAGTGGTCGGATCCGGTCCGTACAAAAAAAGAACATCAGGGGGGCGGGAAATAGATGATCCGCTTAGACTGGAGAGATCGGGATGAAATTTGGTGGGAATGACAAACAAGTGATCTAGATAAATCGTTTACATAATCGGATTGCATCCGGGCACTGTGGACGAAGTAAGAGGGGCTGGTGGAATCCCGGTGTTCGCAAGTTAAGGCTCTTCCAGATGTGCTAGGGCGATGAAACTTGGATGGAAAATTGGAGATTCGACAGATTAGCTTAGAAGTCGTCACTTCCAAAATCCGACCAATCCCTAAAGTACTAATCTCAATCGCAAAGTCAAAAAAATAGTTTCACAGATACACATTTATGCCTTGCCATTGATGACAATGAATATCGTCTTTTTGACGTTCCGTTCTGATTGTGATAAAAAATCGTAAAACAACGATTCGTCAAAAAAGTAGTATGCAACATTTTTGAACCTTGATACGGAAAAGGTTGGGAACCACTTTCCTAGATAAATTGAATACATGGGATTCTCAAGGTACTTTGTTCTTACAGGTTCCAGAGTAGTTTTCCAGGGGTCAAAATAAAAACACAGGTATTTAAGGTCTGAGCAAACAAACTATTACCTTGTAAGTGTACTATAGTTTGCGTCTATTTCTATCGCATTCCTTGACAATCTTTGGCAGTAGGCTGAAGCTTTATCAACCAAAGAGATAAAGCTTCTGTAGCCATTTCCAGGACTTTTGCTATCCAAGTCGTACTCGGGAGCAATCTCTCTGACCTGAAAAAACAACATCACACGGTCATGTAGTACAAATAAATGAATGAATGAATCATGTACAGTTTGTGGTCCATCAAGTTAACGTTTTTGAAAATTCTTAGAATTTTTTAGATTTTTGCCATTCTAAACTGTGACAACTTTGCACATCAATACCTCAGTAGTAGAAAGTCCTTTGCAGCCCCTTATGAGCCAGGAAAATGTCGACAAATAAGTTTCAGAGTAGTTTAGCAATCAAGTTTTGAAATCAGCCGAAGATTATGCAGCCTTAACTATCACATAAGTTGCATGTTTGCAGAAAATATCATGTCTGGATCTGCCGTTTGTTGTTTTTGCACTTATTGTGGTATCTGATACTACGGTTGCTCTGCAAAAACCACAAATTACTGAACTCATGTTTTTTTCCTTTTTTTTTTACCAAAACAAATAACTGCATCCAGTCACATCACAAGTACTAAACTTTGCTCCTACCAATTTGACGAAAAAATAGTCTCTTTGATTTTTTTACTTTGCTTGTCTGTTTTAAAAAATACTGTCAGTTGCTATGGTCGGGACCATAGTATCCAAATATCAAATACCACAGTAACTGGCCAGATAGTCAGAAACTGAAAAAATTACTTTCGACCCCGGTATCGCATACCATGGTATCTGTAAAAATGCAGTTATATGCAACAGGGGTGCCCGCCTTTCTTTTCATTTGGGGAGGGGGGGGGGGCAAACCTGGAAAAACTGACAGAATTGGTACCTGATTTTAGCGACTTATGAAAAAAAAAATTGTGAAAACATAGCGAGTTGCCTTCAAGAAGCTTCAATGTAAAAGTTGCATAGTATCAAGAACATAGTATGTACAAAATCAAGTCTAAAGAGAAAATTTGGCGCGTTTACACGCTCCTCTAGTTCTATTTTATTTTTCAGGGATACGCCGTCACTAGCTTTTTACCTTTGGGGGACGTCCACTTTTTCCAACACGACTTGAAAATGTGCCGACAAAATTTGCCTTTGCTGCAAAGCGACAACGTCGCTAACGGCTGTACCCAGGAAAAATTAAAGCACCATAGGCGAAATTTTTTTAATCGACCTTTTTCTGGCAGTAATTAACTACTTTCCATACAAATTCTAGCTTTTAATACGGCTCAAGCCCTCTAAAATCCCAAGCCTCAAATGCAAACTAGATGACGCACCCTTCTTCTAAATACTGAAGACTGCGAAATGCGACGCAGGCGAAATTTTGTAGAGAAACTGATTATCAAAGTGCTATTGCGATCTCAAGACTACCGGTTAAGCCACACAGCTGCCTGGCGAAAAAAGGGGCCATCCAGGGTAAAAATAGGTACAACGCACATTTATTCTGAATTTATAGCAAACAAAAGAAGGCCAGTTTTCACGTCAATGGTGAAAACTGGGAGGTATTTTTAATAGGGGGTTGAACTAAGGGAGGTGTAAAATAAATTGGGGCAGATTAAAGTTGAATTTCAGAGCCAAGGTCGGTTCTTTTTGGAACGGGGGAAATGTAACCAAGGTGTACTTTCCCCAAGGAGCTGACTACACCTTGGTTCTTTCAGTTAATCCGCCAAGGAATATTCAGGTTCCTGGCGAAAGTGGTGATGATTAATTTCAGTCATTCGCGTTTCAGATGGAGAACTGGGAGAAATTTAATTCAGTATGTATTGAGTTGGACCTGTGGAAGGTCGCAGCCGAGAGGATGTAAAGGTCAAGTGCTGTTGCATATATATATTTTCGGGCCTTTATTTCTTAAGTTTAAATACACATCTATGTTTTCTAGAGCTGACTAACGAGGTAGACACTAACTTCGAGTTAAAGTAAAAGATTGTTAGCATGCGTGTTATTATGTACAGTTAAGTCCACACTGCTCGGGGACCATGTACATAGTAGCGTTACATATTTACGGCGCGTAACAGTTAATAACGTTAACGTGAACGTTACATAACAGTCAGTAACAGTTCGTAACAACGTACTTATTCCTGAAGTACTGCAATCATTAGAAGTAACAGTTAAGTAATGAATGGCAACCAGCTGAAGCTACCGTTAAGTGGTAAAGAATAAGAGCTAAATAAATGCCACTTGAATTACCAAACACAGTAACTGGGGTGAACCAAATAATAAATTTGTACTACCAAAAACTAACTTACAAAAGAAGGAACAGGTCGGGAGCGGCGTAACAACCAGAGGCGTCACTAGCCAAAATGTTTGAGGGGGGGGGGGGGGGGAAGAGGCATTTACCGACTGGCTGGTAATGTTTCTGCAGAAAAAACGACTGTTTTCAACAACAAAAAATTAGTTTTAAAAAAAATCGACTGATTTTCAGAAAAATCCGCTGACTTTCAGAAAATCGATTGTTTTGACAAAAAATCGCGGCGCTTCGCGCTGACTCGGATATTTTTTACAGACTTGCCGACAGCATTGGGGGGGGGGCGTCCCCCCCCCCAGGTAACAACCGAATTTCGTCATGGCATAAAACTTTTGTAGAACCACCTAAACAACCGAATGTGGAAAGTCTGGTAATAGATACGGACAAGGCAAAAATCCGGTGAATTTCCGAATTCAATAACGAATCAGAACCAAATGAATCTGATTAATCACCGAACTATGGAATGGACTGACCGAATGTGACAGAACAGATACGGAAAAAAAGTCTGGTGAATTACCAAATTTGGTAATGAATGAGACAACAAATAAACACGTCAAATCATCAAATTTGCAAAGGGACGGACTAAATGTGGTAAAATCGATGCAAACTTGAAATTTGGTAAAGAAACACAATAAACACATTAAATCACCCAATTTGCCTCAATGGCCGTTTAGATTGGGGTTTTCGTCTTCACCGAAAATTGGACCGAATGCCAAAAACTTGGGGTGGGGGTGCTGTCCCCCCCCCCCCATAAGATGCCTCTGATAGACAGGACCAAATTATGGTGGCAGCATACAGACCTTTTGTTTTCTCGTTAGATCACAATCACCCCTGGTAAGCAATTAAAGTTCACTGAGATATTTTGTATCAACCAGTCTACCCACAAACCCCTGATTTTGGGAAAGCCTATGCTGACACTGGGTATATCTAGTGTTATAGCCTAACGCCCCTATGCCTAACGCTGGATACACTATGCCAAATGCTGGATACTGGGACCTAGTAAAATATTGATGATTTAAGTGAAGCTCAGAAATCAACCAATCAGAATTCATCTGTAGTGAGGTAGGTCAGGGTTAGGGTACCAACAGCTATCCAGTGTTTGGCATAGTGTATACAGCGTTAGGCATAGGCTATGCCAATCGCTAGATATACCCAGCGTTCGGCATAGGGTATCCAAAAATCAGGGTTTTGTGGTTGACTGGTATCAACTGGACGAACTGGGAATTGTACGTGTAAACAAAAGAAGGCTAGACAATACATTCTACTGAGCGTTTGCTGACGTACCCACAGTAACATAGGCATAGGCAGCAGAGGCGTTACTAGCCAAAATGTTTGGGGGAGGGACTAGGCATTTACCGACTGGCTGGTAATTTTGACCGACTTTTTCTGCAGAAAAAACGACTGTTTTCGATAACAAAACTGACACTTTTGAAAAAAATCGCCTGATTTTCAGAAAAGTCCACTGATTTTCAGAAAAAAACGATTATTTTGACGCAAAACCGACTATTTTGACGCAAAATCGACCAATTTTCAGAAAAACCGACTGTTTTCATGAAAAAAATCAATTGTTTTGACGAAAAATCGTGGCGCTTCGCGCCGACTCGGTTATTTTTTACCGACTGGCCAAAGCATTGGGGTGTGGGGGGGGGGGGGGGCACCCCCCCCCCCCCAGTCGTAACGCCCCTGATAGGCAGACTCATACACTACAATCAATGTTTCAGAAAAAAAAACCCTATGGCAATGAAATAATTTTTAAACCCAACTAATACAGAGTTTATATGTTGGCAGCTTATTTGGAAATGTTAAGTGCAGGGAAAATAAAATCATGGCCATTCCAAGTCAAATCCATACTTGATGAGGTTGGACTTTTGTATATTTGGAATGCTGGACTGGGCCCTCCTGATCAATTTCCAGGTTTCATATATGAAGTACTGAGAGTTATTGAAGACCAGGAAACACAGAAATGGCTTGGAATTATTTCTTCATCGGGTACCCTTAGAAGTTATAGTATGGTGAAGACAGTTTATGAACCAGAATTTTATTTTAAGCTTAATCTACCCGCGATTTATTTGAGGTACTGGATCCAACTGAGGGCGAATTGCCTACCACTCCACGGTAGAAAAAAAGTGTTTGATAGGAATAAGAAGAGTCCGGATGGGAAATATGCGTGTCCCCTTTGCGGTGGTGAAGATGAGGATATTGGCCATTTTCTAAGCCGGTGCCAAGAGCTTTCGGATCTCCGTAGGGAGATTTTCGGTGGGTATATCCCGACACTCCCTGGTATCCTGAAGTGTACATCCGAACAGGCGATTAGTAAGATTTGTAGGTTTGTGTCTAGAGCGTTAGAATATAGAAAGCTTTCCGTAGATTAGTTGTATGTTGATTGACGTTTTTGTGTATTAATAACCTGTACCTGTATATGGCCCTCGGGCTTTTTCAAATACAATTATTATTATTATTATTATTATCCCCATGGATGTCTTGAACCAAATATTCAAATAGGGCCTGGGCCCCTGGGGTCAGTATCTTGGAGGGACAAACCCACCTAAGAAAAGAAATAAAAAATATGACATTAGAATTCAGATTTAAAAAAAAATATATATCACCCCCACCCCTGGTTATGAGCTGAGTCATGGATCTCTTTTTTGTTACAATAGTGCTGCCGCAGCACTTCTTTGCTTCCGCACAAGATGCATTTTTGGATTATCTGCCTGCAAGATTTCTTCTTGTCTTCAAATCTTTTGTACCCATGATACAAAATTAGAAGATTTAATGAGTTTATTGGTTCCCATTCTTCATCGAATTTGGTAAATAATCCAACTTTTGTTCAGGCCGAGTCTATTTCACCCCATTTGGTACGTCCCTACATAAATTTGGTGATTTAATGTACTTATTTGGTCACATTTGTTAGCCAATTCGGTTTTTCACCGGACTTTCCTCAAGTCCGTATCTGTTAATTCGGTCAATCGGGCATGCGGTCAGTCCACTTCATTTTTCGGTCATTAATCGGATTCATTTGGTTCTGATTCATGACCAATTCAACAATTCATCCAACTTTTGTTAAGTCTGAGTCGATTTCACCGCATTTGGTACTTAACATATTTATTTGGTCTCATTCCTTAGCAAATTTGGTTGTTCACCGGACTTTTCTCAAGTCCGTATCTGTTCATTCAGTCAATCGACATTCGGTCAATCCACTTCATAATTCGGTCATTAATCAGATTCATTTGGATCTGATTCGTGACCGAATTCGACAATTCATCCAACTTTTGTTAAGTCTGAGTAGATTTCACCGCATCCGGTATGTCCCTACGTAAATTCGGTGATTTAACATGTTTATTTGGTCTCATTCGTTAGCGAATTCGGTTTGTCACCAGACTTTTCTCAAGTCTGTATCTGTTCATTCGGCCAATCAGCATTCAGTGAATCCACTTCATAATTCGGTGAATAATCAGAGTCATTTGGTTCTAATTTGTTATCGAATTTGGTAATTCACCTTATTTTTTGGGTCTGCATCTATTACCAGACTTGCTTACCATATTAGTTTTTTTAGGTGGTTCTCCCAAAAGTCTTTCCATTTCCAAATTCGGTCATTATAACGTTCCCTATCTGCTCTTTATTTTTTTAGTTAATTTTTCGATATAACTAATGAGTGCAGAACTTCAGGAATAAGCACATCTCCTGACGTGAAAACTAGCCTATTTTTGTTTGCTGTAAATTCAGCATATATGTACTTTACATTCTATTCAACCCTGGATGGACCCTTTAAGGATGGACCCCCAGGCAGCTCTGTGGTTGAATAGGTAGTCTTGGGATCGCAGAAAGGAACTTTTGACTTGAGTGTTTCTAAAAAAACTTCGCCTGCGGCACATTTAGCAGTATTCACTATTTACAAGAAGGGTGCGTCATCTAGTTGACATTTGAGGCTTCGAATTTTTAGGTGCTTGAACCACGTTAAAAGCAAAAAAAAGGCGCATTACACAAATTTGGCCTGCGCCGCTTTAATTTTCCTTGGGTACAGCTCTTCACGATGTTGTCGCTTGGCAGCAACCAGGCAGCAACTGCATTTTTTGTCGGCACATTTCCAAATCCTGTTGGCAAAACTGGACGTCCCCCCAAAGGTAAACGTTTTCTCTTTAGACTTGATTTTGTACATACTCTGCAACTTTTTACATACAATAAATTTGGTCAATATCAGGTTCCGATTCGGTCAATTTTTACTAGGTTCGCCCCCTCAATGAAGAAAGGCAGCATGCTACAAAAATGATGCTTTGTTTAGGCTGGACCAAAATGCTAACACTGACAGCTTTGTTTGCCTTACCCTGTCATAATTTCCAAGCATGTCATTCATAATGTCAGATATTCTGCCAAGAGCGACTCCCAGATTTCTCATCCTGACAAAGCGGTTCTTCCCGAGCAGTGGACTATTGGCAGCAACAGCTACCTCTTTCAAGGCTTCCCTCAGCACCATTCTGATTAAAATCCTTCCTTCAAATGACTGGCACTTGGGTTCCACTCTGGATCCCTTTCAGCAATTTTGTCACATGAAGTTTGTTTTGAAATCTTTGCCGGACTATCAAGCAAATTAATTCCCTCAGAGTTGCGCATATGTTCCCTTCGAGTTGAGCATATAATCAAAATTTCATTGGAGTTTAAACTAAATAGCTTTTTAAACATGCAAAAATCGCTAGAGCAAAAAAATTATCCATTCATTGTTTTCAAATTGTAATAGTTTTAATTGTCCCTTTCAGGAGGGAACGTTTTCCAAGATCATTTTGGCGGCTGATTTAAACAGGAAAAACATGAAATAAATGTTGACAATTTATTTAGTGAAACGAAGCCAAAGTAATGGAAAGGACATTGGTGAGATTTAATTCATGCCAACAGGAGCTGATTTTCTTTTTTTCAGCCGAGGGAGAAAAACTGGAAATCAGTTGCCTCAGGCTGAAACTTCACAAACCCCTGATTTATTTCAGTATACCTAGCATTTGGCATACCCTATGCATAATTCAATGTTCTTGTGCCAAATGGTCGACATTTTATCCCAAAGTATCGATGTTTTGAGTGAAGGAAGGTCGGAAATCAACTGACCAGAACAGGACCAGAGTTTCTGACATCAACATCAAATTTATATGACCTCGAACTTGGCCCAAAAACCCTACAAGGAAATTCCTGTGCAGTCCTAAACTGCTAGACAGGTCCTGGGTCACTCAGGCTTTCCTTCTTGACAGTTAGGATTGGATTGGAATTTCATTCCATCCTTTTAGGCCAGGTTCGAGGTTGTGGAAATTCGAGGTTGGGAGATCAGGGTTAAGGGAAAAGCATTAGGCATAATTTATGCCAAATGTTCAGTATGACCAACATTTGGCATTGGATATCAACTTATCCGAAGTTCGTGGTAGGCTAGGCAGGTATAGGCCTATGAGTATAGATGTAAAAAGCGAATTTTTCAATTGAAAAATTCAATCAAATAATCACAAAATTGAAATATTTGGAGGACTCTCGAAAGTTGTGAATATTCCGAAAAACTGAAATATTTCGCAAAATTGAAAAATATGGAAAAATTAAATAATATGGCGAATTTTCAAAATTTTCGCCAAAAAAATGCTATTTTTTCTGAAATTTGAGGGAGTTTGTGCCCCCTCACTACGCAATCATGTCCAACAAAAAGAGTGAAATATTTTGCAAAAGAAAAATAAGGAAAAATTGAAAAATATGGCAAATTTTTGCAAGAAAAATGCAATTTTTGCTGCAATTTTCGTGAGTTTGTGCCCCCTCACTATGGAATCATGTCCAACAGGTTCGTAGGAAGGGGATTCTTTCCAGCTTTGATGGATAACTGGGGATGAGTCAGGTTAGTCAAGGGGTTGCATTTCATTTAAAGGCAATTAGTGATGTGATTTACATACGAAGGATACGTATGAGAGTTTTTTATTTGTAAGTAGTGATTGTATTTTATTTGATTACTCGGTTAGCTAAAACAGGATCATCAGGTGAGTGGCCGTGGTTTCACATCCGGAAGACGAAAACTCTTGCTTGTCTTGCAAATTGGATTCTTGTACTGGTTGAACTTGTCGAACATAAGAAATAACCTACCTTTAACTCCTCTAGATTGAGCTTAGCAGAAAGGGTGTTTGGCATATTAAGAGGGGTTTCTTACTTCTTTCATTTCTTATGAAAACCCACCATTATAATCAATAAACGCGTGAAAAAGTCATGAACTTCTCAAGCAAAACAATAGGTCTATTCATTATTCTTAAGGGGGAGGGGACACCAGACCTCAAAACTCCTATGTTTGCGCATTAGAAAATGTCTTCCACGTAAATTATAGCCTATGTAAAAAAAATCTATCGTTGACTAAAAACTCTGATTAGTAGAAAGGCATTCTGCATAAAAACAATTCATCTAGCCGCCAATGTTCAGGATGTTCTGAACCCTTTGTACAGGGGAAGTCATGGAGTGTTAGCTGCCACAGAGTTGATCTCCTCACTTGCAGAGACATACTTCTGATAAAGTTATACTGGTTGATAGCATAGATGATGGCACAGATGAAAATTTGTACAGACACCATACTCAAGCTCAGCATCTTATTTTTCCATTTTCTATATAATTTTTCGCAGTTTTTCCAATTTTTCCGCAAATATTCGCAATTTTCGAAAAATAAAATGGAGGTATTGAAATTTTACATCTATACCTATGAGTTATGTTTTCAAACCTCAACAATCCGTATTTTAAGAAAAATAAACTTATAACTTGTAAGACAAGTAGCTGATGTTTTTCATTACTTTCGCATGCTTTGGAACTTAAAGACATGCTTCACCTTCCAAATTCCCATATGAATTACCAGAATTTCTGTTCAGTTGTGACAAAAAAAAAATCTCACCTCACTGTTGTAAACTGTTTTGGGTTGAAAAGTCTGAGGTTGAAAATTGGAATCTATTCATATTATCTTCCTACCTTTCCCTCCCTTCCCCTTGCTTTAAAAAAGGTATTTCTACACTGTCGAGTGTAGTATCTGCTGACTTTTCTGATATCATGACGAAGAACAGAAAGTTAGCAGATGCTTTTACACTACAAGCATAACATTTTCAAGATCACAACAGATCACATCCCAAGTGTTGTCTGTTGAAATTGTGCATCCTTGTGTTATCTGTTATAAAAATTTCTGACTTTGTAGTTGTTGACTCAAATTTGTTGATCATTTTGAAAATCTGAGAGAGGAATATGAGTTCAGGTGAAAATATGGTGATTCTGTATGCAGTTCAGAGTTTATTTTATTACAAACGTGGAAGAGATTTAGCTGTTCCAACATGTAAACTTTTTTTTATTAGCTTCAGTTTGGTATTTCTAAAGGGTAAGGCTATTTCTAAAGGGATGGCGTTTTTATACCTTTGATTTGAGGTTGAATACCCTTCCATAATAAAATCTGAAGCAACCATTCTTTTGCAGGTAGAAGAGCCAGAAGTGAAGTGTGAAACTTTTTTTTTTACTTGCCTATTTGCACACAGAGAAACAAAATACAGATTCCAATACTAGATGGAGTGATTCGGGATTAGAGCATCTTCGGTTTGTCTTTATGGCACTTCCGCATACTGAAGTGCCATATAGAGATTGTAATGTTTGTCAGACTGCCGGTCTATCCTGGTTTTGCTAGTTTGGGCACTTCCACATAAGCTAAGATGATGAAACTTGGCAGGCATATCAGATACCCGACCAGATCAACTTGGAATTAATCACTTCCCCGATCTGGCCATGGTAGGAGGAGTGGAGAAATGGGGAATCGGCAAACTAAAAGCATGTGTAATTTTGGGACGTGTAATCGGACATGCATGAAACTTGACAAGTGTCAAGAACAAGTGTCTCAGATGATCAGTTTCAAATCCGGACCGATCCGATAACTGGGGGAGGGAGCTTGGAAATCTCGTGACACGCTTCCATATAAGCTAGGACGATGAAAATTGGCAGGATATCAGGAGCCTGACCAGATTATCTTGGAGATAATAACTCCCGATCGGGCCATCGTGGGGGGAGTGAAGGGATTGGGAATCTGGAAACTAGTCACATTACATGCATAGTAATCGGACATGCATGAAACTTGACAAGTGTCTAGAACTAGTGTCTAAGATGTTCAGTTTCAAATCTGTACCGGATCCGATAACTCGGGGGGTAGGGGGGCACCGGAAACCTCGTGAAACGCTTGCACATAAGCTAGGATGATGAAAATTGGCAGGCATACCAGGGTCCCCACCAGATTAACTCGGAAATGATCACTTCTCTGATCCGGCCATCGTGGTGTGAGTGAAGGTATGGAGAATCCGAATCTAGTGACATTCATAACTTTAGAACGAGTGATTGTATGTGAGTGAAATTTGATAGGCCTCAAGAACAATTGTCTCAGATTTTCTGTTTTAAGTCTAGACCAGATCCGATAACTAGCGGGGTGGGGGAGATGCAGGGAGGTACCGGAATTCTCGTGAAACGTTTAGATCCGATGGGGACAATAAGCATATACCCTAGGTACATTATTGACAGAAGAGGATCGGACCGATGCATTTTGGGTGG
Organism: Branchinecta lynchi; assembly: GCA_023053575.1. NCBI lineage: Eukaryota > Metazoa > Arthropoda > Branchiopoda > Anostraca > Branchinectidae > Branchinecta > Branchinecta lynchi. The sequence continues at coordinate 2,250,825 of JAKZAP010000005.1, forward strand.
AGCTGGAGGAATACCGGTGATACGACTTGGGGCACTTCCAGAATACCTGACTAGAAAACTTTGCAGTCGTGTCAGGGACCGGACCACATTGACTTGGAAATAGTCACATTCCCCGATTCGATCATAGTGGGGGTTGGAGGGATATGGAATCAGGAATCGAGTGGCATGAATAACTTTCGAGTGGGTTGTCGGATGTGAATAGAGCTTGACAAGTGGCAAGAGCTAATGTCACAGATAGATAGATAGATATGTTTATTGATTCAACTCGTAGCGCCGACATGGCACTAAATACGTCGACCATTACATTTAAATACTTGAATAACTGAGTAAAATACTTGAATATATACAATTATTAGATCTTCCGTTTCATGTCCAGACCAGTTCCGATAACGATGTGCGAAGCTCGAAGGGGGCCGCATGAAATCTGGTGAAAACCCTTCCAACTACTTTGGTCGGATCCATGTGGGGCACAGAATTATCACAGCTAGAGTATTTGTTTCTACCATCGACTGAGTTATATGTGAACCTCCGACAGTTATATTTGTGAGTCCGACAAAACTTCTATTCTGAAACAGTTGTCAGTGAGTGGAATAACCGCTCAGATTTGCTAGAAAAAGTCCGTCTTCTGACGAAAGGAATATCCGGAGAGAGATCCAGCCTTGCTGCAAACCGTATCTGACAAACTTGCTAACTGTTCTTACAAGTGAAATATGAGTGTTCAGCTCTTGTTCAACTTTAGTGGAATAATATCTAAAGGTATCTGTTACAGCAGGTGAGTTCTAAAGAAATCTGTTGAACATGGCATTATCCAGAATTTCAGTCTAGCTGCAAAACGTGCAGTTTAACAGTGTATTCTTTTTTAGCTGGAAGCTGCGTCAAATATTACACCTCTTTCTTTTGCAATAATGTAAATAGTTGCGTTTTTGATTCGAATTCTCCTCGCGATTCGCCTCCAAATTCTCCTATTTCGCGTTTTTGGACTATTCACGTGAAGTGAATTCTCCTTTTCTTGAGTTTTTGTCAGAATGGGAAAGCCTCGCGATTCTGCAGAATCGAGAATACTCTTGTTGACTATCTCTCCTTGCCGATACAAAATCTCCGGCCTCTCCGGGTAGCTAGTGGAAGAAAGGAAGAAGCGGTGTCACAGCTGCCCCTGAAGATCGCCGTGATTGATTGACACAGGATTTGAGTCGTTGAGTTTGAGTCGTACGGACACGCTTACTCCTTCTTCCTGAGAATCACTTGCGTGTTTTGGACTTAGTCATATAGAGTATTTGCTCCGATGGTGAATTGTCGATTCTCCTCTCTCCGTTCTCCTCCCTGATTGGTCAACAGAGTTCGGGTGTTCAATATGCATATACACGTATACCGGGTTGCGACGAGCTGCAAAATTAGTGTTTTTGTCAAAAGCGAGAATGGAGAAGTCAGAGGAGCAAACATGGTAATTTGTTCGAGAATCGAGAGTTCGGATCAAAAACGCAACTAATGTCTGTGTAAATGTTGTTGCTGGGTTTTTGGGAAAGTGGGTAATCCTTCCTTGTGCAGATCTGTAGGAATGTAATTTTGTTGCTTTGGTGAGTTTCGTGGAAATCCATCTGAAATATGTGTAATCCTTCCTTGTTCAGATCCGTAGGAGTGTGTTTCCATGTTGTCATGTAATTAGTTTTGGGTAGTCTATATCTCAAATGAACCGGAGGTGGAGCCAGTGCCCAGGTGAGGTATAATTATTTATTAATCATTAGTATATATGACTAAGTGTAAGCTTGCCTTGAGCAATCAGCTAACTGTTTTTCAGACATGTGAGTTTGGATTCAGAGAATGTTCTCACGTTCCCAAGGGGCAGATCCAGTCTGTATCTCTTAATGGGGTACAGGGGTGGGGGGTTTCATTGTTGTACCTTTAGCACCAATGTTAACGTGTAGTGTATTTCCAGGAAATCCTACAAGCGTTCTTGAAGGGAGTACTCGACAGTCTAAAAGGTGGAATCTACTTGTTTACTTTGGACAAGCAGCTTGAAAAACAACTTCAGCATTATGCGTCTTCTAGAAAAGCTACTAGCAAGCCCCCTATTTCGAGCAGGTAAGTGAAATTAGAACATTAAAGAAACCACTTTCATAGTTTCGTAACGCCGCAACCTGACACTGAACCCTGCGATTCCATGACAACACCGGCAACTGGGAACCGACAAGTCGCCACACCGATCGCTGGCCTCACCGATAACTTAGCACAGTGCCAGTTCGCCACAGGGACGACTGGCTAGTGTCCTTTCGCCACACGACCAAATGGCTACATAGGCAACCCGCCACACAAATAATAGTTGCGTTTTTGCAGATACAATGGTATCTGTTACCACAGTAACTGGATCTGCAATTAGTCGTTTTTGCAGTTACCGTGGTATCTGATATACGGTTGCTCTGCAAAAATAACAATTACCGAGATTGCGCGTTTCGAAGTCATCACAAAGAAAAACAGATGTCCAGTCACATCACCAAGTGCCTAACTTCTTTCCCACCAATTTGACAAAAACTGATGAACATGAGATGACTTCTTGAGATACCACGATTAGTTACCACGGTCGGACCGTGGTATCTGAATAACAGATACCACGATAACTGCAAAAACGCCTTTTGACCGTGGTATCAGATACCACCATAACTGCAAAAACGGCTTTAGACCATGGTATGCGATACCAGGGTATCTGCAAAAACGCAACTAGTGTTTTAGGTAAAAACAAAATCAACAAGAAAATATAACAGATATTTTGTTACAGTTGGTCCAAGGGAATTTGGATCATTTCCTTATCATTTCGGTCTTACAATACATAATAGTAATCTTTTATTGCAGATATAAACCCATAGTGGTCAGTAGTTCAATATAGTATTAAAATGGAAACTGTTCAGGTTCAAAGGGGAAAGGAAATATCTCTGCTACGACGGGCAAACCAAAGGTGTCTAGAAAGGTAAGCTAATATGGTGATCAGTTAATGATTTATTTCTTTATTCTGTTTTTTATTCGAAATTCCCGTTTATTGATTCAAAACAAACCAAACTAGTTTTAGGAAGATTACGAAGAAAGTATCATTAAACACAGACGAGCTGATCGCTTTAATTGCCCACCACCAGAATACGGTTGCTGCATTCCAGTCCAGATTCCCCCCCCCCAAAAAAAGTAAAAATAAAAAAATAGATGACTCAATTGCCTCTTCACTGTGAAAGTACACTAAGTATTTCGCGGAATCTTGGTTAGTATTGACAACAACAAAATAAGTAAAACGTAAAAGCTGTCAGCATCAGCCTATACAGGCTTAACTGGCGGTGCTGATCTCGGATTCTCAGTCCTCAGCTAGGAAGTGCGATGGGCGGTGGGGGGCCCGCCACCCTGGTGCTTTCGCACCCCTTCCTGTCACCTTCCCCAGATTTATCCAGGTACACATGCGAAGCTGGGTGGACTTTGGCTTGTCTTACAGGGTTACGCCACAAGCGGCCTCGCCCCAAACCAAACTGTAGGCACGCACATCTGCTACTCGAACTCGAACTCCGCGTGCTGCCCACTTTGCCAGTGTAGACAACGAACTGTTTGTCTGATTGGTTGTACAGTCCGTACCTCCGACAAAAACACTTTTGTTTAACAAATTTGTTGAAAAAAATAGCGAGTATGTCACATTGTGGCAAGTTGTCTGTGTGTCAGCTTGCCACTGTGGGAAGTTGTCGGTGTGGCGAACTATCACTGTGGCAAATTATCGATTTGGCAGGCTATCGGTGTGGCGAGATATCGATGTGACGAGTAGTCGGTTCCCGGTTGTCACTGTGTCCAGTTGCCTTGTTGGCGAGATGTCCGAACACGGAACCGTGCATTGTGGAATTTGGAACCTTGATTCTTAAAGGACCCTCGCACTATTTAGTCTTAAACTTACAGTATTTTAAAATATTTGAATACTTTAACACTATGCTGTGCTTTCAACAAATAACCCACGGTTTGGCTGCTTTAAGGCTTTTCCGAGACCCAATGACTTGTAGCGAAGACAGGGAAACAATTTACATAACCGGTGTTTCTGATGGAAAAACTTCTCGCAGACAGCGTGATAAACATCGAAGGTAGCAAAAGACGGCAAGTGAGAAAATCAGGGTCGTTTTGTTATAGGGTTTAGAATGTACAGTACGAAATTGGGGTCTCCGGGCTTAGAAATATATGGAATGATTATGGAAGTAGGTTGCATTAGTATTATAGGTAAGAAATGTCCTATAAGATTTTTATGGCACTTGCCCTTCGACCAAGTGCCATATAGCGATAGCAGTTTCTGTCCGTCTGTCGGTCTCGGTTTTGCTAGTTTTGGCACTTCCACATAAGCTAGGACGATGAAACTTGGCAGGTATATCAGGAACCCGACCAGATTAAATAAGAAACAGTCACTTCCCGGATACGACCATCTCGGGGGGGTGGAGGGAGGGGGAACCCGGAAAAATTAGGTAATTTTAACCTACGACTGGGTGATTGTGTCTCCCGTGACCCCGTGTCTCAGGCGTCCCATTTTCTGTCCGGTAACATTGGAGCGAGTTGAAGGGGGAAATCTTGCGAAACGCTTAGAGTGGAGAGAACGGGATGAAACTTGGTGGAAAAAACAAGCACAAGTCCTAGATACGTGACTGATATACCGGACCGGATCCACTCCCTGTGGAGGAGTTGGGGGGGGGGGAGGGTCCGAATTTCTAGTGATCCCGCGAGTTCGGTACTTCCTGATGTGCTAGGACGATGAAACTTGGCAGGCTTGTCAGGGACCCGAACAGATTGACTTGAATAGTCCTTTCCCCGACCCGACCATCTGGGGGGAGTGGAGGGAGGGGGAATCCAGAAAAGTGAGGTATTTTTAACTGACGAACGGGTGAGCGGATCTTATTGAAACTTGAAATATAGAAAGACCTCGTGTCTCAGACCCTCCATCTTAAATCCGGACCGGATCCAGTGGGAGTTGGAGGGAGGAACCGAAAATATTGGGAAACGCTTAGAGTGGATGGCACAGGACGAATTTGGTGGGAAGAACAATCACAAGTCCTAGGTATGGGAATGACGTAACGGCACCGGATCCGTCACTGTGAGGGAGTTTGGGGGGGGGGGATTTGAATTTCTAGTTTCCCGCGAGTTCGGTACTTCCTGACGTGCTAGGACGATGAAACTTGGCAGGCTTCTGGGGGACCCGAACAGATTAACTTGAGAATGTGGTTTCACCGATCCGACCATCGTGGGGGCAGTGGAGGTATGGGGAATCCGCAATCTAGTAGCAAGTTCAGCTATTGAACGGGTGGTCGGATTTGAATGAAGCTTGGTATTTAGAAAGACCTCGTGCCTCAGACTTTCAGTTTTAAGTCTGGACCGAATCCTAGGACATTGGGGGGAGGGGGAGCTGGAGGGGGAACCGGAAATCATTGGAAACACTTAGAGTGGAAGGATCAGGATGAAACTTAGAGGGAAGAACAAGCATTACCCTGGATATGGAATTGAACGAATCAGATTGAATCGGGGCTCTGTGGGGGACTTGGAGGGTCTTTGCCGGAATTCCGGTGATCGGTAGTTAGGATAGTTCCAGATCTTCTTAGGACGATGAAACTTTGCAGGCATATTAGTGACTTAAGGACCCGACACAATGCCCTAGGAAAACTTGTGTTCCTGGATCCGACCATCTTTGTGGGAGTTGAGAGAAGGGAAATCTGGAAATTACTGACTTCCGTAAGTTGCGAACGGGTTGTCCGATTCGAATGAAACTTTGTGGGTTATAAGAACTGATGACCTAGACAAGCTAAACATGCTTCCGAACCACATTCGGCCACGGTTGTGGGATTTCGGGGGGGGGGGGGGACTTTTCAACATGCACACAACCAAATGGGTGTAGAGATGGGATGCAAGTTGGACAGTACCGAGTTTATGCAGCCTTGATTTTTATTTTCTTCCGCACCGGATCCAACCAAGTTAGGGGGGGGGGGGGAGCGGGAACCGGAAATTTGCAGATCTCGTTGCAGATAGGCTATTTATTTATTTTTATAACCCGCTGAAAAGACAGAATAGCGGAGGACAAACAATGAAAAAGAACACAAAACACTAAAATTCACTCTAGAAGAAGGGACAAGCCGTGATGTGCGGGGAAGCTGAGATGGGACGTTGTGGACAATTTTTTACCTATGGCAGAAAATTTGAGCGATATATCCGGAAGCTTGTAACGCGAAATCAGATGTCTGTTTTGCATATCAGAGGAAGTTTGCATATCGGTAATAACAAGAACCGAGTGAATGAAGATATTTTTTCTTTAAAACTGAAGAGAGGCCAGAAAGAAATAAGATAGAATGGTCAGTAAAACTGCTGTAAAGTTTACTAAGGTTTTTTTTATTGTATTTCCCACGATTAGCAACGATCTTCGAGTCTTGAATCTTGAAGCTATGTTCCGATTCCAGTCAAGCTTGACGGACAGGAAAAGGAGATGTCAGAGATGCGACATTTATATTTCCGCCATATTTTAGCCACAGTATGGGGAGTTGGAAGACGGGTCCCGGAAATGTTGTAGCTCGCATAGGGGTTAAACGAGTGGAAGGATTTAAATGAAACTTGGAATATAAAGAGATCACATGTCTTAAATGATTTATTTTGGGGTTAGAACCTGATCCGACCACCGGGGGGGGGGGGGGGGTACCGGAAGTTCCCCCAAAATGCTCAGATTCAAGTAATACTTGATATTTGATAAGATAAAATGCTTTAGATGGTCCATTTAGGAGTCCGAACCAGATTCGGCTGAGGTAGAGGGAGTAGGAGGGCGCATGTAGTGGGTGTGATGGAGTCGTTACTACTTTGACGCTGCAGACCCCTGGCCATTCAACTGACTCCGAGTATTCTATTTCGTTTAACATATTCAGTTTTTGGGATCCCAAAACGTAAGTGGACGGATACCTATGACATCGCAAAAGTTGCCCGCCTGTCCGTCCGTCTGTGAGCACGATAACTCTAGAAGGGAATGAAATATTTTGACTTGGTGTGAGGATTCTTTGGATCAAGTGTAAGGTCAAGTTCGTAGATGGGCTCTGTGGCCCTACATTTGGGGTGGGGGTTCGAATTAAGGGGCAAACACTCTGGCAGGTCTAGGGTTGATCTGATGGGTTGAAACTTGGAAGGTAGGAGTCATTTGCCGTAGATGACGCAAGGCGATGCCGGAAATGCTCAGACTTGAGTGAAAATATATATCCTGTTTCTAGGTCAAAACCATATTCTTGGATGGAGGGGTATTTAGTAACGTTCTCAGCTACTTTCTTTTGCCACCTACTCGTAACAAGTGCCATATGAGCTCGTAGTTCTTGTTTTTCTTGTTACAGTAGTAACCAAAAGCCCATTTTCCAGCATTTGCTAACTTAGTTCTTCTTTCCAGGAAGCCGAGAGTGCTAAGGTGCACTTTGATGACATGTGCTCTTAATGGTGGAGTATTTTGGCTGTCTAGAGTACTCTTCTACAACGTGTTGTTACCATTTCTTGAGTATTTCATCAGTATTTCGCTCTCCACAACTCAATCAGGCTTGGTTTGGAGCTACACTAGCCCAATCCTTTCATTGGTCTTTTCAGCAATGTGGGTTCTACCTATATTTCTGCTTAGTAAGCTGCTTAACAGCCTTTGGTTTCAGGTAGGTTACATGTAAATATTGCTATTTAGACGAGGCTGTTTCCGAGTCAGGAAGGACTTCGAAACGAAATTTTTGACAACCTCAAGTCCAAAACCAGGAGACCGAATGTGGGTCCTACCTATATTTCTGCTTACTAAGCTGCTTAACGGCGGTTGGTATTAGGTAGGTTACATGTAGATATAGCTATGTTAGACGAGGTTGTCACCGAGCCAGGAAGGACTTCGAAGCGATATTATTAACAACGTAAAGAACTGGCCAGGAGATCGAGGTACCTGTTTAGTTAAACTGGTATCATGTTAGGCGAGTAGGGCTCATGGCACGCTCACAGCCTAATGGTGTAGATAAATTCTAACTGTAGTTTATTGAAGGACTCCTGAACAATGAAACCATACTTGAACACACCATGAAGAATGCATTTACAGACATGGCCACGGAGAGCATTCTTCTCCTGAGCGTGACGTTTTCAAAATAGGGATGTTCGTTTCTGGAGGTCTGCACATGCAGACTCTAAGACAAAAAGCGCAATTCATTCAAATCTTGTACAGCGCTGGCCGGATCGTATTGGAATTTCTTCTAGATATAAGTTTGGGCTTAACTGGTTAGAAAATATTCCAGAAGAAGGGTTGATTGGAGACATTTGGTCATTTCTGAACTTGTTCGGTACTGAAATAAGCACAGATGCAAAATGGAACAAAAATCATAGCTTGGAAACACTATTTCGTATTTGGATTGGGTTTTCTGCAGGCAACGTTAACGGAAGTCATACAGATAGGGATGATACTTGGTACTCTTCATTCAGATGTCCTTTAAAGCTAAGTTTCCCTACAGCTGCCCTTGGTAGAGACCTTGCTAGGTTTGTGTCCCTTAGTTGGCCAAGAGTGGTTGCAAAATCATTCCAATTTATTAACAAGACGATGAACACAAAATATTGAGTCGGCGAATGCAACATATTTACAAACGACCCCGGGGCCGGCTATCGGCATGTGGCCAAATCGCTTGCCGATCCGCGACTAAAAGAAACCGGAATGAACTACACTGACTAGTCAGTCGACAATAATGAGTCACGACGGCGAGCGCGAGGCGTTAGTGCGTTCTGCAAATAGCAAGAAAGATAAAAGTTGTGCTAGGCACAACACTCCCACACGCTTAAGAGAGTGACTGCACTCCAAGAAGTCGACGGCCAGAACCACTTTCGGGTCACAATAAATCTAACATGGTACCGGCCGAAAAGTTTAAAAAATGTCATTGGCATAAAGGTATACTGTCACCATCCCGGAAAGGGAAAATTTCAAAACGGCTCTTCTGTCCATTGTGGAATTTCACGCTGCAGACTGCATCTGTAGTACTGTGGGCCGACTGAAGATTGTGCGCATTCATAGCGCAGACAAAACTGGTGATGTGCTCTCATTCTTAGTTAGCGCCCCTCAAAGCTTGAAAAGCTGATCCGCGACATCGAGGCGTGATACGCAAAGGCCAGCACGTGCTCCGCGTCGCCAGCAAAACCTCGGAGCCTCAGAGACTGTAAGTGACACTCAGGACACTGACAAGTGTCACCAAAGATGAGAAAACCGTCTCACCACCTCTCGAACGTCCACAAAAACATCACCACATCCTTTTCGGTGTCCCAGCAGATACTACATATAGTGGATTCGCTGTCCTCGTCAACGTGACAGAAGGCTAATTCACAATAAGTCTAAGTGTGTAGAAGGGATTGCTTTGCTGTTGTCAGGTAATTCATCAAACGGTCGATGACCTTATTCCTTCGGCAGAAGACCTTGTGTCACTGCGACGGTTCCAACTCCTTGTCGATCATAGGTAGCACCACAGCCTAAATTCAGGTCTTACATTAGTCGATTCCATGACGTCAAGGCGAAACAGCTATAGGCACAGCATGTGTTCCGTGTCAGCAGCAAAACATCGGAACCTCAGGGGCTTAGCGGGAGTGACCAACTCCTCGCCGCCACTCGAACGTCTACTAAGTCCCCACCTTACGCATACGTTTCGTTCACAATTCCTCCAGGGACCTCACTTCCGGCAAAAAACCAACTTTGACTCACGCAAATCGCACAACGCCAACAGCAATCCACTTCACATTTTGCACTTTAGGCTATCCTCGGAGAATCTAGGTTTTCATCCCAGCGCTAAGCACCAGTTGTTAGGTTTGTGTCCCTTAGTTGGCCAAGAGTGGTTGCAAAATCATTCCAGTTTATTAGCAAGACAATGAACACAAAATATTGAGTCGCAAATACAGCATATTTACAAACGACCCCGGGGCCGGCGATCGGCATGTGGCCAGATCGCTTGCCGATCCGCGACTAAAAGACTATTCAGTCGACATTCGACAATAATGAGTCACGACGACGAGCGCGAGGCGTTAGTGCCTTCTGCAAATTGCAAGAAAGACAAAAGTTGTGCTAGGCACAATAGACCTTCTTTGTTCAAAATACTTGTTTATTGCGGATCGAGTGACATGAGTCAAGTGATCCAGCAGCACTGGAGTATTTTCATCCATTGGTAAAGCCCTGTGGGCGGCGCGACTTTGGCGCATGGCAACGCTTTAGGGTTAATGACTATAGAGTGACACTTTAAATCTGCTTCCAAAACTAGCAGAAATATATAAATCATAGTTTTCAGCTACGATAGCAATGCGACACAACCTGACGCTAGCAGGGATTGTCGTACCGACCAGCAGGCAACAGCCGCGCTATTGACTTCCATTACTTACTTAGTTGTGTTTCGCTGAAACGAAATTTTTTTTCCTAAGCTGGAGCGTTTCATCAACTCCTGATCAGTTAAAGCACACAGGACTTCACTTTTCCGCTGATTTGTACTAGGTGTTTAGCTTATCGCCAAATGAAAATACCTGATTAACAAACGAAAGCATACCGATGTCTTTATTTATTATCACATTTGGCGTTAATCTTTTAGCATGTTTTTAGGGATTCTTTGGAGAGCATTTCAAATATCTGCGATCAAGGATGTTACTTTTTACACTAGTAAAATTAGCTGGCCAGAACATGTCGTTTCTTATTGCCTAGCTAAAAGGTTTCACCGAAATATCCTCCAGCCCAAACATCAACCGGCTCGGGTAAGGACAAGCAAGTCCATTGGAGAGCCTGTACCGAAACTTCAACCTGTGACTGCTTCACATGCTCGATAAGAGCTTAGTTTTGTGCCCTCGTTTGTTAATATGTTTAATACCGGGTAGATTTTTTAGTCTGCAAACTAGTTATTGATTGTGTATACTGTACTTTTGTGAATTTTTGCTCGTCGATTGACATACATGTTTCTTTTATGACAAGAAAAAACTAATAATCGGCTCTGCCCGTCGCATGTTTTTTGAATCAAGGGAATGGAATTGATTTCAAAAAGTTTGTTGAGGAAGTCTGTTTCTGAATAGGCGAAATGAACTGTCGGAATTTTTGCACTTCTCCCCATTCGTTTTAATGTCCCAAAACCCATAAAGTGAAATCGTGAGCTTAGGCGTCCAGGGGGGGGGGGGGTAGGGGGTTGAATCCCCCCCCCCGAAACCTACAAAAATAACTATTTTTATAGGCTTTTCCTTCTGATCTATGTCTTTTTTGCCCGACCCGCAGGCAAAAACCCTTCCCGAAAGGCACCCCCCTCCCCCGAAATAAATTCCTGGATACGGGCCTGCGTATGGCTTTTGTAAGAAAATTTTGGACTTTGATGTCACCTTCGACGTAATTGGCTTCCGAATTTTTAAGTCTGGAGCGTTCGGTTCCTGATCAGGAAAAACATTTTCAAAAATGTGCACAATATGAGAATTCAGCGACTCAAAAACACAACCGGAGAAGACAAATATGGAGCGGGTATAGTGACTGGCAGGGTGCTTTAATTAAGATAGTTTAATTACTACCCGCTAATAAAGATAAAGCGAGCGGAATAGCAAAACAACAATAATGGGTTTATTATTTTAGGACATAGCAGATGCGGCGTATCAGGTGCGGAGGGGCACACCTTGCACAGTCCCAAGCTTTAGTCGTTTAGCTGCAGATTTCCTGTTGGGGATATTTACTCAAGCTTTGTTTCTAGTACAGGTAAGATCATAGTTATTCATACAAATCATAAAAACAAACAAACCATACAGAAAGATACTGGAATCAGATCTACATAGAGGCATCCTTCCAGAAAATGCCAGCAACATGGGCCGGCGAAACACTAGGCTAAATTTACTTCAAACGGGAAAAACAAAAAACTACTGAAGCCTCATGCCCATTCATCGGAACGATTCCTCAATTCTTTCGTGCCATATTTTACCGAACATTTCAATTCTCTTTAAAAGTTGTTGTCGTCTATTTCTTTTCAGCCCGTTTCTTTGTTTTTATTGTGACATAAATAGTTCGACCATTTCATGTTTGATTAACTTTTTCTGTCTTAGTAATTTTTTTTTTTTAAATATTAGAATAGTAATGAGAATTATGACGGATTATTTTTGTAATTGTTTTCAAAACTTGTTGCTTTACTTCGCGTTCGCATTTTGACGAGTTTTATTAAAACCGTGAATTGTATATATAAATCATAGGTTACAATTGTAAATATTTCCCTTGGTTGATCTCGTTAACTGTATTGACATGTCCAGCACTTTTTTTTTTTTAGTAAAAAGATATTTATGGATAAATAAACCGAATTGTAATTGTAATACATTAGGGACCAGGTTGAGATTAGGTATTTCCGATGACAAATCAAGACATATTTCGAGATTGATACTTACCTCCAAAGAAAATGTCTTTACAGGCACTAACGATCGCCTTACTACCAATAAACGGGATCGGATGGTTGGCTTCGCAGCTGCACATGTGCTTCCTGTATGCTTTGTATTCATTCGAATACAAATGGTACAACGTGGGATGGGAACTCCCAAAGCGTCTCAGCCATATTGAGAATAATTGGCCGTACTATACAGGATTCGGACTACCTCTCACACTCATCACAGCTATACCTGACTCCTACTTTGACAGGTAAGGTCTCTTTCGCAATTGAATGCAACAAAAGCTCATGCACTACAGTAGCAAAACAGATAAGGGGAAAATGGAAAAGACTTGAATCAAGCGGAGTAGTTTTTTTGCGATTTTGATTTACCGAGGATTGGAGCCTGTCCCGACCACAGAGTAATTATAGCGCTTACTCTTCTGATCGGCGTTCTTCGCGCGAAGAAAGTGTGCGGAATTCAAAATAAACAGAACGAGGTAAACATTTTGACCTTCTCGCAGCTACCACCAGTTTGAAGAAATGAGACGAGGAGCTACTGTGTGGCGAGATGATAGAAGTATTACATTACAGCATTCAAGGATGTCGGTAAAGGTATAATTTGGATAGAACGCCAATTCAAGTTGAAAGTTCAATGAGCACATCAAACTACCCCCCACTCTGTAACAACCTACGAAGAATGCTTAGCCCCTAGATCAGCAGCTTTTTCAACATTTTCCTCTCTTTGATATTTCAAAGCCTATTTTTTTAGTCCGTACATGCTCATTTTACTAGCTTGGACAAAGATAAAAGTGATGTTTCTTATAATTATATATTCTGTAGTCAATTTATCTGTTCAAAAAGGTGTGTTTCTTGACGAACTAAAGCGCGCAAAAGTTATACCCCTCCATAAAGGAGGTGATAAAAGAGACATTTCCAACTGGAGACCGATATCTATTCTACCGCTGTTATCAAAAATTTATGAAAAAGTAGTGTGTAAAAAAAATATACGAGTACATGAATTCGCTTGGATTTTTGTCAGACTCGCAGTTTGGTTTTAGAAAAGGTCATTCTACAGTGCATGCCGTTCATCACCTTTTAGATTGTGTAAATAGTGCGTTTGAAAATAATTTGATTCCTCTAACTATTTTTATTGATTTGAAGAAGGCGTTTGACACTGTGGATTTTGAAATTTTACTGAAAAGGCTGCGAAATCTTGGAATTAAGGATACAGCATTAAGTTGGTTTCGGTCTTACCTGTGCGGAAAATCAATGAAGGTGGTGATGAGTGACGTATCTAGTGCAGCTATGCCTATAAATTGTGGTTTTCCCCAAGGGTCAGTCCTTGGCCCGTTACTATTCTTGGTATATGTGGATACCCTTCGATTTTATCTAAACGATTCAGTTTTAACATCTTTCGCCGATGATACAGCTATCACAGTGTTCGCCCGGACTTCGAAAGAGCTTGTGCAAAAAGCAAACCACGTAATGAGTCGGCTTCATGTTTTTACAGCTCTAAGCTCTCTTGCAGTAGATCCAAGAAAAACGAATTTCATGGTGTTTAGTCGAACTGGTTTGCCCGAACTTCTAGATAATGTGCTATATAATGGTGTCAACATAACACAGGTGTTTGTTTGTAAATATCTCGGATTTTATATTGATTGCAATTTGTCTTGGAAGAAGCATGGTGAAATAGTATCGGCAAAAGCAGCTAGAGGATTGAGAGTGATGAGGAGGCTGAAAAAAGTGTTCCCGATAGCAGTTGTCAAACTGTTATACACTGCTTCTGTGCATCCTTACATCACGTACGGTTGTTCTGTTTGGGCAAGTAATTTCTTTGCCAATTATAAAAGAACTCAAATAATACAAAACAAAGCGCTGCGTCTCATAGGAGAATTTCAAAATTCTCAGAATACTACGGAGTGTTTTAGAAAGAACATGGGTGAGCTTCGTGATTACCAGCTAGCGATTTTTGTTTTCAAAGTGTAAATAAGGTAAGCCCTGAGTACTTTTATGATTTTTTTAACACTAACTCGTTTTATCACCCTTATTTTACCCGACATTCAGAGGATTTAGCTCACGAGAGAAGAAACACAACAAGAGCAGGATTTGTTCTCAGGAACATAGGTGTGAGCGTCTGGAATGACCTTCCAGAATCGGTCAGAGAGGCTGTAAGTCTGGTATCATTCAAGAGAATGGTTAAATCCCATTATTTGAAAAGGAAAGAAGTGTGATAAGGAAAGGGTACTTATTTAAAAAAAAAAAAAATTATCCCACCTCCTCAAAGGGGGGGAGGTAATGAGGTAATGATATAGCGGATTCATGGTGGTTAGAATTACGGCCACAATCAGGATTCTTTTGTCTTGAAAGTGGCCGCTAATGGTAAATTGTTTGCTTAATTTATGTGTTTTTGATGAAATTAAAAAAAAGTCTATGTCTATGTCTAATACTCAATAGGTCTTTATTTTATGCATACTATCAGCTTGTATAATTCAGATTTGAATAGATTATTTGTTTTTGAATGATTTTTGTACCTGTTATTTTTTATAAGCTTATTGCATATTCTGGTACATTTTTTAAAGCAAGTTAATCAATCTTCACAACACTATTCCACAAAGAAAAACTTTTAATAGGCACTTTAAGCCATGGAACTTCTGATGAAACACTAGAACAATCAGGTAAACTGCATCTGCGGATTGACTTTGGTGATGTCTCAAATATATCCTTTTCCATCAAGCATTGCTGGGAGGTTTGAATTTCCTGCCATGATATCCCAGCTCCTGAGATTTGGATCGCCAAAATGCCAGAGAGGTAAAGGCAAGGGATAACAAGAAAACGGCCGATTTTCGTAGCGCCTTTTAAAGGAAGTCGGAAATGTTTATTTGTGAAGCAGTTAATACAAAGTAAAGCATTAGAAGTGTCCATTGTGCTTTAAGAATGAAGAGACATACTTATAAATGTTTTTACTCTAAACTTGGAAAGTCAGCTAGAATCCGTCCCACGAGAAGCGGAAGAACGATTTACCTTTTTCGATTCGTCATACAGAAACATTCATTAAAATTTCTCTGGCAGATTCGTAGTGATGAAAAAACAGACTGTTAAAAGCAAAATTTTGCAGATGTATAACTGATAATGATATCCTTCTGACGAAGAATAATACGTTATTATCACAAATGGCATTGTTTTGAATGATATTTTACAGTTATTAATTGCAATAATCAATTAATACTTTAAAATTAAGAAATACTTCATAGCCAACTGTTTTTCGCAACTATATGAGAAAATGATAGTAATAACAATTTATTGCACAAAAAGCCTGAAGCCATGACAAATGCACTAAATTTCGTTTAGAGAGTACACCCCGTTATTTGCAGACTATTCTGCAAAAACAGCAACTTAGAAACGAAGCATAATAACTCTTTGACTACATTTCACCAGCCAAATGCCTTAAATTTTCCAAGGTTAATAGCTTTTCCAGAAGCGATTTTTTACAGTCCTGATACAACTAAAATAAAGTTACTAAAGTTCACACCGGTTCTACTGAATCTGAACTAAATGCATGCGTGCTCGGTCGAAGCCTCAACGCTGCTGTTGCTTAATTGCTTCCTGAGTCACCAAATGCCACATTCCCTTTGGCTTCGTTGCCTTCGTGAAAGGTCGTATCAGATAGCTCCTTATTACAAATCTGACTAGAGACTGACAATAGTTTTCATTTGTATAATCCCGCAGAAATGCACTGTTTGAACTACCGCCTTTTCTGACGGCTTCACCACTTTTGGTCTAGAGGTAACACTTAATACTGTAAGAGGCCACACGCGAAGCTCCACCCCTGGTGAATCAGAATCGAAAAAGAAGTACTTAGCTTGCTGACACAGAGGTTATGCAAGTTCTCAATTCTCCCTAATTACGTTCATGGTAGTAGACGTATTCATACAGGGGTTACTTTCTTATGCTGCTTTGTTAGAAAGTGAAAAGTGGACTGCCTTGTTCTAATATCTTTTTTCTTTGTTACTACTGTGCCATGTATGGCTAGCGGTTCACTGATTTTGACCGCTGTTATTTTCCAAACCTCTATTTTGAAAGAATGCAGGCTAGAACTGTCCGAAGTGTTTATTTACGAATACAGGCTCATTTGTTCTTTTCAGTGGCTGTCTATTCTCAATCGTGTTCCCGATTTTTATCATCAGTGCAAATGAAGCTGTACCAGTAAAAAACAACAGGTAAGGCATACTGGAACTATTAACAGATTTCTTTTTACTTTAGCTCTGCTGTTTATGACCTATGTTAGGACAGTATACTTATTCACTTTATAGAAACAATTTCATTTTCGCTTTCCATTGTCCTTATCAAAAGCACACGTTAGGAACTGAAGGTAATATTAATACACTTCTTTGCAGCAGCCTTCCGTTGCGACTTTTTTCTCCGGTGGTTTCTGTTACGGATGCCCTCTTCCGTAAAACACTTGGACAAAAAGCAACTGCTCGAGCATCTTCTAGTCAGCGTTGAGCTTTTTTTGGAATGGAGTGTTCGATTGCCAGAACCTATGACCTGGAATTTATTTATATTATAAAAGTGTTTTTAAAATACAAAATTAATAGAAATGAACATCATCTCCTTTTCTTGTGCTTTCGGCTATCTTCGTTCCAGTCACAAAGCTCGAGTAAAGAGTAGTCTTCTTCAGCTATAATCTTTACCAAAAACTCGGCAAGGAAAACCAATTCTCGGTCTGTGTCGCGACTGAGATGTGCCTTTCGAAAAGCTTTGATCTTTATACCGTTCCTAGGATTGAGCAAGAAATTCCGACGCAGATCATCGATGATGAGTGTGTTGTGGGGACCGTACTGTGGATACTTTCCCCAAATAACTCCGAGGGGTTTTACCTCGACCACGCCATAATGTTCGCTGTGAACCGAAACCATAGCGTTGCTATCCAAATAAAACATGATTTTGTATGATGGATTGCTGGACACACCCAAGAGCTTCATTTTCTCCACTATCCACTTCATACTCGTTGCCGACCAAATGACGATGTCATAGTGTTCATATACTGCAGTGAGGAACTCATGAAGATACGGCCTCATCAGCTCGTTTCCGCACTCGGCAACAGAACGGTGATCAAAGAGTGTATAGTCGATATCGAGTACGAGACATTTCTTTCCTGGCCTTGGTTCATTCATTACTTTGATTTCGTATGTGGCCACTCGCTTACTGATTTTCTCAAGGTACACTTCTCTGCTTTCAAACGCGACTTCCTCGGGTAGGTCGAAATCGTCAAGGACAGATGCAGCATCCTGTTCCTGTGAAGCTTGAGCCAAAGACTGTATATCCTGTTCTAAGGATCCAACCATCATGATTTTGGTCCCAGCTTTGAGACAAAGTGCACTTATCTGAACCGAGTCTTCTGCGATTTTCCCTTTATGTTTCAAATTGATGAGCTTTTGCCTGTGTGGAGCCACCCCTGTAGTTAGGTGAAGTCTGGCTTTTAGTTCGTAGACTGTTGCCGTCGGATGAAGGTCGTCGATAACATACTCTTTGCCTGACCATTTGACGGTAAGTGAGTCAAGCTTTTCCAAAGCACTTTCGGTTGAGGGTATGGATTGTTGTGCCATCGCTGGATCTAGAGGAAAAATGTTCGCGATGACACTGTGTCATTCAGGAAAACCTGCTTTTTAGGACCCCAAAACGTAAGTCGAGGGATATCCATGACTTCGTAACAGGTATCCGTGTTTCAGCACGATAACTATCGAAGGGAAGAGATATTTTGATGAAACTTGGTTTGAGGATTCTTTGGGTAAAGAGTAGTTCTTAGATGGGCTCTGTAGCCCTACATTAGGGGTGGGGAAGGGGTTTCAAATTAATGGGGAAATAATTTATTTAGCAGCTAATGAGATAGGGATAAGAAGACATGCTGGACACATGTATGACAATTCATTTCCTCGCCGGACAAGTAGTACGCAAATCAAATAGTAAACAAATAGTAGGCCAAAACCGAAAAATTTGTTTAAAGCCAAAGTTTTACTTGAAGCTGATTATATGAACGATTTAGGGGAAAGGCAACATGCTGAACCCGTATATGACTATGACAATCATTCATATCCATTCATATATTGGACCGGAATCCGGCGGAAACCCGAAAACTTATTGTAAGTAAAAGTTTTATCTGAAGTAGATTAGAGGTTCGGTGTAGCAAATTATTTTCTTACCGTACAGATAGTTCTCCCGGGTTCCGGCCGAAACCTGAAATGTTTTAAAGGTTAAAGTTTTATCTGAAGTTATTCGAGGATCGATGTCAGGGTAAGGAAGGAGATATGCTAAATTCGTGTTTGAGCTTATCGTCTTTGATGGAGAAGTAATTAAACCGGGATCCGGAAATTTGGCAGAAGCAGCCTAAGGCAGGAAGGAAGTTTTGCTCAATTCCGTCAAAGTAGATATGACTGTAAACACACATGTTGAATCCAGATCTAAACTTGGTTTTCTCATACCATTAGCCATTGGCCATAATCTGTTTCTAAATATTAATATTGAAAATGTTCAAGGAGTCTGGCGAAGACTGGATATTTACAAGACCCAATTGTCCGTACGGAATATTCAGTCTTTTGGATCCCATTGAAACCTTTGGTTTTGATTTTTTTTTCTCCCCAAACGTTAGTGACGGGATACCTATGACTTCGCCAGTTCGTCCGTCTGTCTTAACATGACAACTATCGAATGGGCTGGGGGATTTTGTTCTAACTCGGTTTAAAGATCACCTGGGTCACTGTACAGGTCAAGTTCGTAGGACCCCTATTTAGGGGGGGGGGTCAGGTAAGGGACGAAAACAGCTAATGAGACAGTCGATTTTAGGGTAAGGAGCTATGCTGAGCCCATATGTGAAACTTATTTTCTCACCGGAGATGGTGTTCAGCCGGAATCCGACCAAAAACCCGAAAAATTGACAGCAAGTAGAAGTTTTCCTGAAGTCGATTAGGGGTTCGATGTAAGAACAAAGAGACATGTTAGATCCGTTTTTATGGCACTTGAGCTTACTCAAGTGCCATATAGCGATTGTAATTTCTGTCCGTCAGTCGGTCTGTCGGTCCCGGTTTTGCTAGTTCGGGCACTTCCAGATAAGCCAGGACGATGAAACTTGGCAGGCAAATCAGGAACTGGACCAGATTTAATTAGAAATGGTCGCTTCCCCGATCCGACCAGCTAGAGGGGAGTGGAGGGAGGGGGAATCCGGAAAAAATAGGAAAAATTAGATATTTTTAGCTTACGAACGGGTGATCGGATCTTAATGAAACTATATATGGAAGGACTTCGTATCTCAGACCCTCCATTTTAAATCCAGACCGGATCCGGTGACATTGGGGGGAGTTGGAGGGAGAAACCGGAAATCTTGGAAAACACTTAGAGTGGAGGGATCCGGATGAAACTTGGTGGAAAGTACAAGTGAAAGTCCTAGATAAGTGACTGATTTAACCGGAACGGATCCGCTCACTTTGGGGGAGTTGGGGGGGGGGGAGTCCGAATTTTTAGTGATCCCGCGAGTTCCGTGCTTCCTGATGTGCTGGGACGATGGAAATTGACAGGCATGTCTTGGACCCGACCAGATTAAATAGGAAATCGTCAATTCCCCGATTCGACCATCTGGGGGGGGGGGGAGTGGAGGTAGGGTGAAGCCAAAATTTGAGGTATTTTTAGCTTGCGAACGGGTGATCGGATCTTGATGAAAGCGATCTGGCGAGTTTGGCATACTTCCTGATGTCCTAGGGCGATGAAACTTGGCAGGTATGTCAGGGATTCGAACACATTGACTTGAGAACAGCCGTTTCCCCGACCCGACCATCGTGGGGGGAGTGGGTGGATGGGGAGTCCGGAATCTAGTGGCGTGCATAACTTTCGAACGGGTTATCGGATTTGAATGAAACTTGTCTGGTTAGCTATCGCCTCGGACGTTCAGTGTCACGTCCGGGTCGGGTCCGATACCTGTGGGGATGGGGGGGGTGGTGGTGGTGGGAAACTCCAAGAAACTCTAAAAGCAGAGGGAATGGGACGAAACTTAATGGATGGAACAAGCATTAGGCCTAGATAAAATTGACGGAGCCAGATGGTTTCGGGGCTCTGTGGGGGGAGTGGGTTTCCTGGAATTCCGGTAGTCGTGAGTTAGAATAGTTCCAGATGTAAAATGACAACCAAACTTTGCAGGCATATTAGCGACCCGAATTATCTTGTCTTAAGAACCTGACACAACATACCCCCGGAAACTTCCGTTCCTAGATCCGAGCATTTTTTGGGGAGTAAGAGAAGAGAAATATGGAAATTGACTTCTATAAATTGCAAACGAGTGGTCTGATTCGAGTGAAACTTCATGGGTGATACGAGTCGATGGCCTCGACATGTAAAACATGCGTTCGAACTATATGCGACCACGATTAGGGGAATTGGGGGTGGGGGGACTTTTGACATGCACAAAAACCAAACGAATGGACCAAATGAGATGCAAACTCGACAGTGCCGAGTTTATGCGGCCTATTCGGCCAAGGTAGGGGGGGGGGGGGGTACTGGAAACTTGCAGATAGGCTATGCTCTAATTTCAGTAAAACTTGATGGACAGGAACAGGGAATTAAGAGATTGGGCCCGAACCGGCTCCGACAACGTTGGTGGGAGGGGGGGGGGGGTACCGGAACTTTCCAAAAATGCTCAGATTCGAGTGAAACTTGATAGAAGGTATAAAAGAAGACGCTTTAGGTGGTCGATTTATTTTTATTCCGAACCAGATTCGGCCACGGTAGGTGGAGATAGAGTGAGTACCGGAAATCCTGTAGCACGTCTAGGGATCAAACAAATGGATTTATTGGGATGAAAGTTTGAACAGTCATGTGCATTTGCTACAGACAATCGAGACGATGCCGGAACTGCTCAGAAATGAGTGAAACTAGATATCCTATTTCTATTTTCGATCCGCATTTTTGGATGGCGGGTGTATTTTGTGACGTTCTCATCTACTTTCTTGTACAGCCAACTCGTACAAGTGCCATATGAGCTCGTAGCTCTTGTTGACCTTCTTTTTCTCATCGGAGAAGTAGTCGGTCCGGAATCCGGAAAAAAGGAAATTTTTGTCTTGTACAAGTTTCGTTTGAAGTCGGTTGGCGATTGGAAGTAATATCACAAGTCGAATTAGGAAGTAATATAACAAGTTGCAAGCTGGATTGGGATATTATACTTGTTTTTCTGGCTGATCAATATTCAGTGGAATCCGGTAAAACCTGGAATTTTGGTAGTTCTTAGTTGATCCGTGTAATTAATCAAGCGGTTTAGGTAGACTTAATCGATCTATCTGCTGTTTTTCCTGCTTGGTTGCCGCTATCCATGGAATCTTGGTTAAAACGGGGAATTTGGTGGTCATCGGATTCTGTCTTTAGCTGTGTTTGGAGTGTCGACCAGGTACCTCGGAATCAGACGAAAATGGAAATTCTCCAGTTCTTGAAAACGTCTGCCAAGCTGCTTATGTTGGCCCAGAGGTAAGAAGAGAAGACTCCCTTGTAACATCGCCAGTTAAATAATACGATCGCGTTCTGATATAAACCGGAAATTTGGGAGTTTATGTAAAGCTGGTGGATAAAAACGTGTCAGATTATCATATCCTCCTAGTTTTCGACTAGCAGTCGTATTCCCGTCATAATCTGGGCTAGACCAGAAATTAAAGACAGAAAGGAATCACCTAATGGATCTGAAAATCTACAAGACCCGACAGTCTGAATGAAAATACGATGGTTACTCCCCTTTGGGATCTCATAGAAGCTTTTGGTATTTTTTGTTTCTTGATCGGTTGATTTTTGATACCAAAACATTAGTGACGGATACCTATGACTTCGTAAAGTCTAGCCGTCCGTCTTTTAGAACAACAAATCTCGAATGGAGATGTTTGTGAAACTTGGTTGAGGATCCATTGGGTCAAAGTACAGGGCAAGGTAGTAAATGGGCTCCCTAGCCCTGACTCTAAGGGGTGGGGGACGGGCTTCGACTAAAGGAGCGAACTAAATATTTTTAAAAACTAATATGATAGTTAATTTTGCAGCCATATCTGACGTCGTTTTCTTGCCGGACAAGGTAGTTCGCTTGGAGCTCGGCCAAAATCGGAAACCTGATAGCGGTAAAAAATTATATCTGAAGTTGTTTACAGATTCAGCTAGGCGTAAGAATTTATGCATCAACTTTTAAGTTTATTTTCTCACCGGACATGTAACTCGCCCGGGATCCAGGCAAACCTGAAAATTACTAAAATTAAAAGCTTTATCTGAAGTAGAGTACGAGCAACCAGAGGTTGATCGAAGGTTGGGTGGAGTGGGGGTGGGGGGTAGAGGAGAATACTACTTCAACCATCGTTTTTGACCATCAGATTGATATAAGGCAGTTTTTTAATAGTGAAGTTCCGTAAACTACTTGTTTCTAGTCGTAGGGTTGCCAACAGATTTTTGTAGAATCACAGTTCAACTTTCTGAGTTCAACAGAGTTCGAGGAGCGTCGTTGAACGGGACGGTGGCATCACCTGTCGAGCTATTAACGCGAAAGTGACCATGGATCCGGATGGCATCAATGTAGCATCCAACGGAGCCGTATGTTTGAAGCTTGACAAAATGAAATAAAGTCCCTTGTCAAACCGTGAATGAACTGCTTCGAGTCGTAAACTAGGAAGAAGTTTTCTAGTTGCAAATAATCTGTTTCTGGTCATTTATTGCGAGACACTGTGTTTTTAGCTAGTCAGGATCGCAGCCGTAGGTTTTTGCCAGAATAACATTAAGGCAGTAACCTTGTCTTGAATTTCATCCTGCGGCTTACAGTTATGAGACAATCGGCTTTGGTACTAAATAGCGGCCGATTTTTAGCGGTCCGCAGTTCAACACTAGTTGGTCATAGATCGGTTTTAGAAGCACTGAGAGAAGATGGTCAAGTGAAGCACTGGTCACAGATAAACGGACAGATCTATGATTTCACCTATAGTCCTTAACTTCATTTGGATCCACAAAATACGGTCTGCTCATAATGATTTCCAAAACTTCGCCAGCGGTGCATTAATAGTGTCCTGCATTTTGTGGCAGGGAGCGTCATTTAGTTGGTTTCTAGGCTTGGGATTTGAGAAATATCGAAGTTAGAAACTGCAAAGAGGCTGAAAAAAGGCCAAAATTAGAAAATTTTGCCCGCGGCTATGGTATTGGGTATAGTAGCTAGCAGCTACTACCGGGGATTTGCTCTTTCCGCTGTTACTGCTTATGAAAATTCTGGTGAAGTAAGGTCTGATGATTAAGCTCCTGAGAAACTGCAAATAACAAAAGCTGGAAGCTCACATGGCACTTGCGAGGCTTGGTAAAAGGACGAAAGTAGGAATCTGCCAATTCGTAGGTTTGCTGTGAACATTTGTAAGCAAAACCTTTCTGATAAGAATGCCAATGGACCCTTGGAAATCTCAACAATGTGGATATCGTTTGGTAAAAAGAATTTTTTTTTGCACTTGGCTGTGATGACGCGTACTTTAAGGGCGCAAGAAATTCACCTGCAGTCAAAACCCTTGAGGCAAAAATGATCCTTGGACCTTTAGGATCATCGTAGCACATGTATAAGCATCTTAACTTGGGATCACCGGAATTCCGGAACCCCCACTCCAGCTCCCCCCACAGTGCTCGGATCCTGTCCGGTCTTGTCAACTATTATTAGGGCTTGTGCTTGTTCTTCCCACCAAGTTTCATCCCGATCCGTCCACTCTGAACAAGTCACACGATTTCCGGTTCCCCGCTCCTACTCCCCCCAAAGCCACCGGATCCATTCCAGACTTGAAGTGTGACATCTGATACAGGAGGTCTTTCCAAATATCAAGTTTCATTGACATCCGATTAACCATTCAGAAGTTATACATACGTCAATATTCCGGATTCCCCCTCCCTCCACTCCCCCCAGGGTGGTCGGATCATTGAGATGATCATTTCCCAGTCAGGTTGGTGGAGTCCCTGATACGCCTACCAAGTTTCATCCTCCTAGCACATCTGGAAGTGCCCTAACTCGAGATGAGTCGACAGACCGACCGACCGAAAGGTGATCGGTATATGGCACTTGAGCGGAGCTGCAAGTGCCATAAAAAGCGAAATTTAGCCATACGCTCCTAAACGGGTTCTATCTGACGAGAGTGTGTGTGAAGTAACATCATTTGGAATATATTCCGGATTATTTTTGGAGAGTGGAGAGGGATGCCTTGTCCCACGACTGCATGAAAAACAAATGCTGTTCCCGAGCTCATGAGATGTTTCTGTCTCGATCAGTAAAGGGAGCCATCACAGTCGGAAGTGACCCAATGCAGCTAGGTCTATATGTATATTCTAACTATTTCGAACCCTACTGTACCATATTACTAAAGAACTAATTTTACTTCAAAGTCATAAACTGACAACACCTCGAATAAGGGTAAAATACACGGAAGAAAACGACTGATAACCTGGATCTAGCGAAAGCTGTTCGCGGCCGTCCTGACTTCACCTTCTGTCCCATAACTGTTTCTGCGAGGAATATCCATCGCTGTCCTTGCTCGATGACCCACTTTCACTATAGGAAGGGCGTGGCGTATTACGAGTGTCGTAATATTCAGAGCGATCGAGCCGATGGTTCGCCTGATGAGAGGATGGACGATCATACAAATTGCTGGAGTCTGGATCCCGATCATAGTCGTAATCCCTTTTAGGTTCGCTTCTTTTTCTTTTGTAGCAGTGCTGACCGTAACTGTCGCTCGGCCCACCATAGCTGTATTCTGGGCTGTATGTTTCAGAAGCAGCCGACCTGCTGGCAATGGCAGGTACCCAAGCACGGGCTCCGTCCCGTCCTTTCACAGGTCCCTTGTTCTCCCATGAATTGTCCTGGTTCCACTGTCGCTTTGCACCACTTGGGATTTCCACAAATCCGTCCGCGTCTATTTTTTTACGCGAAAACATTTCTTGTGCTATGGCTTGATTCCCCAAACTGTTCTTAATTTTTGGCCGGTCCCATGTCTTTCCTGTGGCACTGTAACTGTCACTTTGGGAGTTTTCGCTGGTTCTCTTCCCCTTACGATGCATCGCTTGGCCAATTTTTTTATTCTCTTCTCGTTTCTTCGTTTCTGACACCAAACTTAGTACCGTTTCATCGGTGAACCAATTCAACATATGTGAAAGATGACCTGGGGGTTCCGTTAGCTTTGCATCTCTTAGTAGCACTGCAATTGGCTTGCCGTCAAGCCAAGATCTTGCAAAGGCTTTAGCATACTCGAAGCAAGGATCGCACCTGTTAATGAAAGTTCCCCGCTCTAGACGCTTTTCAACGTCCTCCCTCATGTCGAAAAGAATGAAGTAAAATAGGTTGTACGCCACCATTTCCAATTCATCTGTGGTTCCTTCGCTTTCGTACATCTTTTCGAGTTCAAGCATAGTGACGGCGAAGTCTCGAACGCTTCCTTCTTCGAGCGCAAGGCGCACATGGCACTCGTAAACCTCCATTGTAAACGCCGTGACCACCCCTCGGGCTTTCAGGTCGACCTCTATTGACCTGATCATGCCAATGATGGACAGTAAAGGCTTTGTTTGCTCATCATAATGTTCTTGGGCCTTTGCAAAGGCGGATTTCAGTTCTTGAACGTCTCTTACCTGAGGCTTTCCTTTCGGTATGGGTATGGGTCCCATGGTCAAACCTGAAAGGATTGCCATGGTGATTAGTGGTTTCTTCACATATCTCATCTTACTTCGAGTCAGTGTCACCTTCAACTCAAGTAAAAAAAAAAAAAATGCTCAAAGTTGCGTTGAAATTGCTGAAACACTGCAAGTTTCGAAAAACAAAAGTTCATTGTTACCGCACTCGTCATCCCCCTGGTTCCAATATCAATCAACCGGTCGATCCGCTCATCTGTCCCTACAAAATTCCTTAACAGTTGCCACGTCAGTTGCCTCAACAGGTGGATAATTCCAAGGGCCACGGCTGGTATTAAAGTTGTATTTGTTCATTTTCGCTAGCCCTATGTCCATTTCCATCCGCTAGATCCTAATTTGAGTGGCATATTTTCAATGTTCAGGTAATTGAAGTATCAGAAGCGAATGTGAAGTTTTCTGTTCATTCAGTGCGTAGACAAAGTTACAAGTGGAACACGCTTTAGCGACTGTTATTTTTCACGTCAATATGGCTCGAATACATTAAGCTTAGCGCATCAGACCCATAGAGAGATTGCACCCTACCTGATGAAAATGGATATCGCTACACCATCATCACGGGATCGTAACAAAAAAAGAATAACATTGGGAGGTATAGGACTTTCAACTTTGAAATTAAATTATCGGGGTTTGACCATCATTCTGAGCCTAGGACTTGCAGTAATGCTAATTAGGATATTCCTCAATCGTATAATTCTATTTTGCAAAAGAGTTTCCAAGGAAGTAAGAGCTTGAAGGCTTCAAAGTTTGAACACAAAAACGGAGTCTCGAGTTCTATTGGTCGGTTATGACGAATCATTCAAAAACTAACCAATAGGAAGCAGTATTCGTTTCTGTAGTGGAAGTTTTCAAGCCTTCAAACTCTCATTTCTGATCAAACTTTTCTATTAAAGCTGTGATTACGCAATTAAAAAAAAGCTAGAAATCGTTTCCAGCTATTTACGGGCCTATAATAGTAAAACATGGATAATTTTGGTCACAAAGCCGAAAGCCCTATACTTCACAATGTTAAATGACTCTTTTTCTACTCCTATCCGTTTTCGTTGGGTAGGGTGCATTCTCTCTATAGGCGGCGGGGTTCACTAGTTTTACTCTTATATCGGCGATTTTTTGCGAAAGGTTTCTTGAAAGGGAAGAATAAATTTGTTAAAGTGGCAATAAATGGTATCAGCGCTTTAACAATCAAGAAAATACTAAGGCACTCTGTTGGCTCAAGCATTAGGATAACTAAGCACTCGAGGTAACCTTGGCTCCAAGTTGACTTGTTACTAGTTAAAAATGGCGGTGGACCCTCACCTGATCAAGCAAACCCGTTTTCTTTCATTCAAGATTTTTTCTTGAAAATTACTACTTTTACACATCTCTTTAGCCTATTGGCTACCATGGCATTGTATGGTAGTATAGTTCGACTACCCTGAACTCTCAGGAAGAAGAATGACCTTAAATGAGGAATAAAATAACAAAGGAAAAAGTACAAAACTGTCAGAATACCTACAAGGCCGAGTCGTAGTTCTACTGCCTCTACCTGATAAATCAGTTCTCAAAAGGTTAAATGTGATAGTGATCGGTCATTCTGGTCAGATAGTGTAATGGGGATGTTAATCCTCTTCACGGAATGAGACCCCCTTTACACTATCTGACATTGTACGCAACGACATCCCTGGTGCTTTATTTGACCTGAATTCTAGTTTGTCGTTGCCTCAGTTGGAAAGGAAAATATCACATAGCCTAAGCTTCAGTCTCCAATGTTCGTATACGACGAATTTGTTGTACCGTGAATAGTGCCGGATTAAACAAAATGCATGTGGTCACTTGCATATGGGCCTTGCTCCTAGGGGCCCCGTCATAACGGATCAAAATAATGTTTGTTTGATCTTGGAAGAAAATTAAAACCAAGCTGTCTTAAACTACTATGAGTGCAAACTACATACGCAACGGCGGTCCCCAGAGGGGGGGGGGGGGAGTGATTTGTGTTTCGGTCCTTGGATCCATTACTCGGATCCACGCCCTAAAGCCAAATAGTTGTGTTCGTTCTGAATCGGCTAAAACACATGCAGAATTGCAATAACTATTCGCCCGTTTCTGGGATTCAAAAACGTAATTGGACTGTCTGTCCGGCCGTCTGTCTGTCAGCATGATAACTCTCGAAGGAAGTGAGATACTTAGATGAAACTTTGTGTCAAGATTTTTTTAGTCAAGGGAAAGGTAGAGTTCGTGATGGGCCTCAAAGCTGTATATTCAGGGGTGGTGGAGGGGTTTCAGATTAAGGGGTGAAAATAAAAAAATTTCAAAGCTAAGGAGGGGTAAGGAGATATGCTGAACCCGAATATGATAATTATTTTCTAGATGGACAAGTAGTTCACTCGGAATCCGGCAAGAACCGGAAAATTTGTAATGTTTCCCTTGTTTTCCTCTCTTTGTTCATCTAAATTTGGAACCACAGGTTTTTTTCCTCTTCTCCTTTTTGGGATCCCAAAACGTAAGCGGAGGGATACCTATGACATCACAAAAGTTGTCCGTCCGTCTGTGCGCACTATAACTCTCGAAGGGAATGAGATATTTTGATGAAACTTGGGTGAGGGTTGTTTGAGTCAAGAGTAAGATCGAGTTCGAAGATGGGCTCTGTAGCCCTACATTTCGGGGTGGGGGAGGGGGTTTAAATTAAGGGTCAAATGAAATATTTTTAAACAGATAATGTGATAGTCGATTATGGGGTAAGAAGATATGATGAACGCGATGGTGAAGACCATTTTGTCATCGGACAAGTATTTCGCTCGGAATCCGGCCAAAACCGGAAAGTCTGTTAAAAGTAACACTTTCATTTGAAGTTGTTCAGATGTTCGATCTAGGGGTAGAAAGACATGCTGAACACGAAGGTGAAAAACATTTTCTCGCCGGTCAAGTAGTTCGTCCAGAATTCGGCCAACACTGGAAAGTTTGTTAAAGGAAAAGTTTTATTTGAAGTGGATTAGATGTTTGGTTTAGGGGTAAGATGACATGAAGAACACATATGTGAAAACTATTTTCTACCCGGACAACTTGTTCGCCCGGAATCCGGCCAAAAACGGAAAATTTGTTAAAAACAAAAGTGTTGTTAGAAGTTGATTAGATGACAGATTTAGGGGCAAGAAGACATGCTGAATCTTTATACACTGTAAACAAAAATCTTGCACTATTTGCTACCGGGACTAATCTTGCCTTTACTGGGATAAGATTATCCCTAATCGGATTAATTTTATCCCAATAGAGATCAGATTGATCCCAGTAGCAAATACTGCATCCTTATTCGGAGAAACTTTTTACAGTGTATGAAAATCATTTTTTTACCGGGACATAAAGTTCGTTCGGAATCCGGTTGAAACTGAATTTTTTTATAAGGTAAAGTTTTACTTGAAGTTGATTAGATGTTCTTTATACGGATAAGGAGATACGCTGAATTCGTTTCTGAACTTTCTTTTTTTTTCTGGACAAGTATGGTAGTTTGTCCGCAATTGTCTGGATCAAATATTAGATTTTTGGGATCCCATCGAAACCTTTGTCTTGTTTCTTTATATAACCTAGTATATTCCGTTAGTTGACTCTATTTGTTTTTTAATTAGTATTGGGTTACTTCTCTGCCTTAGCCAAGCACTCCTTTAGTGCTTTCCTGGCAGGAATTTCGTATTAGTTGTGTATTTTTTGTCTTCAAATATAGTCCAGTGAAAATGAAAAGCTTATTCGAGCATTAAAACAATAGGTTACTGTTACTGGTAATATTACTATTTGCACATAACTCCTTTTAGCAAGAGAGGGGATTTGGACCTTTTGTGAGGAAACAACAGAGGTGGTCATTACCAGAACTGGTTTGGAAATCAACTCTATTCACAGTGGAAATTTTTGGCAACGGGCTGAGAACTCGGCTCTTCACATGAGGATAAACGGTTGGCAGATTTGTGCACATATCAAAAACAGAAAAGCAAGTACGCCGTAAAGCTTTCCGAACAATAATAGCCTTCAGTGAAATTGGTCAAATAAGATATTTACCAGGAAATATAGGGTAAAATTAATAGTTTACGGTTCCACAGAACTGAACAAGTTTAACATTAATTTGCAGCTGGTGCGACTGATCTATCTAGATTTTGAGGAAAACACAAGCATAACTTGCTTTTCCTGCACTCCCAAAAAATCAAATAGCCTATTAATTTGTTTTAATTATGACGTACCAGATAAAAAGTAGAAAAGCTACACTTCTACCATAAAATCTGTAACATTTCGACAAAGTCTCAGTTTGCTTTACACCATGAAACAATAAATAGTCGCAGTCGAATCATTGGGCTTTTGTTCTTGGTAACGATCTGTAGCTCATTTCGAAGCAGTTGCCAAGTCTTTAGTGAACTCTGTATTGCTAGGGATAATAGTTTTATTCGAATCTCTTACTCCCATGACAATACAAAACAAACATCCCAAAACAAAACTATTACTGTATTTCTGTTATTGGTCTAGTTTAGCCGTTTCGAGATCTGGACTTTTTGTCATTGTGACATTTTGCCATGGGGACGTTTTGCCAACAACCCATGACTTTAACCCTGTGACCTGAATATTAACTGGAAGAAATGACAAATAGCCTCCTTCTCTTCTCGTCACCCCCAATCTAGCTGAAAAAAAACAAGTGCTATGGGGTCGGCCACCACATTGACGAGTTGCTCTTATAATGCAATGTGTCTTGTACATTCAGTAATAGCCTAACGAAAGGTAGCGTAAGGTACTTTTCGCCTGATCTTTTGTCCATTTTTCCTGATCTCTGGACAAGCTGAAACTTAGCTTTATGGCCAACCTAACATAAGCCAAATAGCAACACTAGCAGACAGTCATGACTAGAACAGTAACTGCAACTACCTAAAGTAATCAACAACATAGCACATGCCAGTAAACTTGTCATTGCAGCCCTGTATAAATAGCAATACTGTCAGTATCTTTCAAAATGTCCCTTCCATTCATAGTTTCAAGTCAGAAGTCAAACCTCTTTCTGATGTCTTCTGATCCCTAGAGTCAACAAGTGTAAGGACGCCAGTAAAGACGAATAAATTACGTAAGTATTTCTGAAATTTTTTATAAGCCTGTTAGAATTAGACCTCCCTGGATGGCTTTATGCGGCAACAAGTGTATAGATGTCAGTACAATAAAGGCAAATACCAATTTTATGGCAGTCCGTAAAATTATGGTAGAATACCCAATTTTACCTTGAACAATTTCACTGTTTACAACATTATCTGTTCCTGCATAAAAGCATATTGAACAAAGTATTTTTACCATTGGTGAATGTGCGAGATAGTGTTCCAAGGCATATTCAAATATGAAAACAGAGAGGCATCACTTCCAAGCCAGAAAGCTTTGACTACATAGCAAAAATATATTCTGAGACAGGACACAGAAACATGCTATGTTCTGCTCTTTCACCCAGAAAAGTTGCATCTTTAGCAATAAGCATGTTGAACTTAATTCCACACGTTTCACTGTCACCCATTTTCAGCACCCGTGTTTTGCAAAAGAGAACCCGGCACAGGAGTTGATACTCTACCGAGCCCGTTAGTGTTTTGATTCAGAGTTGAACTTGAAAGAAACAGGGAGTTAAAAACTCTTGAAGCCACAGAACATGCAACCTGTGTTAGGATGCGCACTGGTTGCACTCGTAAAAACAACTTACGACAACATTGGTCGAGAATCGTGAGCCTGAAAACGCAATTAAAGCTATAAAGGCGGTCCCCACAAATGTCAAAGAAGGAAAGGAACATAAATCTCTGTCCAAATTTTGATGTTTCATCTTGCATATAACTTACAACAACTCTACTGTACAGGAGGGGTATCCGATCTCAGACAAGATTTCAATTTTCCAGATAAGTATTTACTTCAGAATAATCTACCTGGCTTAAAAAGGAACCAGCAAATATGACAAACATACCACCTTTGTCGCTGGACAATGCGATTTAAGGTAATTACTAGACTGAAGCTAATTGAATGTTCACACACTGGACATATAATCTTGCTTCAATGTTTCTTTTTAAACATATTTTTCTTTTCAAACAAGATAACTTCATTCTAACCTTACCTTGATAGACCTACAAAATGGAGGTCATACAAATTGAGGTTAGATACCCATCCTGTGGTCCAACACAACTGATAATAATATTGTGTGGCTTACAAGTTTCAGTTAAACTGACCAGGGTAGAAGATAAAGACACCAGTTCTAGAGTAGCTGGACTTCCTTATCAAAACTGCAATGGCAATCTGCACATCTGGTCAGGATGAGATAGAAGTTTCCGATTTTGGAACTACAACTCTACAAGCTAACAGCATCAATTGCTTATTTCTCCGATTGTCTACTTCTTGACAGCGTTTCCACTGGCTATACTTGTAAAGCTTTGGGAAATTTCTACAGCAACTTCTGGGCTCCTTCTATACTATTTCGTTATGGCGTCACCTGGGCGTCACTCATGTTCTGTGAAAGAAGGAGATTAAAAAGATGAGATCATGTTATTTTAAATATGCAAAGGACCTGCTCCACTTGTCGAAATTATGTCATAACCATACATTGGTGGAGAAATTCAAGATGCAAGTGTTACCCTTTTGGGTGTTTCGTCATCACTTTCAAAACTCATGGACAACAAGGCCCAACCAGCACAAGATGTCGTCCACTGCTTCCTGACCGAAGATTAAAAAGTAAGTGTCTTTTTCCGTGTGTATATGTGTGTATATCTGTGTTTTGTTTATTTTCCTTATTTTCGTCATTTTCTCCGCCTTTTCAAAATGGCGGGTCATAAATAAATCACTTACTTACTTACTTCCAGACGGATTTTCCGTAAAAAACGGATTTCTTGAGTCTTTGACGAATACGGATTTCTTTCGTCGAATTTCCGGATTTTTGACGGATTTCTGAAGATCTTGCAAAAAATTGTAAATTCTATTTGGGTTTTCTGAATTTGTCACCATTGGTGGAAGATTATATCTTGTAAGCATTTAATCATCAAATACTACTTCCAAGCTGTGATCACAAATGTTTCCAAAAATTTTGCGTGTGGTGCCTTTTATAGTAGCCTACTACTCTCCACTTAGCGGAAAGACATTTTTAGGCTTGAATTTTGTTTGACTTTGAATGAGAACTGCAGAATGAGAAGCAGTTGAATTTTGCTAGAAAAAAGGATTTTGTCTCGGGCAGTCGTAAGTTCTACCGGGGCTTCTCTCTCTCCAGCAAAAGCTAAAATGAACGGGATTTTGCAAAACCTATTATTGCGAGTTTTAGGAGTTTTTGTTTTGTCTTTTCCGTTCTTCCTGTTCAATATGATTTGGCCAGGTGACTACGCTTCCACTAATATTTTAAAAAAAAAATTTCAATGACCGACCTATATATTTAGCGTCACCTCTATAGGCGTATTCTCGCCATTCCCCGAGGACTCCTCGGGGAATCGAAGGGAACGGCGAGAAGAGAGGGAGTCACTCCACGCGGACTCCGCCTCGGAAAACAACGAGAACACGGGGAATGCTTCTAAAATGGATTTTGTTCTAACAAAAAATGTGCAGTTGACAAAACTAGTCTGGATAGACTAAAGTTTTCTTTTTGTTTATTCTGATTCTTTTCAATTAATTTTACATGCACCAACACCAGCAAAAATTGATTCCCCTCCGAATATGAAAGGGACTCCTTTTTGATGATGGTGATAATAATCGGAGCATTCCCCGTCCGTGGGGATTCGCGAGAATACGGGGAGTGAGTCTCCGGGACAAACAAAAACGCAGGGACTCTTCAAGTGGAGTCCTCGGGGAACGAAGAGAATATGCCTTATCTCTACGTTTAATTTGTTTAATATTCTGTCTTATTGTTCTCTTATTTATCATTTTACCATTTTCGTCACATCCTTAAAAATGTTAAAATTGTCTTTACTTTTTCTTTCCTTAATATCTCCTTTCCTTAAAATTTTATTTCATGTAAAACTTGTTACTTATAAAAATGTAATCCTTCGTTATTTTTTTTTCAACCAAATCAAAAAGGGGGTTTTCTTTTACCTCTTCGCACTTCCTGCGTCAAAGGATGCCCAGAGCATGCCCTTCCTTCATACGGAACCCCTTTTGCAGTGGCATTAATTTCAGTCTTTAAAAAAAAAAAAAGAAGAGCTACGAGCTCATATAGCAGTTGTTACGAGTAGGTGGTGTGAGAAACGAGAAAGTAAATCTCAGCATTTTTCCGGAAATTCAGGTACCCCTCCCCACCGTGCTCAGATCCGGTCCGGACCCTAGAATATAAGATTTCTCTACTTTCAAAGTTTCATTCGTTTCATTCAAATCACTGCACTCGTTTAAGCCCGATGCGAGCCAAGACATTTACGGGACTCCCCCTCCAGCTCTCCCGCTGTGGCCGAATACGACTCGGATACATAAGCTTCGCATATCTAACATCTCAACTTCCCGTTCATCAAGTTTAACTCGAATCGGAGCATAGTTTGTTATCTTCAAACTTTTGCTAAAAGAAGGCAAAACCTTTCCCTAAATTTTGGTACCCCTCCACAGCCGTCTTTTGCCTCTCACATATGCTCCCAAACGAAAATGCCTCCCGAGAGAAGCGGCTGTGAAGGTTCCACAGTTGACACCTGTTTTTGCTAAAACAGACTGCTATAAAAAGAGCTTTGTCCCTAGTTAGTGGCCCTTTTTAACTCAACTTGACTTATAGTGTGTCTTCTTTTTGTTGATTGTGTAGTTTATTTGCTAACAAACGCATGTACCTGACGAAAAAATATCGAATTTGGCAACTTGCTATGATAAGCTATATTTTTGAATTAAAGTTTTATTCTATTTCTATTCTATCTTCAAGTTCCGGTTCCCGCTTGATCCTCCTCCTACTTTGGTCGGATCCGGTTCGGACGCCAAATGACAAATCTATGCCGCAAAAACTTGGTACTGTCCAGCTTGCATCCCATTCTGACCATCCGTATGGTTTTTGTGCATGTCACATACTTTTCGCCTCCTCCCCCAAACTCCCCCAACCATGACCGCATGGGGTTCGGACACATGCTTTGCATATCTAGGGCATCAGTTATTATCACCCATAAAGCTTCACTTAATCGGACCATTTGTTCGCAACCTACAGATTCCCCCTCCCTCAACTGCTCGAAAAATGGTCTGACCCAAGAACGTAAGTCGTCCTGGGGTCTTCCAAGTCTTTCAAGTTTGATCCTCCTTAGCACATCTGGAAGTATCCTAACTCGCGATCACCGAAATTCCGGGAAAGCCCCTCCAACTCCCCTCAAAGAGCCCCGATATGATCTGGTTCTATCACGAACGTATCTAATGCTTATGCTTGTTATTCCATTCTAATCCCTCGACGCTAAGCGTTTCAATAGCTCTTTCCACTTGCCAAATTTCGTTCGGATCCGATCGCCCACTCTAAAGTTATAAATGCTACTAGATTCCGGATTCCCCATCACTCCACTCCACCGCAAACGACTATTCTAAAGTCGGTCTGTTCGGATCTCTCATGTTCCTGCCCAGTTTCGTCATCCTAGTACGTCGGGAGGTACCGAACCCACTGGATCACCAGAATCCCCCCCCCCAAACTCCTCCCACAGTGCCCGAATCCGCTCCGCTTATGTTGATGATGTATTTAGGATTTGTGCTGTGCTTTACCACCAAATTTCGTCCGATCCCTCCACTCTAAGTGTTTCCCAAGAGTTCCGGTTACCCCCTCTCGCCCAAAGTCACCGGATAACGAGCTCTTTCCAAATATCAAGCTTTGTTAAGATCCGGGCACCCGTTCAAAAGTTATAAATACCTCAATATTCCAGATTCCCGCTCCCGCCACTCCCCCCACGATGGTCGGATCGAGGAAATGACTGTTTCCAAGTTATCTTTTCGGGTCCCTGATATGCCTGCCAAGTTTCATCGTCCTGGCTTGTGTGGAAGTGCCCGAACTAGCAAAAACCGGACTGACCGACAGACAGACAGACCGGTGGACGCACAGAAATTACGATTGCTGTATGGCACTTGGCCGAAGGGCAATTGCCATAAGAAACAAATCCCCCGTGTTCTGCGTTTGAGTTGGTAGCGACGAAGCACTAGCGAATAAAGGTTGCTGCACCTCTCACGTTGCCCAGGCAACGTAGATCTAGCGTATTCTCGCCAGTCCCCGAGGACTCCGCTTGAGGAGTCCCCGCGTTTTTGTTTGTCCTAGGTAGTCCCCGAAGCCGCGCCGAAAGTCAGAGGCGCGCCGCCGAAAATAACTCAGCGTGCCGCCACCGAAAACATTTCGCCGCCGTTGGGTAAAATGCTGACGCCGTATCTTTATAGGTAATATGTATCAGATTCTCTTTCTATTGAGCTATATCTTCCCTAGGCTCAAGGTTTTTGTTCGGTGTTTGCTTATCAGCAAGTGCGCTAACAGAAAGGTCTTCGGTTGTAGCGGCAGTGCAAGAATGACAATTTCTACCAAAAACTGTATGTTGGCTTCGTCATTCTGTCCAACTTTTGATAGTTCAGACACTTCCGGACATGCTAGGATGGTGAAACTTGTCATTCCTTCTGGACGGTAGCGTAGCTACACTGAACGTTGGCAAACTTTGGAATTCCCTTGAATACCTCGATTGCTGGAGGATTCCAAATTCCCTAGAAATCCCCTCGATTACTGGAGATTACCCGGTTGAACAAGTCATATTTATAGTACCACAGCAGGTAGCTTATATATTCAAGGATTGTATGGCACTTGCAACCTTCGACTCGAGCGCCATGTAGCGAACATGATGTCTCCCCGTCTGTTCGTCTATCCCTATGTCTAATTTAGCTAGTGCCAGCATTTCTATATAAGCTAGGACTGTAAAGGACTATAAAGGACCCGACTGATACTCAACGAAACCTTATTTTCCAGATCCGACCATCCGTGTGTGGGTGGAGGGAGGGGGAATCCAGGACCTTGTGACCTGCGTGCAGCGCGAAAGCGGTCATGGGTCCTAGACAGCCGGGATTAGGACGTTCGGCTTTCAAGGCGACTGCTCTGCCACCGAGGTACAGAGGGGCGTTGGAACTTAGTTCGCAAACCACTAATTTGGTTACGAAGAAGCAGGCCAAAGGAACAGTGATCCCGCCGAAAACAAATCTAAGCACTTCACATATCCATATCACGGGTTTAGATAGCAGATGGAATTTTACACGAGGGACTTCCTGTGACAAAAGGCGTAGTCTTTCTGTTCCCCGAGGAGTCCTCAGGGAATCAAAAGGAACGGCGAGAATCTAAAATGGATTTTGTTCGAAAAAAAAATATGTAGTTGACGAAATTAGTCTGGATCCATTTTGTTTCTGGTTTCATTCATTACATTGCACCAAAACCAGCAAAAATTGTCTTATGTTATCTAGTGTTTTTCTTTGTTTTTCTTTTTTGTTATGTATGGCACTTGTGCTGAAATAAAACTAATTGATTGATTGATTGAATCGAAGTATTCCCCGTCCATGGGGACTCGTGAGAATACGGGGAGTGAGTCCCTGGGATAAACAAAAACGCAGTGACTCCTCAAAGAGAGTCCTCTGGAAACGTCGAGAATACGCCTAAATAAACCAGCTGATTTGTCACGGTAAAGTCACTTGAGTAGTATCAAGAACAAATAACAAGGTACTATTTCGTCTACATAGCAAATCCTTCGTGATCAGGAAATTCAGGATTGGCAGTGTCGGAAGCCTGAGTCGGTGTCTCTACGCGTTCTATGCAAAGGCAAAAGATGTTGGGGGGAGGAAATTTATTTTGAAGCTGGGTTGTCGGGAGTAGATTTAAAGTGGATGGTGAGTTTAAGGGGGGGGGGGTATTAGCTATTGGGGACAAAAGAAGGTTTATAGGAAAAAATAGGTTAAAGAATGGCCCTAACTTTTGCCCGGTGTGTGGAAAGATGGATGAGGATGTGTTCCACTTTATGTGTGAATGTGAAGGATTGAGTGAATTTAAGGGTTGAAGTATTTGAGGTGGGAATTACTAGGGAGGAGTGGCTATTAGAAAAAATTGGAAGTAAAATATGGGGGATATCCGTAAGGTGGCTAGATTCCTCCGCGTTGGTTTGTCCCATAGAGAGCGATTTGTGTAGTTTGTTGCGTTTCCTTCTTGTTTTGTTGCCGTGACCCCAAAGGTTTTTTCGTGCCATAAATTAATTAATTCATTCATTCTTCCATAGTATCTAGTCGCATCAGGTCCAGACGTCAAATAGCATATCCGGGTCCATGGTCTGTGTGCCTTCCAAGTTTCTCACTCTCTTCTTTTGGTCCCCATGCGCATCAGAAAATATCCGCAACCTTCATCAACCCCCACCATGTCCACATGCGATTGTGACACGCAAATATCATATCGAACCTGAGCGATCATATTCGAACCTGAGCGCCCACGGCCAGAGAGAGCTTGTGCTGAGCAAGTTCCAAGATTGCCCCCCCCCCCCCCCCGCGTTGCCGCACTGAGCGTTATCGGAATAGTTTCGTCACAAAATTTGTTGAAGTTTAAGGTTTTTGTGTTTTTTCTTTATTAATGGATAATTATGATTATTGTTGTGTGTATACTGTATCATGTCAGGGTTATAGTATGTATATTATAGTGATATTAGTGTTTTGTTCTGATTTGGTGAAAGTTATAATTTGACGAATATGATTATTTTTTATTTTATATAGCTTCATCTTTTGACTAATTAAGTACGCTATTTGGCACTGTGCACCGATTTGTGCTTATGTTTGAAATTAATCAACCAATCAATCTAGGGAATTTGCTCTTATCACCCCACAGGGCCACTCGAATAGTAGCCCTTCCGGACTGGACCCGTTACCTTTGCACAATTGAAGTTTCATCCCAATCCCTCTATCCATCTGTTTCCGACGCATGTTACAATGCAATTCGGACACGCAAATGTTGCATCTACGATACTTAACTACCGAATAATTTGCCCTGCACAACACATTCTAGCTCCCCGCACCAAGGTTGCATTCAGTCCGGACTTTGTACCGTCCAAGTTTCATCCCAATCCCTATATTCCTTTGCAACCAACGTTCCAAAATTGTTCACATGTTCCAAGTATAGAATCCTTATATCCCATCGCAACGTTCCAAAATTCCCGGAGTTCCCCCTCGGCCCCGTGGTCGGATGCAATTCGGCCTTATAAATGGAATATCGCTCTGCTTCTCTGAATCTGGTCACGTGGGTTACAAGTTTCCGTACTCCCCCTCCCTCCACCGCAACACGAATGGATTGATTTAATCGGGGAAAAGACGGTTTCGCTGAGCGTTTATAAGCATGTGAAGTGTCATCGTCATGTGAAGTGTCAGGCGGAGTCCACGTGGAGTGACTCCCTCTATTCTCGCGGTTCCCTTCAAATCCCCGATTATTCCTTGGGGAACGGCGGGGGATGCCTCTAGGCGGAGTCCGCGTGAATTGACTCCCTCTATTCTTGCCGTTCCCTGCTTTCCCCCGTTTCCCTGATAACTCTTTCCTGATACCAAAAATCTCACAACGGTATTTATTCCGTGCTGATTTTTTCGCATTTAAAGAAGAAAATCTGAAACTTGATTGACCCTATCTACATAGCAAAATATTCTGCATGTAACAACTTCATGTACTACTGCTTAAATTTTTTTGACGGTTTTCGACAGGTTTTTTGACGGATTTCTTTTTCGCAGATATCGGAATTTTACGGAATTCTTTACTACCAGAACGGAAAACCTGCCATCATGAAGTGGAAACACCGACTTTTCCAAGCTCCGATGAAAACGTATGCTCATGTGATTTGTGATTATTTGAGTCTAGGCTGAGTAATCTCTACATTTTTACATTGTGTCTGCTGTAATAATAGCTAAAAAATGGCTGGTGCTATGGATAGAGCTGCCAAAACCGGGAAAATCAGAGATGAGGAGAGAGAATCACAGTTTGGCTATGTTTTTGCTGTTTCTGGACCTGGTAAGTTACCTCCAGCCAAAAAATATTTGATCTGCTCAAAAATGCTGCAAAAGTAATATTGGTGTTTCTTCTAAATATTAGCTGCATTTTTTTCTGTTTCTCCATATGTCAGTTAACCTACCTATTTGCTACTGTTGACCATTTTTTGTCTAGTGGTCAGTTTGCTGTCAGTTTGACTGAGCTCTAAAATTGGCTTATAAGAAAAACGGCCTCTTCCTGTCGCCGGCGGCTATCTCTCCAGCGAGAATTTTGA
Organism: Branchinecta lynchi; assembly: GCA_023053575.1. Taxonomy (NCBI): domain Eukaryota; kingdom Metazoa; phylum Arthropoda; class Branchiopoda; order Anostraca; family Branchinectidae; genus Branchinecta; species Branchinecta lynchi. The sequence continues at coordinate 2,291,074 of JAKZAP010000005.1, forward strand.
ATTTTGCGCGTGCCAAGAGCGCAGATCGGTTGGACGGAGCTCCCGCATCAGTCCACTGGTCAGTTAACAGGTTAACCAACAGGCAAACAGATCCGAAAAAACAGCTTATCGCAACTTAGGTTGGTTAACCAAAAAAAGAAAATGACTCGTAGTGGGAAATCTTGTAGGTTGGTTAACTAGAGGAGAGCAAAAAATTCAGCTATTCCTAGCCAGAAGATGTATTAGTATTTCTAGGTCCTGTCATTCCCAGAGTCAGAGATGGCAAATCCGGATTGGGATCTAGGGTGGATCCAGGATTTGTCCTTATGGCTGGATTCGGATCTTCTGCTTGTGAGTCTGCATTCGGATTCAGACTCCGATTCCAAACCTTGAATCTTACAAATCGAGGCATACTATAACAAGCACACATGAAAATATGGTTTACATACCGTTTCATTTGCTTTAGGCATCAGTGCTTTTTGTCACCTCTGATTTTTAACTGTTACCCATGTATGTTAATTATTACATAGATAACAGTTGCAGCATTAAACAGATACAACAGATGAAATCTGTTAGATCGATATTTCAGCCCTTCTTGGTTTGAAGCCACCCAAGCTGGAAAGTGTTTGTGGAAAAACAAGTAGCCTATCTGATTTCAGTGAATTTCTTCATAAAGATTGCTTAGTGTTAAAGTTCGTCCTGCGATTTTGGACAGGGCTGCTGTTTTGTTGCTCGATTAGGTCATTTAGCTGCTTTTTTTGCCTTTCCCTTGTAAGCTTTACCCTTTTTCAGGCCTTTTTAAACATTTTCGCCTCTTTGTTAATTGCCATTTCTACTATGGAATTTTTACTTTTATTGGATAAGAATGCAATTTTGGCAAATGCCATTTACTTGTGTTTTACTGTTACTACGTACTAAAATCAGGAATACCCGATGCAAATTTGTAGCCTGTGTAGTTGTATGATAGTTGTACGAAAAATTTGCATGTATTGATATGTAGTAGTACAGAATACTATCATTCAGTGTAGACTACCTTAGATGGGGCCAATCTTAAGCTGTAGTATACCTTAAATACCTCAAATTGCACTTGCAAGCAATAAGGATGTTGAATCCCGATGAGTCGCTTGCGGTTGATGACGGTGTACATTTATTTCCGGGTCACTGTTTCTGGGGCACTCCAGTACACTTTCCACGGTTGCTCACACCAGTCCTCGTCGTGTCGCTTTTTGAACCCCTCAGGTGTTTCGATAGTCGCAGCTGAATCAGACAGGCTGTTCCACAAAGGAACAGCACGATTGCTGAAGAAGTGCTGGCGAACATGAGAGGACCAGGATCTTCCGAACAGCTTCCGGGAGTGGCCCCTAGTCCGTGAATTGCTATCAGGAGCGAAGAGGGATATAGAGTAGCATCCGGTATTTTTTATTAGTAACATGTAGTGGTAATAGTTACTACTTTTATGCTATTAAAACGTACAAATCCATATAAATAATTCTTGAAAAATTTTCTCCGAAAAATTATTATGACTCCAATCTGTTTTTTTTGGATTTTGGGGTAAATCAACAAAAACCGTGAGGCAGAAGCCAAAAAGAGATCAAAGAAAGATGAGTGAAAAGCCGAAGTCAGCGTTTGCCTTATTGACAGAAATGGAAAATTTCCAAACGGCACTTAGGACCATTTTACAAAAATGCCAAAAAAATCGTTCGACTGGCCAAGTGAAAGGCAGACAATACCCAACTGTGATATGGTAGAGATTTTTCTAGATTTTTGGTTGACATTGGTTTTGCTGTAGAGGAGGGATTGGATTGGAGTCTGAATTTGCTTTACTTTATGTATGTGCATGTCCTTTTACTTGCAAAACTTAGTGACTACTTTTATGGAACTTTCAGTCTTTGGCTCACTCAGATGTCACTCAGTCTTTCATGGTGCGAAATGACAAAAAAAACTAACAGATGAAAGATAAATTTACTGACAAAGCTTCTGTCGGTACCAGAGACGAAATAAGCCAACAAGACTTTCTGTATGGGCAGGGCGCTACACCCCACACTTCCTAGGTTGGCCACTCATTCTAACCAGACTCCAAATTGTCCACACTTGATGTGTGATAAGACTGTCGAGACGATGCAACATCTTCTGTTTGAACGTGCTAGATTTCTGATTCAGAGAGTACTTTTGATGAGTATTTTTGTGAGTGATTAGGATATAGACCTTTAGATCCTCTCTCCCGTTTGCGAGCTTGAGTAACAAAAAAGACTATAGTTATATATGTGATCTCAGCATGACTTTATTGTCCTTATTCAGTTGCTATCTGCCAACATGTTTACATATCCATTTAGTTTGGTGGGCATAGGGCTAAATTCATCCGTCTTTCCCCTGCCATGCCAAGCCAAGCCTATTCTGATGGGTTTCTGGTATGGTGTACGGACTGGCAAAGTTTTAGAAAGTGTCCAAGCTTTCTGCAGCAGTCCACCATCTTTCCTGAAGAGTTTTTCCAGAAGGCTAATTGAAAGTTGAATAGTGTACATTAAATGCTATTACAAATCATCCGTTTTTGGATTCCGTTGCAGATGTTCGCTCTAGAAGCAGCTTAAGGGTTAAGCTTGCTCCTTGGCAGATATTGTGTATTATCTTAAGTATACCCTTTTCCAGGCATAGCAGGCATGCATAAGTGATCTGAAGGCAGTAAGTAGTAAGATAAAATAGATAAGATTTTGCATGGACCACCTGCCGACAGTTACCTACTTACTCTAGGCATAATTTTTGGTGTTGAAAGCGACCCTGAGGAATCTTGTCGGCTCCTCACATCATCAAACTGACGGCTACCAAACATACTACATATCCATTTCTCATCGAACACCTTTACCCATTCTCGAAACACTTCATTCCTCAGCTCTCTTAATTCTTCACATTCAGACATGACATGCACCACACTTTCAGTGATCTGCAGGCAGTAGTAGTAAGTTGTGCAACCTTTTCTAGTTGTTACTGCTCAAAAGATGTCTGGCTCTGCTATGTACGAATTGGTCAGAGTTGGATATTATGAACTTGTGGGAGAGATCATTCGACTGGAGGGTGACATGGCAACTATCCAGGTCAGTGTTAATTTTGGAAGGAGTAAGGTAGTACTGGGGAGTACGACTGATACTTACACTGTTTATTACTGTCATCCAGAAGGCATACTATAAATGACAGCTAGAAAGTGTGCGGTTTCAACCGAGTTGTTGAAGGCTAGCTGAAAGACTTGTTAGATTTATTTGAATGTTTCGTAATGTGACTCACTCAGCATCCAAAAGTCCTGCAGAAAATACCTTTTCTTTTCTTCTCTCATGTGACCTTCCTTAGCCTGGTTAAAATGTCTGTGCGTATTAACATGATCTTGAAGATTGCTTTAAAGGTGCCTTCTGATTGATTCACATGTCATTGGTCAAGAAATCTCGTAAGGACATTGAGTGGATTGACCATGCCATTGCACTGGAAATGGGGCTACAAGCCAGGCTGGTGTAAATGATGAAGCAGTGGAGGTTTTTGCTTGAAAGTGTGATTTGGGGCTATTTAAGTTATTTTTTTGAGAAAATAACTTAAGTTTAGTTTAAATGACCCATCGTACAGTACCTATATTACTGCTTCACTCTACATTCCTGATCGTTGCAGTTTATCATATTTAAAAAATTTTGAATTTTCTTTGTCGGTTTTATCAACCCTACGGCACTACACAAGTTTTGGATTTTCCGGGTTTGGCCGTTTTCGAGGTGGGAGAGGCTCCCGCTTATTGATTCTGGGAAGCTTATTGGTCAGAATTAGGATCTATGCGAGCTTTTTCGTTTTTTTTTCATCAAAACTAAGGGGGACGTGCAATGCTGAAAACAGCCATGGCGGGTTTATAGTCTTTAAGAAGTGCAGTAGGTTTTCGAAGGATTCACATGTTAGAATAGTGGGGTAGAAAATGTATCTACCACACTGTAAAAAAAAAAATCTTGCTGGATTTGCTACTCGGATTAATCTTGTCTCTATAAAGATAAGACTACCTCTAATTCGGATTAATTTTATCCCAGTAGATATACGATTAATCCCAGTAGCAAACACTGCAGTTAACTTTAATCCTTACTCGGAGAAGCTTTTACAGTGTACCACCTGTGCTTTAAGGTAATTTAGCTGTGTTGTAAAAGTTGCAAAGGATGATTTCTTAAGCTACTGTAGTGCATCTTTTCCTGGTTGCAGGTGTATGAAGAAACTTCTGGTGTTTCAGTAGGAGACCCTGTCCTACGAACTGGAAAGCCGCTATCTGTTGAACTTGGCCCTGGAATCATGACGGCTATTTTTGATGGTATTCAACGACCCTTGCAGGTAAGCAGGGATATCAGTTTAGGAAATTGTCTGTGATATATTTGGGAAATTTTGTAAGAAGTATGAAGATACGTGTAAAGTAAGTAAGTAATTTATTTATAACCCGCCATTTTGAAAAAGCGGAGCAAATGAAAATATATAAAACACATAAACACACAGAAAAAGACACTAAATTTTCAATCTTCGGCCAGGAAGCAGTGGATAATGTCGAGCGCTGGTTGGGCCTTGTTGTCCATGATTTTTTTTTTATAGCGACCAGGAAACATCCAAAAGGTAACACTTGCATCTTGAATTTTGAACTTCTCCGTCAAAGTATGGTTGTGACATAATTTCGACAAGTAGAGCAGGTGCTTTGCATATTTAAAATAACATGATCTCATCTTTTTAATCTCCTTCTTTCGCAGAACATGAGTGACACCAGAACGAAATAGTATAGAAGGAGCGCAGAAGGTGCTGTACAAATTTCCCAAAGCTTTACGATTATAGCGCCCCCAGTTGGGGAAAGTAGACAAGTGGTTATTTTTAAATTGTAAATAGTATTTTATGTGAATTTTAGGGTGACCCCAGAGGGTGGGAATTAATGAGTGGTTTATGTAATCTTAGATTCATGATTGACCCAGGAAGTGGAAAATAGCGAGAAAAGGAAGAAAATCAGTGATGAACGCTTACCCAGATTCAGACGACGTCTTGAGAAAGACCGTCTAACCCTTTTACAATATTGACGAAGCCAGTTGGCTAAATATTTCTTTGATTTGTATATGATTGGAAGGACTAAAGTATTGGACAATACTTAAGAAACTTGGGAAAGTTTCTTGGAAGAAACTTGGGAAGTTTCCCATTCCCATTGGGAAGTTTTGTATTGGACAATACTTAAGAAACTTGTTAAGTTTCTTCTCTCCAAACCCCAGCATCGAGACATCTTACCACTCACTGCACCGCTCAACAACCGTACGCGTCACCAAAATAAACTGGTTCCAGTAGCTTCGTGAACGAACCGCCACGCAAATTCGTTTGTACCTTTTTTTACGGATTTTTACGGATTAAACAAAGACGAGTGATATTTTCTCTTTTTTTTTGTTTTTTTTGTGTTAGTTTGTTATTTAGTATAGTGAAGCAATGCAAATTAGCTGTCAGCTACAGTGTTGTTTAAATAAACCTATCTCTCTCTCTCTCTCTCTCTCACAATTTATCCTTTGTGGTAAGAAACACAGGACAGGAGCAATCGGGTTTCAGTAGCCTAAGTAACAAGAATTGGCTTTGATTTAAGGAAAGATCGCATTTGTGAAGTACGATTATGGTAAAAGTTGCATCTGTCAATCTGATTTTCTTTTTTTCAGGGTATCCACGATCTCACTCAGAGCATCTACATTCCCAGAGGTATTAACACTCCAGCTCTAAGTCGTACAGTAACCTGGGATTTCCTGCCAAATCGGAATGTGAAGGTACTATACAGCCTTTTATCATGCGTTGCAAGTTACTTTTTGGCCTGTTGTATAGTTAAGGTTAACTTCAGACATCGAGGTTGATATCGGAAAATAACACAGAGACGGTCTTTGAGAGTAACCTATCCGAGCCGAAGGTGAGGTTCATATTTGTAAATAGCCATCGAGGTTGTAATTCCGATATCAAACGAGATGGAGGTCTGTTAATTGTTTTAACTTTTTTGAACAGAAATCATCTCTGGAGGCTGATATGACCTCATATCATCCTCTCTGGAGGCTCATATGACTTATATCATCCTCGCATATCTACCGATAACTTTAATTATCGTAATATAACTGACGTGGGTCATATGAGGAGCATTAGATACCTCTTTGAGAAAAGTTATAAAGGAATAATCTACTTCTTTGCTCAGTTCATATGGAGAGCCAGTGGTTGTATAGCAAAGCTTCTATTTACCGTTTCGTCGGTGAATCCTCGTTCGCCTTTTACTTATTCATCTTTTCTTAGTTAGAGTTTTCAGATAACTAGCACTGCAATAGTCGGCTTGCCATATACCGATCACTTTTCGGTCTGTCTGTCGGTCGGTCAGACCATTTATCTCAAGCTAGGGTACTACGAGAAGTGCTAGGATGATGAAACGTGGCAGGCATATTAGGGACCACACCTAACTAACTTGGAAATAGTCCCTCCCCCGATTCAACCACCATGGGGGGAGTGGAGGGATAGGGAATCCGGAATATTACGTATTTTTAACTTTTGAACGGGGAATCGGATCTTAATGAAACTTGATATTTGGAAAGACCTCCTGTCTCAGGTGTCACACTTCAAGTCCGGAATGGATCCGGTGACTGTGGGGGAGTTGGAGGGGGAACTGGAAATCGTGTGTCATATTCAGAGTGGATGGATCGGGATGAAACTTGGGGGAAGAACAAGCACAAGCCCCAGATACATAATTGACAAGACCGGATCGGATCCGAGCACTTTGTGGGGAGTTGGAGGGAGGGTTCCGGAATTCCGGTGATCCCGACTTAAGATGCTTACACATGTGCTAGGACGATGAAACTTGGCAGGCATATTAGGGACCCGACGAAACTTTGGAAACAGTCACTTCCCCGATCCGACCTCCAAGGTTGAGTGGAGGGACTGAGGGAGGGGGAATCCGGAAAATTGATGTATTCATAGCTTTTGAACGTGGAATCACGTCTTGATCAAACTTGATATTTGGAAAGACCTCGTGTCTCAGGTGTCACACTTCAAGTCCGGAATGGATCCGGTGACTGTGGGGGGAGCTGGAGGGGGAACCGGAAATCGTGTGACATGTTCAGAGTGGACGGATTGGGATGGAACTTAGTGGGAAGAACAAGCACAAGCCCTAGATACATAGTTGACAAGACCGGACCGGATCCAAGCACTGTAGGGGGAGTTGGAGGGAGGGTTCCGGAATTCCGGTGATCCCGACTTAAGATGCTTACACATGTGCTAGGACGATGAAACTTCGCAGGCATATTAGGGACCCGACCAAACTAACTAACCAAATCCGACTACCGTGGGGAGAGTGGAGGGGGGAATCGGATATATTGACGTATTTATAACTTTTGAACCGGGAATCGGATCTCAATGCAACTTAGTATTCGGAAAGAGCTCGTGTCTCAGATGTCCCATTTCAAGTGCGGACAGGATCCGATCAATGTGGAGGAGTCGGGGGGGGGGAGATTTTGTGACACGCTTGGAATATAACGATTGGGATAAGACTTGGTGGGAAGAACAAGCGTAAGCCCTAGATACATCAGTGATAGAACCGGGCCGGATTCGGTCACTCTGGTGGAGTTGGAGGGGGGTTTTGAATTCCAGTGATCGCAGGTGAAGGTAGATTCCATTATGATGATTCCAGAAGAAAAAAAATTACCAAACGATACAATCTCGTGATTTTCAAGGGTCCATCGTCATTCTTATTTACCAAGTCTTGCAAGTGCCATATGAGCTTCCAGCTCTTTTGAATTTTGTTTTTCAAGTTCTGAAAGAGATGGGCTTGATCTAGTTCTTTGGAATCGTTCTCACTTCTAAAAAAAACGACTTGTTGTTTTTCTTTTTGGACCACTTTAGCTTTACTGAGTATTTGGCTTTTATAATCAGTGATGAAGTATTACAACATAAATACTGTGTAGAAAGGAAGAGTGTTATTTTCTAAAGTTATAGCACGGATGCCTCTATATGATTCGCAGACAAGTTTTATTTTCTTCTTTCAGGTTGGGAGTCATATTACAGGTGGAGACATCTACGGTTCGGTGGCAGAAACACGGCTGGTTGGACACAACCTAATGCTGCCACCCAAAGCAAGGGGAACGGTAACATGGATTGCTCCTGCAGGGAATTACACTGTTGCGGTAAGTCGAAACTTGGGAAAGGCTTGGGCGGTGTAGGAGTGTGTGGGTACGAATGAACGAATAAATTTCTTAAAAAAAAAACTCACGGGCCATGTCAGGAAGAATAAAAAAATAAATATGGAACACTGGAACATAGAAAACAAAAACTGACCATATTTGATAGTGCAAAACGGATACGTCAGCTGAATTTTATCAGAGCTGCCAAGAAGGGCCGAAAAGTAGCTCTAATAAAATTCAGCTGACGTATCCGTTTTGCACTATCAAAAATGATTCGCAGTCAGCTTGGGCTGAAAGAATATTTACAAACAAACCGAAAATTAACATCTACAGAAATAATTTTCGATGGGCAGTAGCTACTTTTAGGAATCTACCCAGTCTTTCGGAGATCACCCAGTCCATACGTGAAAACAAAATCCGTTTCGTCCCAGACCAAACCTCCCGACCTTTCGATGATTTTTGGAGGCATAACGCACTGTCCTGGTACAGTAGATTTGATGCGAAACTCTGAAAATGTGAAGAATGGGCACCGTTGCATGAGCTTGCTGGAACTTGAAACTGTACTGCACTTGATGCGTGCAGTACGGCAGGTGTAGGATTCAGTCTCAAGTTTGAAACAATTTGATACAAGGTTGCGCAGTTTCAACATCCAACACTTACGATGGGATCTACAAATGTTACGGAATTATTTGTTGTTGTGACCTTTTAAGTGTTATTGTGTCGTTAAAAGTATAATTGCTAACCATTTTCAGTGTTATATTTTACGTATCGTAGTTTGACTTTAACATTAACAAATTGTGTGTTGTGAATTGAAATCGCGCATCCTTTTTATAAATGTTATGAAACTTCTGACAGTCTATAGCGTCATTGGGATTCACTGTATGAAGTTCAAAATTTCAGGAACAAGAACGGATTTTGCAAATGGAGTAGTAGAGCTAACTCGTGTACGAGGCACATCTGGTCATATAAGGTTCTTCATTGCATTCCATTTCATCATGGACTGAAACTTAGAGAATATTTATCTTACTGAATGCCTTTGTTTACTCTGGGAATTGGAAGAAATAGGACCACAGCCACATCGGAAGACCTGTTGAATTATGCAATACTGGCTTTTCTTTATAAGAAAAATTATGTCACTTGGATGTTTGGCTAATTTGAAGTCTCTTTTTGCCTGATGTACGGTAATTGTTTTAGAAAATCAGAAACCGGTAAGTTTTCTCGGAATAAAAGAAATTGGCTTCTTTCTGCGACTTCAGGAGAAAAGTCACGTTAGCGAAATAACAGGCAATTGCGAACTAATTATCTAGACATTCCTAGATTTCCGTAGAGTTAATAACAATAATAATAATAACAATCTTTATTCTTTCCCTTTATCACAATGCAATAACATGGGTATCGTCAAACAAGAAGAAGAGAAAACACAGAAGACGCAACATGAGGAACACACATGATGAGCTATCACTTCGACTTGAGGATATTGTCGTTGTAGTGCTTTACATAGTATGGCACGAAGGAGTTTAAAAATCTTGTCGTCGAGTGATGTGCGAGGGGCCGACGACTCTAATTTTTTATCTACACCATTCCGGAATAACATAATAATCCTGACCATTCCGGATTATTCCTGGCCATTCCGGATTATTCCTAACCATTCCGGATTATTCCTAACTATTCCGGATTATTCCTAACCCTCTGTATGGGATATAATTCCAGTTGAATTAGAAATTCGAGTCATCTGGCATCCTTCATGGCTACAGTGGAGAGATTTTTCCTTGCAAAAGGATAGTAATGATGAGTGAGTGTTTTTTGTAAGCAGAATATTTGTTGTATATGTATGAATGGCATGTAGAATAATATAAAAATAGTGTTACCACATTATGTAGAATAGAGAAGACTGCCACCTAATAAAATTTAATCTAATCTAATACAATCCATTCTAGATTATTCTTGACCATTCCGGATTATTCCTGACTATTCCTGATTATTCCTGACCATTCCGGATTATTCCTTCGGGACGTGTACACCATTCCGGGAGAGTCGTCGACCCCTCGGTGATGTGTAGGTATTGGGAAATAGCAGAAAGCTGAAAGTTTACACTTGTCTTTTCTGCTTAGGATGAGATCCTAGAGACGGAGTTCAATGGTCAGAAGACTCGTTACTCCATGTTGCAAGTCTGGCCTGTACGACAGCCTCGCCCTGTTGTGGAGAAGCTCCCAGCAAACTACCCCCTCCTTACAGGCCAGCGTGTTTTGGATGCCCTCTTTCCGTAAGTGTCAGTTGGTTTGTTTAATTAAGAGTCTGGGGGATTCTAAAAAGCCCAAATCCCTTCGGAGTAAGATGGCAGGTGCATCGCACCACGTGGCACGGAAGAAGAAAGGCATTATTTTAGTGCATTTTTGGGTGTAGACTCTAACGCCTACTTCTGAGTCAACAGAATTCTCTCATTCACCACACCACTGTCAGAACCAACCCTCACCCTTTAAGTCGAAGTGGAATTACAAAATAAAATTCAACCTCAAAGGAGCCCTGGCACTATTTACTACTCAACTTACAGTATTTCAAAATATTTGAATACTTTAAAACTAGGCTGTGCTTTTGACGAATAACCCACGGTTTTGGCTGTTTTAAGCCTTTTCCGACACCCGTTGATTTGTAGCCAAAACAGGGAAACAGTTTACATCACCAGCTTTTCTGATGGAAAAACATCTCGCAAACAACCGTTGACAGCGTGATACACATCGAAGGTAGCAAAACACGGCAAGTGAGAAAATCAGTGTGGTTTTGTTAGAGGGGTTAGAATGTACCGTACGAAATTTGGGTCTCCAAGTTTAGAAGTATTATGAGTGATGATCGAAGTAGGTTGCGTTAGTATTATAGGTAAGCCAGGTCCTTTAAGAGTCGAAGTGAAATTATACAAAGCGAAATTCAACCTTAAGATTAGCCAAGCTCGACGATGAATTTGGAGAAGTCAACATTCTCCACCCAGTTGGGTAAAATAAAAAAGAAAGGCCAAATTTGCAATTGAGTTTCCAAATTTCAGTTCGAATTTTTTTTACCAAACACACATGCAGTTAATCCAGAACAACAAACTCGCATTCACTCTTAAAGATTAACTGAAAAGCCAACTTGTTTTTGTATCTTTAGTTGAAGACGCTGAATTATTTGGATTGTGTTAAGGGATTTTTTTTCTCGTTCAGACCATCTACGGCCGTTCTCACAGCGCAAATTTCTACTACAACGCGGAAAATTCGAATCTCAACACAAGCGCGGCTTTTCAGTATCCACTGGTGTGCTAGGTGGTCAGTGTTCACTGCGTGAACATTATTTTTCGTAAATCACTTCCGTCAATCATACAACCCACGTACAAGCGCGTAGAGGTACCACAAATCCGACAGAGAAAGTCCATCATACGAAAATCGATTTTTCGTGATTAGCGGAGCAACGAAGTAACGCATTTAGAGTCTTCAAACCTATTTAAGGGAATAAGTGACGAGTAACTATACTACCATATTTAAGCCCTTTTTGGTTAAACTATAAGAAGCCTCTTGGTCTGTGCAGAGTTATTTTTTCACCTTTCACAGACAACCTTCTCTCGTCACATCATTTACCCAATTCCTCCCTGATCCAAAATCTCCCATGGAGTCACAAAATTCACCTCCCAATAAATACCCCTTTAATTTACTCTTAAAAAGAAATATGTTTTCAGCCTCCCCCATAATGGGTGACGGCCGACGGTCGCGCATTGACTAAGTCTGGTGTACACTTTAACTCCGTTCGGCTAAGCGAGGCTACATGGCTGATGATATAAGTATGATTAAGATATGAGACGAGCGTAGCGAGTCGCTGTCCCCACTTCTCAGTAACGCTTTCCAAAAGTGTAAAACTTATGTTTGTAATCGGCCCGGGTCGCAAATACCTACACGTAAGTTCCAGAACCAAGCACGATTTATTTTATTTATTAATACCAAAAACGGTAAGCTAAGAGCTTGTTGCTATTTGCTTTATCATGTATATATGTCTCGCTTAGCTTGACGAGTTAAGAGGACACAGTTTGTCTGGTATCGTGGTTCCAGGAGTTGACAATCGTGGTGATCACTGTAAGTCATTCATTCATTCATTTATTCTTACTGTACAAACTACATAACAAAGAAACAAGACCCCCTGAAGCTATTTTGTTGGGGATTCAAGCTTCTATTAGACACTGCTACTTCGCCGTCTTTCAGGTGTGTGCTTGGTGGCACGACAGCCATTCCCGGCGCTTTCGGCTGCGGCAAAACCGTCATTTCTCAGTCCCTGTCAAAGTACAGTAACAGTAACGTCATCATTTACGTCGGATGTGGTGAGCGTGGTAACGAGATGTCCGAAGTACTTCGTGACTTCCCCGAGCTCACGACTGAAATCGGAGGCCAGGTAAGCTGAACACTTTACGAGTATTTAGTCGAGTAAAGACTTCTTTATTCTCTTTTGGGCTGAAATCAGTTATTGATTTTAGTTTCGAAAATAGCAGGTTATGGTACGTAGATCAACACCGTATTAATCCTTCAAAAATGAAAATTATCGTCACTTGCTTTGGTGACTTTCAAATGAAAAGTAATTATTATTATATTATTAATTTTATTACCCATCATAATATATAAATACACACAAAACATGGAGGAAAAGCTAAACAATACACAACACTACATAATCAACAACAAATTATCAGCTATTTCAGGGGTCTATATATATCGCTTGTCGGATCAAGATCTTGCCTATACCGCAGTAAACGCTTCTGCACAGCAATTACGGGCTGGGCTACTCCGTACTTCCTTGATATACTGCTGTTGCTTGACCAAGGCGGAAGTCGCAAGAACTATCACCTTGAAAAGGGGAAGCTTGAAACTGTTGAAAGTCGAAATAGCGGTCCTCGTCCAAAAATGGTATATGGATACCTATTTTGTGGGCGGTATGGAATTTCTGCCTTGGATTTGACTCTGTCCTAATAAATGACAATTTTAGGTCGAATCTATTATGAAACGAACTGCTCTGGTAGCTAACACATCTAACATGCCTGTTGCTGCTCGTGAAGCCTCCATTTACACAGGTAAGTTTCTTTGTTCTGTTAGGTTGCGATACAAGGGTTTGGTTTCACCGGAAGGACGGATGTTCCAGTGCGCGTACAGCTGGTTTGGAGGTTCCGCTAGACTAAGGAACTTCCTTGCTTCCGGGGCGGTGCGGAGTTTTTTGGGGCGCGTGACAGAAGGACATAGACCAGATCGGTCTCTTCTTTCGTTGCCATGTTCCGGAGCCGATCAAAAGATAAGTTTTTATGTGCTAAGTGTTTAAGCAGTACCTATGTAGAGTTAACTGTTATCGTCAATGTAGTTAGTTGTGTTGGTCCTATCCCATTCTATACCACACATTAGGGATATAGTATATCCCGCATTCGAAGATCCGCTCGTCTGGCTTACGCTACCGTATTAGGTCTCTGACCCCTGTGGAGGTTTACGTCCACCAAGCTGGTAACCGCTCCAGTTGACCCTGGATACCCCAGTTAATAGTTTTCTGTCCCTTATATAGTAGTAACAGTAATTTATTTCTGACCCACCGTCTTTAAAAGGCCTGTAGTAACGAGCAAAAAAAAAATACCACGGAATCCATTATGTTTAGAATTAATCGTTTTGTCAGTGAGAATTTCAGTTGAACTGAAGTTTTAGGCGACTGAAGCACGTATTATCCGTTCCATGGACCCCCCCCCCCCCCCCCGACCTGTCCGGGTGCGCATAGGAAGTTATATCCTGCTTGTATTTGCAGTTTAAAGATATATGTTGTGTTTATGGCGAAAGCTGAATATTATATATCTATCTATCTATATATCTATCTATCTATCTTATTGAATGAATGAATGAATGAATTTTATTTCCCGCTAATTAAAGGCAAAAGCACAAAAGCGGAGTATAGGAAAAGAGAGAAAGCAAAATCACAAAAAATTTCACAACATCAAAAGAAAGAAAAAACACTTCAACACAGGCACTCAGACATTTAACTCGTAACAACGCGACTGTTTACACCCATATTTACAAACAAAAGCACAACTAGTAACGTATAGCCTCAGTGAGACTATTGTCAGACCTTAAACTTTGTCGGAACTTTTCAATTCTGTCTTTAACAGCACAGAAAGGCTCTGGGACATTATACTTCTTGCTCACATAAGTGTTCCGTGTCCACGGAGGTAAACCTAGCAGAAACTTGCAAAAACGGTAAAAGCAAGAACGAATTTTACGCTTATTTAGATCTGATAGCAGGCGCCAAAATGGAGAAAGAGCGAGTATGTGCGGCATGACCAGACTTGCGAATAGCCGAGCTCGAATATGCCGATTGTAACATGCTTTAGATGATAAGATCATGCCATATGCCTTACGAGTTTTGCTCGCAAAATCCTCTACTAATAGAGAACGAGTTGTTCTGATACTATCACCAATAGGGAGGCCTAGGTATACTAGACTAGAAGAAGGCTGGATGGTCTGATCACCAAGCTTTACAGGAGGAGCAGGATCACCACTTTTGCGGTTGAAAATAACAACCTCTGTTTTTGCCTCATTAAATGAAAGGCCGATCTTATTGTACGACTCGCTTAGGGACAGGAAGTTTGACTCTGTTGCACTAATAGAACGGCTCAGATTCAAAATGTCGTCAGCGTAGTTTAACAACGAAATATCTAATCCTAAATACACAAAACTGGGCTTTGTCACATTCTGAGCTTCACTAACGCTATTATTGTAGAGAGGAGGCGAAGATAGAGCTCCTTGACGTATTCCCTTTCTAACGGGAATTACTACTGGTGAAATTTTCACACCATTTGGCAGAAGGATCTTCACTTTGACTTTAAGCTTACTGTACAGATCACGAAAAGGAATCAAAATAGACCGGTCAAGACCGCGGTTAGACGCACTTAGAAGCAGCTGGCCGTGTATACCGGAATCGAAAGCTCGTGTTACGTCGAGCGCTGAAATGATAACGTACTCACCGGTTCGGTCACATTCTAGAAGTACATTACAAATAAGGTGGTGTGCGTGCTCTCTGCTACTTCCCTTTTTGAAGCCAAATTGGTTATCGCGAGTATAACATACACGGGTAATTTCACCAAGAACAAGTAATTCAAAAATTTTACAGAGCACAGGCGCAACAGTAATTGGACGATGTGAGCTACACTGTGAGGGATCTTTGCCCTTTTTCAGAACCGGTGTTACAAGGCCTACAGAAAATGAATCAGGTACTAAACCACTCGCAAATATCATTTGATAAAGCAATGTAAGATATTCAAAAAGCATAAAACTACCGTTAGTCAAATGCAGACCACATATTTTGTCGTCGCCCTTAGAAGTTTTCTTTTTGACCTTGCGAATTGCCTCACAAACACTGGAATACGAAACAGAAAATCCGGGGCTAGAAAGATCGCTGCATCCGAGTTTTTCATCCAACTCTTTTTCAAACTGTACTTCAAGCTGTGGGTCAGGTGCACAGAACTCGGCAGAGAAATAATCATTCCATTCAGTCTCGGAGGGACCAAGCTGCGTGGAGCTACACGATTTATTTTTTTTACTACGAAGAAACTTCCACACTTCGTTAGGGTTACTTGCGACACGAGCACTATTCTCATCTATGATGTTTATACGATGCTTAGATAAACACTTGGCGAACTTTCTCTTTGTATGCAAACGGGTTTGATTCACTACTCCATCTCATGGTTTTCCATTCTCACACCATAACTTAAACCAGAAATGGGAAGATTTACGTGCTTCAACAAGCTCAGGATTTTCTTTCCACTTTGGAATCTCAGTACCAATTCGCACTCTCCGCCTTGGTACAGCGGCAGATTCAGCGACAAGCAAGGCGTGTACAATTTCGGTGCAGAACATGTTAAGACACAGCTGTTTTTCACGCTCGTCAAGGTTTGAGCCAGCCTGGAGAAGGTGGTAAGGCACCTTAATCCTCGACAGAATGTCGTCAGACACAGCTTGATACACAGGTAAGACAATCTTCTCCCATTCAGTTATCCAGACCCATCTTTCGCATTTTTGAGGAGACGCGGGGCGCGTGATCTCGAAAGAGTTCGAGACAGGTAGATGATCGGAAATGTTTGTAGAAGTGTCAACATGTGAGTGAAGCGAAGTTGCTTTCAGTTTTGACTTAACTATAAAATCGAGACTAGATGTAGAGCCACTGTTGTGCACGTAAGTGAAGTCCAAGTCATTATTTATAACTTCGAGTTCAGCACAGGCATTTAAAAGAATCTCAGTCCTGGGGTTGTTTGCATTTCTGAGGTCACAGTTAAAGTCCCCAGCGACCACTATTTCGAGCCCTTGTTGACGGGTTGCAGTCACGGCACTGGCAAGCTTGCTGCAGGCAATGCTAAACTTTCTTTCTGAGTTTCGGTCGCGGTAATCAGTTGGTAGATATACCGAGAAGACTACAACGTCACAGAGTTTTACTGAGACAAAGAACTCTGACGTCAGGTGCAATGCAGGCGAAAGTTCTGCACGAGCCAAGACAGCAGTACCACCAGAGGGCCTGCCCCTTCCGCTTGAAAGAGCAGGAACTCCAAAAACCTTAATCCAGCCATCAAGAATTAACAGGTCTAGTCCATCGCTGGACAAGAAGTGCTCTTGTATGCACAGAACGTCACAAGAGCTCATAAGTTGCACAAGAACAGGTCTTTTATCTATCACTGATCCATTAATATTCAAGGTGGTTATTCTTAGAGAACGGTTCATTTCATTACCTTCTGGGCTTCAGGACACTTGTACGCATAGCAGGGGTGATCGCTTTTTCCGCAGAGAGCACACTTCATGGCTAGTTGACAGGGGTTTTCTCGCGAATTTCTATGCGGCCCTGCACAATGAGAACACTTCTCAGTCTGTGCACAACTGCTTGCAGTGTGACCATATGCCTGGCATTTGAAGCACTGCGGGGGAAGGAACTTATATTCATGGACGGTAAGGCGCTCGTACCCTATCACTGGCGGATTTTCTACGGCATATTGAAGGTCCTGTCTCGTCTCGAACTTCAGGCGGAAAGACCTAGTTTCGCGAATCTGAGTCACTTCCACGCAATTCTTTAAGAGACTCTGAATGTTCTGACCGGTCGTTTCAGAAGGCGTGCGGCGCACGATACCGAAGAATGCAGGAGTCGTCACTTTCGCATCGGCAGCTCGGTTCGACTTGTTGACTGCATCAGCAAGCGAATTGGCAGCATCTTTAATCGACATTACGACTCGCCATTCATCCTTTCGTGGCTTGAGAGTGACAATGCTGGAGCTACTATTCCCGGCAACATTGTCAAGAAAGTCTTTTCGGGCACACGGGTTGTCAAGATCTTTGGGGGGGTTTTTGACAACGACGGAGTAAAGAGTCTTTGATTTTTGAAGAGCGGACGGTCCTGGCTGGGGAAAGGCGATTGCCTTGGAACTATTCTGTTCTGCAAAGTTTTTGAATTCCATGTAGAATTCATTCAGCTTGCGTGTAAGTGTTGCAGTAGTTTCACCCGGTACTATTGGCACTTGATCTGGTTCAAATATTACGTAACGTGGTAACGTTATCTTTTTCTCGTCACACATGTCAAACGCGCGTACTATATCATGAACATTGTCGCCCAGTTTTTGCCGCTCAGTTGGTCGCGTCGATGCGGCTTCAGCCCATAACACTTTCTTCGCATCGACAATTTCTTCGGGTTTGAAAAATTCACAGGCAATTCTCGTTATCGAGTCCACCGGGCAACCCGTTTTTCTCGCACGTGACACGAAATTCAGCAAAGCGTTCAAAACGAGTTTCTCGCTAGCCATTCCGCAGTGAAATGACCCTAAAAGTCAAAGGATCATGGCAATACAAACAAAAAGAAACATAATGACGAACTTATTTCTAACAACCACTAAAAACTAAAAAAAATGTTCTCTGTGAATCATACACAGCCTGAGTAATCTACCCACTTTCTTTATAGTAACATAACACTCATCACTCTTAAACAATTCATTCCTCATCACACTCATTTACTCCAAATATCTATCTTCTAAAATCATTCAATTCCCTACAATCACACATAAGATGTCGCACACACTAATTCATATCTCCACACATCGGACAGAAGTAAGGACCAATTCTCCCAATCGGCCTACCCGTGTACCTCCTCCTATCTCCCAGAGGTGAAATACCAGCAGGCATACTAATTAATAATTTCAATTCCTCCTTATCTAAATCCGCTTCAAAATAAACATATTCACCCCATGTCTCTTTTGCCTCGGTGTAAAACCTTAGAGATTTCGAGCAATCTCTGTCAACCTGCCAGTCTCAAACCATTATTCTGAACAAAACCCTTTTCGATTGGGGTACAACGCACTCCCCAAACTGCCGTATGGCCAGGCAGAAGATGGAACACCCCAACACTTATTTTTCAAATGCCGCATCCCCCAACGAAGAAGTCGACAACTGAAAAGCTTGTGCGACGAGCTAAAAATCCCGAACCAATTTCAAGTCACCACCAGTGCCAAACTCCCGGCCCATCCACAATTTAAAATTTTCAAGATTTTGATTGAGATGCTAGTGGAGAACGGAGTCTACTAAGCAAAACTTCTGACCGAAAAGCACCAACGATCAACAGAGAAGGCAGAAAGAGATCTACACGAAGTGGAACTCAACGCCAATCAAACCTTATGATGAGGAGCTCTAGATTTCCTGGACCTTAAGAGCGTATTCCACCCTACTTACTGTAGTTACTAGGCATGGCACGAATCCTGGCTTCTTGGCGTCAAGGCTGGAACACATTTTTCTATTTTCGTCAAAATATTGTGCCACGGGCTTATCGGGCCAGTAATGTCACAGAGGTGCGTAGTTACCAAGCTAACTACGCTCCCGAGTTGGGAACCAAATAGTTACTATTTGGACAGGATTGGAACGGTTAGAGTAGTAACTTTTCACGAGGTTAGGATGAAAATAGTAACCAAAATTACTATTATTGGAGGGGTGGAACACGCTCTAAGTATATTTTTTACTTCTCTGGCCGCTGTCCCTAACTCAAACTCATGACCAGTACTTACTGTAAGCTTTTTTGGCAGGTATCACCCTGTCCGAGTATTACCGAGATATGGGCAACAATGTCTCCATGATGGCTGACTCCACGTCTCGTTGGGCTGAAGCTTTGAGAGAAATCTCTGGTCGTCTCGCTGAAATGCCTGCTGACAGGTTAGTACCATCAAGAATGGATAATGATAGAACTTAACGTCTTCAGCCAATACACCGAGAAAAAAAAAACCGATCCTGCTCCGTAAATACGTAGTGGGTGGTTTCCCGTACTTATATACCTGAATTGTACAATAGTTTTTCGCAGATACCATGGTATCTGATACCACGGTCAAAGTCATTTTCGCAGTTACCGTGGTATCTGATACCACGATCAAAAGGCGTGTTCGCAGTTATCGTCGTATCTGAAAAAGTCATCTCACTTTTATCTTTACCAATAATAGAGGCTAGGATTTTGTCAAATTTCTGAGAAAGAAGTTTGCAACTTAGTGACGTAAGTGGATATCAGTTTTTCTTTAGAGATGACTTCGGAAAGCACAATTTCGGCGACTGTCGCTAGGTAACTCCAGAAACGACTAATTGCAGATCCAGTTACCGTGGTAACAGATACCATGGTATCTGCAAACACGCAGCTACTACCATACTTCTGTGTTGAGCGTTCCTGAGCCGCGAGAATGCAGAAGGTTTGTGTTCAGGGGTAGTGCTTTTTTGGTCGTGGAACGCAGAGTTTAAGCATGCTTGCATACAGTGAAGGGAGAGCCTGACTCCCACACCTCCAAATAGCCCATTGGGTCATATGCCATTACCACCTGGTGAGTTTCGTCCGAATCGTATTATCTGCGGGGAGTAATGCGGTCAAAATGGTTCCCCGTCTCTCCATGAAGGGGTGACTGAATACGGAAAGGACGGTATCAGATTGGATCTGGCATGGTCCGTAGTATGCGTGCTAGATTCTACCTTCCTAGCTTATCTTAAATGGACCTTAATATGCAATTCTATATGGCATTTGTACAGGAGTCTTCAAGTCCCATATTCAAACCAAAACACTCACCAGCTGTTTATTTTCGTGATAATAAGGTGAGGAAAGAAAGCGTACGAAGTTAAAGCACAATGGACACTTCTGATGCTTTACTTTGTATTAAATGCTTCACAAATAAACATTTCCGACTTCCTTTAGAAGGCGCTACGAAAATCGGCCGTTTTCTTGTTATCCCTTGTCTTTACCTCTCTGGCATTTCGGCGATCCAAATCTTAGGAGCTGGGATATCATGGCAGAAAATTCAAAAACTCCCAGCAATGCTTGATAGAAAAGGATATATTTGAGATGTCACCAAAGTCAAGCCGCAGATGCAGTTTACCTGATTGTTCTAGTGTTTCGTCAGAAGTTCCATGGCTTAAAGTGCCTATTAAAAGTTTTTTTTGTAGCATAGTGTTGTGAAGCTTGATTAACTTGCTTTATAAAACGTACCAGAATATGCAATAAGCTTATAAAAAATAGCATAGCTACACAAATCATTCAAACACAAATAACCTATTAAAATTACGCTTTGAAATATCACAGAGAGGAAACTGCTGAAAAAGCTGCTGATCTAGGGGGTAAGCATTGTTCCTAGGTTGTTACAGAGTGGGATTGGGGTAGTTTGATGTGCCCATTGTACTTTTAATAACGTCCGAGTCTCTACTATATTATGAACATTCCTGTCGATGTTTTCGCTATATTTACCAGCAGAGGCGTTACTGTTCTTTGGGGGGGGGGGGGAGGGGGCAAGGTATTTACCGACTGGCTGGTAATTTTTACCGACTGTTTTGCAGAAAGAACTATTGTTTTTAAGGAAAAAAAAGACTGTTATTGAGAAAAAATTGACTATTTTTATGAAAAACCGACTGTTTTGAATAAACCCCCCCCCCCCCCTCCCCATTCGTAACGCCCCTGTTCCTGTTTACCAGGGCCATTCATGAAGTCTTGGCCGATGGCTGTAAATCAAACTTTGCGCCTAAAGAAGCTAATATACGTTCATTATGGTGAAAAATTGCGAAAAGACATTGGAAAATGGAGCTTCAGAAACTGGATAGTGTAACATTGGACTAGTCTACCAGAAAGTGTCGTAAATGTCGAGAATATCAATCAGTTCAAAGTAGGTGTGGACCGCCACCTGGCTGAAATTCAGTTTAGTGTATAGAGAAATTTATAGAGGCGAAAGCCTTTTGACGCAGTTCTATATATATTTATTATATTGATTTTTTTTCTCCAGCGGTTATCCAGCCTATCTAGGTGCTCGATTGGCTTCCTTCTACGAGAGAGCTGGGAGAGTGAAATGTTTAGGCAACCCAGAAAGAGAGGGCTCTGTAAGCATCGTTGGAGCTGTGTCACCTCCGGGTGGTGACTTCTCAGATCCGGTTACCTCCGCTACCCTTGGAATTGTTCAGGTCTTCTGGGGTTTGGATAAGAAACTGGCCCAGAGGAAGCATTTCCCATCGATCAATTGGTTGATCTCATACAGGTGTGTATCTTGACCTTTCTGTGTAATCTTATTGCTGAAGTCCTGCGCTCCCCCGTAAAAGTTGACCTGATGAGATAACAGCAGAATATATATAGGCTATGTTTTTATTATTATATATTTGTTTCTGCTACCCGGAAAGGGGAATCGTTACAGCCAAAGAAGAGTAACAAGAAAAAATATTGATACAGGTTCAATCAAAAGACAAGGAATACTACAGTATCCTTAACAGATAACTATTTATTTTCTTTCCATGACAATTTTAACCTTTTTCGATATTTACTTTACTACATTACGCTTCTTTATCTTTTAGTAGGGAAAAATTCTTGAGAAAAACGAGACGTAAGAACCAAGAATCCACACTTGTGCCCAAAAGAGATAAACTCAAATTCCAAAAGAATAGTAGCTCTAAGTGTCTCTGACTGAACAACTAATTGGTCAGTGCACAGCTAACCTTATTTTTCTGGGCACTCATAAGGCGTACTCTCGCCGTTCCCCTCGGACTCCACTTGAGGAGTCCCCGCGTTTTTGTTTATCCCGGGGACTCACTACCCGTATTCTCGCGAGTCCCCACGGACGGGGAATGCTCTGATGATCATCACCATTATCAAAAAGGACTCCCTTTCAAATTCGGAGGGGAATCAATTTTTGCTGGTGTTGCTGCAATGTAAAATTAATTAAAAATAATCAGAATAAACAAAACCAAAATAAAGTGTCTCCAGACTAATTTCGTCAACTGCATATCTATTTCTCGAACAAAATCCATGCTGGAAGCATTCCCCGTGTTCTCGCTGTTTCTGTCCACGGAGTCCGCGTGGAGTGACTCCCTCTATTCTCGCCGTTCCCTTTGATTCCCCGAGGAGTCCTCGGGGAACGGCGAGAATACGCCTATAGTGCAGTTCTTCAGGGATGCATTGATGTCGTTTGCGAAGTGGCAAGCACGAATGTCCGAACAAACAGCCAAGGAATTAAAATAGAACATACCAGTTACGGGACAAGATTCTTTAAAAAATGGTAATATCCACTCAGAAAAGTCCTTGACGACTAACGCAATCGCTGCTGTCTGTCAGAAATGGGCTGAGTTGCGAATCCGTTTTGTTCCTTTTTTACGAGTATATCTTCGTTGCATCTACAAAAGCTCGAAACTACCAGCTGAATGGGTAGGGTATGTTCAGATTCTTATCTGTACGGTAATGTTGTATCGTAGCGGCTCCCAGGTCAAAACTTCACAAAAACTAACTCTGATATGCACAGCATGCGCTTACTGGCACGGGTCGGGGTAGTCACATTCGGCATTTCTGACGGTTATTTTTTCCAGCAAGTACATGAGGTCTCTGGACGATTACTACGACAAGAATTTCCCTGAGTTCGTCCCCCTCAGAACCAAATGCAAGGAGATCTTGCAAGAAGAAGAAGACCTCAGTGAGATTGTGCAGCTGGTCGGAAAAGCTTCGCTGGCTGAAACGGACAAAATCACACTCGAAGTTGCAAAGGTTGTCAAGGACGACTTCCTTCAGCAGAACGGGTAAGGTTTGACCCGGCGTTGTGCCGCTGTAAATTCATCCAGTAGCGAACATAATTACCACTCATATCTTCTTTTAAGTGAAGCCCCTATTAGCTTCACACCGATCGCCAACCGGGGTTGCCACGGATCGTGCTACATCACAAAATTTTGCGATTTTCTCCTGTTTGCTAATTACTAAATTTCTGTAGTTGTCACATCCAAAATGCTAGAGAAACTATCACCAAAATTCCGCAAACATAAAAAAATTTCCTCTCGGCTTCGTCGCTATTTCTCCTTTGGGCAATTTTTTCATTTTGCGTGATTTATTTCTGTCTGGCGTGGCAACCCTGGTCAAGTGTGATTGTGCCTTTTGCGAATACAATAGTGGCATCGTTAGAATCATAAATGTCACATGTGATAAGGGCCACCCGGTTTCGTTTTGCTTTTTGTAAGACCGGGTTTGTTTTCCTTTTTACCAAAAGTACAGCGCATCAACATGTTGTCGTGGCTGCTCGTCTTTTAGCGGGTAGCGATGGAACTTAAAACGGAAGTTTAATCGTCAAGAAATTATGGTAGTGAAATGACCCTGTGGGGCATCGCAGGCGGTAGCTGATAATATACGATAAGATATCAGGTTCTCGATTCATTAGTTCATTTTGACTGCCCAGGATATTGAAGAAGCAAAATTGACTGGACGTCTACTAATGTTGTTCTCCTTACTAATGTTGTCACCAGTTTTGGTGCAGAAACCGGACCCTATAGCCGTCGAGAATTCTGTCTCGCACCAAAACTGAGCTATTCGGAGCGTGCTCCACCCAATTAACAATAGTAGCTATTAGTGACTATTTTCGTTCCAGCATCGTGATAAGTTACTACGCTGACCGTTCCAACCTTTTTGAAGTCGTAACTATTTGCTTACCATGCTTGGGAGCGTAGTAAGCGTGGTATCAACGCATCTCTGTAACGTGACTGGTCAGATTCGCCCGTGGCATGATATTCTGCTGGAAAATGGAAAAATCGTTCCAGCCTTGACGGCAAAAAGCCAGAATTCGTGACGTATTTGATAGTGCAAAACAGATACGTCAGCTGATTTTATTAGAGCTATATTTCGGCCCTTTTTTGCAAGGGCCCTCTTCAGTCTCACTACCGCTCAAGTTGGGAAAACGAACTTTTCTCCCACAAGAACATAATTTTCCAACTTTAGCGGTTTTGACCCTAAACAGGACCCTTGCCAAGAAGGGCCGAAATATAGCTATAATAAAATTCACCTGACGTATCCGTTTTGCACTATCAAATATGATTTGCTGTCATCTTGAGCTGAAGGAATATTTAAATTCGGACGGCATACGTAGTAACTACGGTAAGTAGGGTGGAACACGCTCTTGGTGTTGCGGAAAGACGAAAGTCACAAAATTAGTTGAAAAATCACCAAACCGTGGCAGCCCCCTGCCGTGTGTGTCTTCTAACCATTTTTTTTTTTTTGCCAACAGGTACAGCTCATATGACAGATTCTGTCCGTTTTATAAGACAGTCGGAATGCTACGGAACATGATTGCATTCTACGATATGTCTCGTCACGCCGTCGAGTCCACTGCTCAGTCTGAAAATAAGATAACGTGGGCCCTCATTAAGGAGTCCATGGGTGATATCCTCTACCAGCTGTCCTCCATGAAATTTAAGGTAAGGCACATACCTTTTTCCTTTTTTTTTACATTCTCATTGCTTTATTTGTGTAAATACAGATCTCCAAAAACGAGAAACAAACACTGACGTTTCACTAAGAAAAAAAATTATTTGCTGAAATGCCTTAACACAAAAACATAGTAAATGAAATAGAACAAGGGCCGAAATTACTCATCGACCTCCATTATGCCAACGTTTCAGGCAGTCTAGGCTAGGCGTGTTCTCGCCGCTCCCCCGAGGATTCCTCGCGGTATCGAAGGGAACGGCGAGAATAGATGGAGTCACTCGACGCCGGTTCCGCGTGCGGAAAACAACGAGAACACGGGGAATGCTTCCAAAATTGATTTTGTTCTAAAAATAAATGTGCAGTTGACAAAATTAGTCAGATCCACTTTGATTTTGATTTTGTATATTCTGATTGTTTTTAATTAATTTTACATTGCACCAACGCCAGCAAAAATTGAATCCGCTCCGAATCTGAAAGAGAGTCCTCTTTGATGATGGTGATGTTAATCGGAGCATTCACCGTCCGTGGGGACTCGCGAGAATACGGGGAGTGAGTCCCCAGGACAAACAAAAACGCGGGGACTCCTCAAGTCGAGTCCTCGGAGAACGGCGAGAATACGCCTTTTGACATCGATGTTGCGAATGTCGACGCAAAGTCCTTCACCAACGAGCTTGAGCTTTGTGGCGTGGCAGACGAACTTGTAGATGATTGTCAACGCGTCTTCCTTCGCCTCAAGGGCCGTTTGCCAATCCCACCTTATTGGTTTGGCGACATCCCTTCTACGAACCATCTTGTCACGCCGTCGAGTCAACGGCGTGACAAGTCTGAACATAAAATCACGTGGGCCCTCATTAAGAATTCCATGG
The DNA here is from genome assembly GCA_023053575.1 of Branchinecta lynchi. NCBI lineage: Eukaryota > Metazoa > Arthropoda > Branchiopoda > Anostraca > Branchinectidae > Branchinecta > Branchinecta lynchi. The sequence goes on from JAKZAP010000005.1 coordinate 2,316,824, forward strand.
GCGATAGTCCATGGAATTAGGTGTTAATAACTTTCATCCATGAAATTTAGGTCACGGCACACGCCTTAATTCGTTTCGAAAACTCCAATATGCGTAGAAGTCGAGCTGTTAAAAACACGACTATCGCGTACCGTTGTAGCTTGTAACGATTAGTTAAATGAAATGAAGGTTCATCATTTGAAATACAGCAATTAAATTTCTATAACACGTTTTAAACACGTTAATTTGTCCTATTGCCCATAGGATAAGCAGGAGCAGCAGGTAACTGAAGAAAATTGGCTGAAGTGCTAGTCGTTAAAGCAGAAAGCATATTATTTTCTTTATTTTCGTCATTTACTCCGCCTACTCAGAATGGCGGGTCACAAATAAATTACTTAAAGGGAGCGATTATTTATTCTTCTCTACTTTACCAAGTGTTTGTTTCGGGTCCCGCTTGAACTCGAAAAATTTGCATTATCGCATTTCTTCTCACTCTCAGCAGTAGAACCTTGTTCGATTCTTGGCAGCCTAGTTAATTAGGGCGTGGCTTTGTATCCGCCCAGTTACGATCACTTCTCGTCAATACCTGAGACACGTTACGGGACTTGAAGGAAAATAATCTCCGCGATAAATGGCCACTTGTGTGAACGGAAGCTGTTCGTAAAACACTACAGAACTGTCAGGCTAGCGCAATTCTATCGTTGATGGTTTAACTACAGTAGAGGTACGCTTATTCGAACACTTTTTTAACTGTTCCACTACCTTGGCTTTCTTACTTGCATATAAAGAAGTAAAATGGAAAAGAAAAATAACAAACTTGATATCGGTTAACAGCCAACTATTTCAGGGTTATCCTGGCACAAACTTGAAGCAGAAATTCAATTAAATTTCTTTGATTTTGAATTTATTAAAAAGGTCCTTCCTCTTTTGAAGGCATCTGACGGCTCGGACCGCCATATTTCTCCATTGAAGGTGCGTTCCTCCTGGCGAACTTTTCAAATTATAAAAAACAAAACAGGTGTCAGCTGAGTCACTTTCATAGGTGAATGGTGAATTAGCAAAATATTCAAAAAGTGACAAAAGCGTGAGTGATTATTACTAGTATTTATAGGAAAATGCCTGGTTTGGGTTTTAGTTTTGTCTTCGGCGATCGTTCACTGCTAGCAAACGTTCATATAAGCATACCTCTACTGTAAATGACCTAGCAGTTCGGATTATCATTCAAAGAGATCAGCGCTAAATAGACGCTTCCTGAAAGTTCGATTTTGACATAGTTGTCGACTGGACTTCTAAACCATTAAACAGTGGAACAGTTCTGTATTGAATCTTCAAGATGTGACATTTTTGCAGTAAGAAAACGAAATATGTCTCTCTATCTCTACCAGAGACCGAAGCAATGGCCCAGATGTTGCTAAACTCTCTTGAACGTGAAAACTTTATCTCCCCTCATTTTCCGATTCCAGAGAGAAATTGCCGTGGCTGGTCCTTATTCTATCTTTTTGTGTTTGTTCCGCTCCAGCTGTATTTTGTGCTCGTCCCTCTTCGGTGGTATTTTGCACAAATGATTTCCCCTTCCTCTCTTAATTTGCTGCTGCTGTCAGAATTCGCGGTCTTTATTAGGGCTCGGGAATCGAGCAAATGGAATCACTAGAGGCTTAGAGCGTGCTCCACCCTTCTAACAATAGTTACTATTAGTTACTATTTCTGTTCCATCCTCACGAAAAGTTACTACGCTGACCGTTCCAACCTTGTCTGAATAGTAACTAATAGTTACTATTTGCTTAACCATTAAAGGACCCCTCTTGCTTATTCTGCCTTTTATGTTACCCCTATCTCCTGTATGGGATTAGCATGCAGTACGAACTGACGCTACTACATGCTTCTCTGTCAAGGCTACATGTTACTGCATTCCACTGCATGTAACTATTAGCAAGACTGGATGCCTAACTACAGCAAGATTGGGTGCTATCGGATACTACTACTTAAGATTAACCCAGTCGGAGGCATCTTAAATCAAGTATTCCATACTACTACATACCAATACAAGAAACTTTTTCGTACAATTACCATACAACTACTTAGTTTTTGGGATCCCAAAACGTAAGTGGAGGGATACCTATGACATCGAAAAGTTTTCCGTCTGTCCGTCCGTCCGTCTGTTAGCACGATAACTCTCGAAGGGGTTGAGATATTTTGATCAAACTTGGCACGCAGACTCTTTAGGTCAAAGTACAGGTCAAGTTCGAAGATGGGCTATGTAGCTCTGTACTTAGGGGTGGGGAGGGGTTTGAAATTAAGGGGAACACACAAAGGGGAACTACAAAGTCAATTTAGTCCCTTCTTCCGATATTCTTTTGGTGTTGTTTTTACAACGCTGAACAATAGCTTTTGATCATTTGATGATTCTTTTTAGAACATCTCGTTTTAAAGGCTTCGATAATTTGACAACTTCAGCATTTAACCGACAGCGAGAAACAAAAACAAAGTGTTGCGAGCAACACTTTAGTCGGCGAAGCCGGACAAAGGTTGCCGCAACACTTCACGTTGCCCAGGTAACGTAGGTCTAGTACTGCTTATGATTGGCCAGTCTGCATTAAATGATAGTATTCTTTACAATGCAACTTTTTCGTGCAACTATCATACAACTACGCAGGCTAAATATTTCATGGGAGATAAACCCGTTAAGTCGTTGAAACTGGCCAGTAGTGCCGCTAACTTCTTGCTTTTCCAGGACCCAGTGAAAGACGGAGAGGCAAAGATCAAGGCAGACTTTGAAGAGCTACATGAGAAAATGCAGCAGGCGTTCCGCAACTTAGAAGACTAAATTTTTGTCCGCAACTAGACTGTGTTTGATCGTTCGAAATTGTGAATCGTGAAGTCACTCTCAGATTGGCATAGCAAGCGCCGACGCGTGGAGGAATTTCCAGTGGAGCGGGTAGTCGAGCCGCAACCAGATGGCTGGTAGAACTTCATCGCCTGGTAAAACTCGTCGTGGCTAGGAAGTCTAGCCTAGAAAAATATTTTCTGGCTAGAGTTTCGGAGCGTTCAGACCTGCATATGACAGTGCGACGGACTTACGAAGAGACGATGAGCTTAGCTACCCCTGTATGTGATTGTGGCTTATCAGAGAGTGTGCGGCGTAGATCTTTAGCTTGTCTTACTGTTGTTTTGTGTTTATCTGCTGGATCTCTGTTTCTTAACCTTGAATTTCGAGAGTGTACGAGTTCGAAGTAGTCGGCCTACTTATGCAGGCTGGCATGAAGACCAGAGTCATCTTTTCCGACCGAAATCGTGAATTTCGATGAGAAGATGATCCTTGTCTTTGCTTGGTAATACTTGTGGGTGCCAAGGATCCATGATATATTGATCACAGCTATTGTTGAGGGCTTTCCGCTTAATGTGTCTGCGATCGTTTCCCCTTATTATTTTCTTCGTTTTCTGGACGATGACTGCGAAGCTACGACAACGATCTCTAGTCTGTTAGAGGAGGAAGGGGAGTGGAAGGCTCTTGTAAGTAACTAAGCTGTGAAAACATTTTTATGGGCCGGTATAACCCAAAACTGATGTGATCACTTCGAGTACCAGCCTCAATAGCTTCTTTGCGACGTCCGACCTCCGTATTTTGCATTGCTAACCCAAATTGCTGTCTGAAAAGTCGCAATTTAGCGTCGCATCGTGCGTCGTGCAGTCGTCATACATCTTGACGCGCGGGTTTTGACGTAAATCCAGCGATTTAGTGCATAAACTCTGTCGGCACCGTTTCCACCGCTTCCCAGAGCCGGGTTCGATTCACCTTTCCGATCAACGGAAATCGCCATTTCGACGTTTTGTTTGAAATTCTCGGTCAACTGGGATCTTTCGACTCGGTCGATGTAAATTTGCCATTTGTCGCGTCTTTAACGAGAAAATACATGAAAAACAATTCCGAGGGGGGAGGGGGGGGGGGGGGGAGTCAACATGGTTGCCTGACGGTTAACTCGCGTAGGAGGAAATCGAACGCGGCTTAGTTTATGCATGCAGATGTAGGGAAGAGCTTTGGTTTCGGTGAGGCTTTTTAGCTACTGCTATGGAGAAGAAACTGTGTGGTGCTGGGAAGACACCTTGAGTTTGGTTTAGTTCATAGACAGCTTTGTCTCTAGAGCTTTGATCGAATATCTGTAACACGGGCAAGGCCGTAGATGCGTATGTACAAACCAACCACGTAGTTGGAACCCTACGGAAGCAGCTAAATTGAATCCTTCTGGATGCTTGTCAAAGGATTCAGAGCAAACATTCTCGTAACAACCGAACGAGCGCGAATTTTCATTGAAAAAACAAATTTGCGCTAGCACGAATCCCAGAATCACCTTCTTTAAGTCCGGACTTCACCTCCCGGAACTTCCGAAATCTGGGCTTCCAGATTATTCTTTGACGTCTTCTGTAAATTGCATCTGGAATATGAACCGGTCCAAACGTATATCAGAATTAATCCGGAAAAAAGGGGCGTTTGAACTTCCAGATTTCTGGAATTTTTAAGTATCGCAGAAGAAATTAAAAAAAAAATCGCGAAAAATCTGGGAACCCAGATTCCGGAAGGTGAAGACTCACCTTAACTCATCCCTCTACATCTGCCGTGGTTAAATATCGGAAACGTTTGTTCTCGGTACACGCATTCTCTGCGTTATCTTCTTTCTTTCCTGGGCGTCGAAACCCCTGAATCTTGAAGGCTATCCGCCCGGTATATAGAGCGTGTTCCACTCTACTTACCATAGTTACTATGTACGCTCTACTTACCGTAGTTACTATGCTGGACGTCACGAATTCCGGCTTCTTGGCGTCAAGGCTGGAACGTTACTTCGTTTTGTTTTTTCAGCAAAATATTGTGCCGCGGGCTAATTTGGCCAATCACTTTACGGAGATTTGTAGTTACTACGCTCCCGAGCATGGTAATCAAGTAGTTACTGTTTCGAGAAGGTTGGCACGATCAGTGTAGTAACTTTTTACAAGGTTGGAACGAATATAGTACTATTGTTAGAAGTGGAACACGCTCATATTATTCCCGCCATTAAAACAAAAGTGCTATATATCGACGGAAATCTGAAGAAAAAAAAAATCTGTGTTCTTGTTATTGTGATACTTCATTCCAGGGACAGCACGTTTTGATTTATTCGTCGAATTTTGTGAATATGTTTCTGTTATCGACAATAGATGTTTGAATTGTTAGAAAGTACTTTGTCTATTGCGAAACGCACATCACCATACTAGGATATATCGCGGATATTGGGTGGAGCCCAGACCGTGCATCGTATATATGTTTTGATAACGAAACGGTTATTAGCTGCCTGTCGTAGCAACTACTATGCTCCACCAAATTTCGAAGAACCAACTCTATCCACTTTGCCAGATTACGTCTGTGCCTGGTTCTTTCCACTGAGGGTGTATTGCAACTCCGTACCAGTATTTACTAAAATTACCATCGTCGTTATAATCTGTGTATCCCTTCATATAAACACACCGAAGAGAATAGAACACACCGAAAGTGTCATCCGATCCGATCCGCCATTCTTACAGTTCCCGTTCCCTTCTTCACCCTGCGGTAATCAAAACGGCTCAGGCGGCGTTCGTAAAGTGCGTTAAATCCGTCGGCAATTTTTGTAAAGTTGCTCCGTTAACCTTCCGTAAACCTTTACGGGAGCAGGCAAGAAGTTAAACTTTAGTTGACTTTTTTCGTAAAGTTCGGAAGGTTGACCAATGGGAGAAGAGATCGGAAATAAAATATGAAAATGTATTTTAAAATGGGGAATAAGAGAATGAAAATGATGAGATGATGATTCTTAGAGGTTTATATGCTGATAATAATAAGGTCGAATAACTTGAAACGTTATTTTGGAAGGATAGTTATAAACAATTTGAATTTTTTTAGAATGTTGTTGTTCTAGTTGGTTTCTGTCAGGTGAGTTGGGAAAAAGAATTACTTATTAGATTAAATTGTTTTGAACTGATTTATTTAATTATATTATTTTTGTTACTGGATTATTTTTATTTATTTATTGGAGGTTCTTCGTGTATCTGGATATTAACCATGGCCCATGATGGCTTTTAGTGTTAAGAAATATCTACCTATGATTCATATATAATAATAATTATCTCTAACGATTAGAATTTTTTTCTTTCTAGGTGCAATAAACAATTCTCGTAATGTTATCTAGGTGAAATTCCCGGCTGAGCGGCCACAAACTTTACGGAGCATACTTAGCGAAAAACTTTACGAACGTCGTCTGAGTCGTCCTTAAGAGAGTCGAGATGGAAAAATCCATCTCCGCCATTTTGAAGCGTATCTTTGGACCAATCACAGACCAGGGTCACTGACTTTAGCTAGTTTTGTTTACCTTTGGTAATATGTCTTGAATTTCTTTGTTCCAAGTGTGACCGCGCTGAAACGTAAAGAGTGGGTAATAACAAAGTTACGTACAGACGTGACTGAATGTTGCCCCGGCGCGATCCAAAATTAAATGCTTGCCAAGTTTAGCTTCCAATCCTGTCTGGAACTGACGGAGCTCGTGATTGTCTGACCGAAGATATGTGATAGCTAAAATTACTAAGGCTGCTAAGGCTAATATACTCCTTATGGAAACTAAGAAATCCCAGACTTTTTTCAACCACAGAGGGGTGGACATTGTTCTGGATGAACATAGTTGGGCTAAGCAAAAAGAAACAGAGTTGCCAAGTGTGACACTTTTGGTGCTTTTTGACACATTTTTCTCTGGGTAACTTCATGACACTTTTTCTCTGGAAAAGACACCTTTCTGTACAAATGGCACATTTTAGTAAAAAAAAAACAGAGGCGTCATTTGGGGGCAGCCCCCCCCCCCCCCCTGACCTCGAAACGACCGAGAAAATACAGATAAAATTGAATTTTGACACTTGTATGAGTCGAGCTCTTGGCAACCCTGATTAGAAACCTCACACTGTCAAAAGTTTGATAAAATTCAACACAAGAACGCGCAATTGCAACGGAAAACACTCGGATGTTATCAGCAAGTGTTGCCAGGGGACTTCTGTTATGACATTTTAAATTGTTTTTTTTTCAGCAAAAGTAACATTACAAACCGTGTTCAATGTTATGTTTCAGAAAAGGCAAATTTTAATGACCCAAAACACGTTTTATTTGTACCATCAAAAGTTACCGTGTTGTCTGTTATCTGTTAAAACTGAGCATCCTTGTGAAACCGCATGGGCGGCGAGGTACCGTGTTTTGGCGAGTTCCTTAAACGTAAAGGGCATTTTTATGCCAGGCCAACTCTTTTTGAGACATTCGGTCTTCCACGGCTGGCATATCTTCAAAGCTGTACGCTGGGGAAAAAAAAATCTGAAGATAGCCTACTGATTTTCTGAAGAGAATAACTGTGAGTAAGGACAACATTGTAGAATACTGGGATTTGGGAACCGAAGCAAAGTATCTTGTGCTACATTTACACCAACTACCTTTACAAAAAACAAAAAAGAGTCCCGACATCATGTGTGACCAAAACCACTCAAACCAGCGACAACCACAGGAGGGCCATCCACCTGTGTCACTGGACAATGCGATTTAAGGTAAAAGGTTTTCGGGATCGACTAAAAGCAGGAAAGGAAAGGCAAGAGAAAAGCAGGAAAGAATACTAAAACCAGGAAGGGCAAACTAAAACGAGGAAAGAATTACCAGGAATCGAGTATTCGAAAAACTGGCAAGCCATTCCTCTGTACAGTTCACCTTTTCCTCCGTTTAGTATTCGAAAAAACTGGCACGTTGTGCTGTGCTTTTCCTCAGTTTTGTTTGTCGTGAGGGGTTTAGTATCTCGTGAGGTGTGGGCAACTTACGCTTGTAAAAGTTCACCTTTTCCTCCTTTTAGTCCGTCACGGGATACTAGGAAAGGCTTGCCAATTTTTTCGAATACTAAAAGGAGGAAAAGGTGAACTTTAACAAATCGAAGTAGCCGGCCCCTCACGGGATACTAAACAGAGGAAAGGCTTGCCAGTTTTTTGAATCCTCAATTCCTGGTAATTCTTTCCTCGTTCTAGTTTGCCCTTCCTGGTTTTAGTATTCTTTCCCGCTTTTCTCTTGCCTTTCTTTTCCTGCTTTTAGTCGATCCCAGGGTTTTCAAGTACGGGGGTAAAAGGTTGCAATTGCACTGTATTTATATATCGTTTACGACAAATTACAAGAGATCTTCTATTTTGTTTAAGACAAGTTACAAGAAAGCTAGCCAACAGGAAGGGAAGCGCTAAGAGATGTTTCCGGAGAAGCAAGATGTGCGCTGTATGTTTGCATCTCCGACACAACGCTGGGTAGTGCAGATGTAACGCTCCTACAGGTATCGCTCTCCGGACATGATCCTGTAGTACTGACGTTCCTCTTTCGTCTCGACCTTCGGCTGGAGTCCCGCTGGCTCGACCGTCGAGTTCGGCTGGCCGATGAATACGACCTTGTTGCTATGGGCGTCTCAGCGGTTGATGGGCAGGAAGAGGACTGGTCAGGGAGGGTTGGTACTTCGAAGTCCGGGAGGACGCAGCAGCGGGCCAACAGGGAGCCAAAGCTTATGGCCCAAGCCAAGAGTGACCCCCAAGATGCGACCTGGAACGAGGAAGTGTCACAATGGTGGTGAAAAATCTGTGGTCTCTAGCGGCGAGAAAGTTCCATTTCGGGTAAATCAGGTGTATTGAGATAAATTCACAACTTTCCGGTTTTCACCAGGGAATGTCCGAGACAAGAACAAATGGTATTTCTGATTCATCATGTCTTTTTTTGTGCTCCATCCATTTTGTTTCGCTTTGGTTTCGCACATGTTATACGGAAGGAGTTAAGAAGATGCTATTTAAGTATGCGAAGCACCTGCTTTATTTGCCTAAGTTATACCACAGCCACGTGCTAACGGAGCGTTTCCTAGTTAAAGATGCAAGCGTGACATTTTTGGAAATTTCCTTGGCTCTGCCAAAAATCATGGACAACAGGGCCCAGCCAGCACATGACTCTACATTCTTTACTGGACGACGGATGAAAATTGTATATTGTAATTGTTGCTTTTTAGTTAATTCTTTTATTTTATTTTACATACTCCGCTTTACAAATCGTGGGGTAGAAATAAATTATTTACTTACTTACTTACTTAACCTCCATATAATCCGTCAAGTCACTTTGGTCGGAAACTGCGAATCCTACAGTTAGATGTTATGAAACTTCCGACGGTGAAGCCATTTCATTCTGTCACACCAGTTCCCTTTTATTTACGATCCCGGAAACGGGAATAAACCGGATGGTCCCATTAGAGATAAAAAAAACATTTTCAAATTAAAAAAGGAATAAAAGTTTAAGGAGGTACTAACTTGTTGAGAATGATCCAATTGGCAAATGGCTCGCCACGGCTTCCAACGACTTCCATTTCGAAAGTTTGTCTGAACTAGTCATTTGCAAAATGTGTCAGCTTTCTCTCTATACTTTTTAAGATTTAGATTATTGGAAAAATTGGAAAAAAAATACTAAGAACTACAAAACCCTCCAGAAGTTTACACTTGTTAAGAGGTTTAACAAACCCCCTTTGACGCATTAACCTACATAGCAGTATAATAGATAGAGAAATAAGAAAAAAGAGAGGAAGAGAAAAGAAAAAAATAAACAAACTTATACACTTTGGTTTCCGGTCAAACACCCAACAAAAAAAGACTATACACTCAGAAATCCCGTCTCCAAAAACAAACAAAACCAAACGAATAAATAAAATGTAGATGATTAAATAAATAAACATAACGGAATCTGGGCCAACCTGAGAACGACTCAAATAAAGATAACGACAATTTAAAACTCATATTGGTGGAGACAAAGGGTTTTAAGATTAACATGATTTTTACAGAAGATTATTTTAGTCCAAGATTATTTTAACACCAAGTTCGAAGAAGTTATAGTTCGTAGCCGTTGGTAGCTTATCTTGACTTTCAGTTCTGTCTACAGATTGTACTCGCCTTAACACCAACACCAAGCTTCTCGTTCTTGATACTCCTCCGTATCCCACATTGCCGTTTTCGTCAACATGGATCCGGAAAGTTATGGAAATCAGGGACGCTAGACACACCAGATCCCGGAATTCGGAAGGCTTTCATAGACGTTGTAATATTACTTTTTGGATCGGATGACAATTCGACCGGAAACCGGTAAACCCAGAAAGCTGAAAATAGACCAGAATGATCGTGGGAACTGACAAGAAGTGGTGGACGATTAAAAGAACATATTATACTGGATATATACATAAAAAGCGACCGGATCAATCGTTGTGTTCATAGAGGCTATACACACTGCAGCTTACTTTAAGAGCATTTTGAGTGTGTCCGACAGTAGTATATAAAACCGGGTTCTGGCTCCCCCTCCCCCCAATTTCAAAACCCCAGTTTAACATCAATTTCTTAAACTTTAACATCCTTTTTACCAAATTACCCCCCTTTTTAAGAACATTTTTATTTTCTTACTTCCAAAATAAAGGATACAAGAAATGAGAATATTACCCTTTACTACATATAAAATACTACAATATACTACTACTTCTTTTTTTTACATTTTTCATTTTTTATTCAAATATTACTGAGTAAACAGTTCTAAATCCACATATGTTTCTTTGTTCTTGTTTTCGCGTACAATAGGCTGCAAAACCAGATTTTTCTTTAAAAGTAATTCGTTAGCAATGGCATTATATTTCTGTGTTATAAACAAATCACAGGGTTTGTCATTATGATTAATAACTACAACCAACTTATCACCATATTTTGTCTTAGCAATTCTCATTTTAACGATAGTATATTTCAATCCTAGAACTAGTTATTCTTTCCTGATTGTCTCATTGTATTTATTCATTCTGATTGTATTCAAGACTTCCTTTGTGGACTCCATTTATTAGGGGATGATTTTATTAAATAAAAATCCCAATCGCTTTGAAACATCTGGTAATAGAAAACAACCACGTTTATCATATAAATGCGATAGATACAAACGCAGTACTGAGTTTGCATGATGATATGATGATTACCGATTTTGAACTTTATAAAATATTTTTGCAAAACCCCACACCCCCAGACTTTGAAAATTAAGAGGTGTGATGTTGGTACACCCCGATTGGTGTAGTGTTTGTGGTGATGTGGCCTTAGTCTGGGGGGCCCTGAACGGGGAACCCGCAAGTTTTTATTACCATCCCACTATCGACAAACACAAACTGCGGTCAGTGGGATTCGAAGGTCTGAATGGTGATGAGTCAACGTTCGGCCGAGCGTTGAGCCACTACACCAAGGGTCCTTGTTCAATTCGCACAAGTTTCCGAGTTAAGATGAGATTGTGTTAGTCACGCCGGAGACTGTAATTACATCCCAAATTGACGGCGAGACCTTTGAATGACGCAGCTCATTAATGCGCGTATGAAATAAAGATCTGTTTGACAGTTAGGAAACAATATTCAGTATAGCAATAGACTATATGTTTGGTAATTTCTCTTGACTTTTTATAGATTTATTACAATATTTATAACCATTCAAGCGAACCTGTTTCATGTATTTTTCGCGAGGAAAAAATCGAAAGGTTTTACGCATCTCTGTTTCTCTCTAAATTACCTCCTCAATTGTTAATTGTCCGCATTTTAGCATTGACAACAACTCAGTATAAAAATCATAAATAGTCCTAAATTCTGCTTTTCTATCAGCAATGCTTAATTGCTTTTCAATTATTTCGATGATAACAGCACCCAAACTTAAAGAAGCTAGCGGTAGCACTAGAAACGCAGACATTCCTGCTGCTGAAAAGAGGAATTTGGATACAAGTAAGCTATTACTTATACGATTGTAGTACTTGTAACTGCGACGGTAAACATACATTTTCTTTTCTAATTCTTCCATTTATAATATAATAAAATTGTTTCGAAAAATATTTCTAACAAAATAAAGAGTAGTAACCAAATGCCGATTTCGTCAAGAGTAGTAACCAAAAGCGGATTTTCGTTAAGAGTAGTAACCAAATGCCGATTTCGTCAAGAGTAGTAAAGAATAAAGGAAACCCGTGACTAGTAGTAAAGCATGTGCGAAACCCATAAGGGCGTCGGAAAATACATAGTAAAGGATTTGGAAAACCAGTGCTTTTCTTTACGGCTGAGAAAACGCAGACTGGGAAATTTATTAATAAAAATGTTCCCCTATTAAATGATGAATACTGCAGAGGTTATTCAGCTTTGTAAAAAGGTTATATCAAACAACAAAGCGGTTATACAAAGATTATCGCTATACACATATAATGAACTGCGGACTTATGCGAAAATTAATAAAATCAAAACAAATGGAGCTAAGAAACATGAAATAACAAATAATATAATAAACCATCTTAATAAGTATATTTTGATAGCTGAAGATAAAATTAAAATTGAACGCAGAAACGAAAGAACTCATAATAAGAACAGACCATCCGACTACAAACCAGAACCGAGATTACGAACCATTCTGGAAGATGAGATAAAAGAAAATAATATCACCATTACAAAACTAAAACAAGAATACAATGATAACAAAGAAAAAGAGACAAGCGAATTAAAGAAATTTCTGAAAAACAAGAACCTATCAACTCGCGGAAACCGAGAAGAAGTACTAAAAAGAGTTGGAGAATACTATAATAATATTATTACCAAACATAAAGATTCCGTACAGAAAAATAGAGATATCATAAGAGATCAAACAGAAAGACGTGATAACAGTAGACAGAAAGTAATCGATTTATCAACTCTCTTCATAAATAAGAAAAAAATCCAAGTAGAAAAATTAATTCCTGATCATTTATTTAGAACTGAAGAAGAAGAACAACCTACTATCTCTAGGGAAAATGAAAATTTGTATACCATCAACGTTTCTATTGAAAGCAATGGAAGAGATGAACATACTCTTATTGCTTTTACTTTCGCCGATTTACAGCGGCGGATGAATGAACTTTATCAATATAGAGTTCAGTTCGTAACTCGTGTTACATTCTATAGACAGGAGAATGATGAAGAAGTAGTAGTGTATTACAACAGTACTTCTTGGATTTTAAATAAAAATAGCATTCTTACTCATAATCATTTGAATGATAATAACAAGAGACTTAGTTCTTTAAGTAATACCCCTCGATCTGGGCTACAATTTAGTCGGTATGAAGGAATTGATTATAGGATGACACGAATAGAATCTTACATGGGAGGAACGTTTAAAATACTGCCAGATTTCGTAAAAAATAAAAAAGCGTGCATAAATATAAAAAATTTAGATCAAAAATGCTTTCTTTGGTCCATCTTAGCACATTTATACCCCACCAAGGACAACGCTGAGAGAATTTCGAAATATAAACAATATGAGAACGAATTTGATTTCGAAGGGGTTACCAACTTCCCAATGGATACTAAAGATATACACAAATTTGAAAATAGATACAACATTAAGATTTGTTTATTTCAAATTGAAAAAGAGAAAATTATCAGAAGTCATATGCTAAAAAGTACAATCAATGGCAAAACAGCTAAACATGTTATTAATTTATTATATTTCGATAATCATTATGTACTGGTAAAGGATCTGAGCAGATTAGTTGGTAGTCAAATCTCTAAAAATAAAACAAAGACATACCTATGCACTTTTTGCGGAAGGCATTTTACAAAAGAAGAACACTTTGAAAAACATGAGAGTAAAAATAATTGCGAAGATCCTGATATTATAATGCCTCCTGAAGGTTCAAGTATACAATATAAAAATATTGCAAAACAAATGAAAGTACCTTATTGCATAATAGCAGACTTTGAGTCTTATAACGAAGAATACAATCAGGTAAACGGGAAGAAAACAATAAAAGTGGCCAAACAGAAACCATTTGCTTACGGGTTTCAGGTATGCTGTTCCTTTGATACAAACCAGAACAAATACTATGACTATTTCGGTGAAGACGCTGCAGAACATTTTGTTAAAACCGTTACAAAAGTATCCACAGAAATTGCAAACAAATATGAAAGCAGACAAAGAAACCATACTTATACCAATGCAGAAATTACCGAAAAATGGAAAAATCTATTGAATAAGACTTGTCACATCTGTACAACTGAAATCACTGAAAATCCTCACTTTGATCACGACCACATGACAGGAGAAGATAGGGGATTTGCTCATGCTGAATGTAATATGAAATACAGGATTCCTAGGCATATCCCGGTAGTAATGCATAATTTATCAAAATATGATTCTCATTTATTTGTTAGAGAATTGATACCTGATAACGGAATTTTTGAAAGTGCAGAAAGTTTCATCTCATTCTCGAAATCAATAAGTATTACAAAAGCGGATACGGAAATAAAATATGAGATGCGGTTTATAGATTCAATTAGATTTATGGCTTCATCTTTAGACAAACTATCAGCAAATTTAGCAACATGTGATTGCAAAGTACCTTGTAATCATCTAAGACAGAATTTCAAGTACACATGTAACAGCTTCAAAAATGACGATGAATTCAAAGAAATAATTAAAAAAGGGGTGTATCCCTATGAATTCGTAGATAGTTTCGATAAAATGAAATGTACAAAGTTACCACCAATAGAAAGCTTTTATTCTAGGTTGACGGGGAAAGGTATTGACAAAAGTGATTATAAAAGAGCGGTATCTATATGGAAGCAATTTAACTGTGAAACTTTACTTGATTATACCAAGTTGTACCTAAAAAGTGATGTTTTAATATTGTCGGATGTTGTAGAGAATTTCAGGAACGTTTGTATACATAATTATGATCTGGATCCACTTCATTACTTCTCAGCTCCAGGATTAACATGAGATGCTTTCCTAAAGCATTCGAAAGTAGACTTGCCGTTATTCTCAAAGGAAGACATGTATACTTTTATAGAAAAAGGAATAAGAGGTGGTGTATCCCAATGTATAAAAAGATACGCAAAAGCAAATAATAAATATACAAGTGATTATAATAAGAATAAGCCATCTAATTATTTAGTGTATTTGGATAAAAATAATTTATATGGGTGGGCAATGTCACAAGATTTACCAGCGAATGATTTCCAATTCATTTCCATACCGGATGATTTGAAAGAAAGGAATGAATATGAATCAATCGAGTATTACAACCATCTGAAAAGTCATATCAAGTCGGTGATTACGATTAAGTCGGTGAGACAAGATGTGGGTGCTATATATGAGGTAGACTTAGAATATCCAAAAGAACTACACGAATTACACAAGGATTTACCATTAGCACCCGAACACTTTAACGGTAAGCTATGTACCACAGTATTAGATAAAACCAACTATGTAGTTCACCACAGGAATCTAGAATTCTATTTAAAAAAAGGTTTGATATTGAAAAGAGTACACAGAATACTAGGATTCACTGAAAGTGCTTACTTAAACGGATATATAGACCACAACACAGCACTTAGAACTAAAGGTACAAATGATTTTGAAAAGGATTTCTTTAAGCTTATGAATAATGCTTGCTTTGGAAAAACTATGGAAAACGTAAGGAAGCGAGCGGATATGGAAATAATAACGGATGATGCAACAAGAGAAAAAATAATAAAGAAATCCAACTTTAAATCTGAAATAATATTCAGTGAAAACTTTTCAGTAGCAAGAATGTCAAAGGAAAAGATAAAATTAGACAAACCAATGTATATCGGCTTTGCTGTATTGGAACTATCCAAGTTATTGATGTATGAATTCCATTATGATTATATGAAGCCTAAATATGGAGATAAAATTGATTTGTGTTATATGGACACTGATTCTTTCATATATGATATTAGAACTGAAGATTTTTATCAAGATATCAAACAGGATTTGAATGAGAGGTTTGATACATCTGATTATGCGAAAGATAATCCATATGGGTTTCCTAGTGTAAATAAGAAAGTGATAGGAATGATGAAAGATGAATTAGGTGGACAGGTTATGACAGAGTTTGTTGGATTACGATCAAAGGTATATGCTTATTTAAAGGACAACCAAGACCCTTCAAAAGCTAGCAAAAAACTGAAAGGAATAAAAACCAATATCGTTAAAGATAAAATTACGATTCAAAACTATAAGGATGTACTGTTTGGTAAAACGGAAAACCTTTCTATAACCCAGTATAACTTAAGATCATACAAGCACAATATGTTTCTAGAAGAACAGAATAAAAAAGCGTTAGATCCTAAGGATGATAAAAGGATAGTAACAAGCGATAAAATACACACTTTACCTTTAGGTTATAAACATTAAATTCAAGTACCTACTTAAAAAAAATCAAGTACCTACTTAAAAAAATCAAGTACCTACTTAAAAACTTCAAGTACCTACTTAAAAAATTCAAGTACCTACTTAAAAACTTCAAGTACCTACTTAATAAATCCAAGTATATACATAAAATACTCAAGTAAATCTTATAATGAAAAATTCTTCCTAAATAAATGAATGAAAAGGCTCCAATCAAAGTCTATGATTTTAGTGAAAAGAATAACTATCAGAACAAACACGACCTTGCACCTCAGTGGCCATTTAGACTCTTAATTTGTGGTAGTTCTGGAACAGGGAAAACTAACCTTCTTTTGAATTTAATTTATGAATATCTTTGTTTCAACCGAATATACTTGTATGCAAAAGATCTTGAAGAAGATAAATATCAAGACCTTCTAACCAATTTAACCACTTTGGAGTCACAATGCAAATCGAAAGTCTTAACAGTAAGTAACAATCTTGATGATATTGTCGATGTTGACGACTTAGACCCTGAATACCAAAACTTGATTATCTTTGACGATTTTGTCACTGAAAAAGACCAGAAGAAAATAGAAGATTTATTCATAAGAGGAAGAAAGAAAAATGCCTCAATTATTTACTTGTCTCAAAGCTATCATAAAACGCCAAAGGTGGTAAGGCTCCAGTGCAATTATTTTGCATTCTTTCAGTGTTCTAATCCAAAAGAAGTAAAATTAATAAGACAAAGCCATGTATCCAGTATAGACGATGAAAAATTTCTGAAACAATTCGAGACTGCAACCAAGGGCTACGGTTTTTTCTTCATAGATTTAAAAATAAAAGATAAAACCCTTAAGTACAGGAAAAACTTTGAAAAATTTACCGGATAATTTATTTCTATAATAAATGAATAAATTTGGTAGTGTTGGAAAAAAGGTTAGTAACGAATCGAATGAAAAGAGAGTTACTGATGACAACGGTAATATTAACCTACAAGGTAAGAGAATTATTATGTTAGGGGATGCGAAAGCTGACCAGGACGCTATTAGTTTCAGATCCATGACTATTATTCTGAATCAATTTAAAGAAGAAATTACCGCACAACAAGTGGGGATAAATCAGTATTTTAGCGAAGATATCAACAGATTAACTGCGGTACATGATTCTCCTAAAAATTTATTGGTAAGGATTAATGATAAAGGGTTATTTGTAAAAGAAATAATTCGAGTTAATGAGAAAGAAATTGATGCTGAGAACAAATTGATAACAAATGTTCAAAACCCTAGAAACAAAAATGATGCTGTTAATTTAGCAACGTTAACTATGAATCTTTTAGATTATGACAAAAAGCTTCTTGGGCAACACACCCATAACGGTATAATTGAAGGAAAGATTGCTGGTCAAAAAACTCGTATCGATAATATTGAAAGAGCAGTAGTAAATATTTTAAAAAGGCTTCTAGAGCTAGAGCTAAAACCTGTTGACAAACCATTCGTTACCAGAATAGAAAAAATGATGGCTGGTAAATAAATTTTATAAGATAAATTTATTCCCTAATAAATGGTTGAAACAATGGAGTATACAGTTTATTTGTCAAAGCTTCAGAAAGGAAAGCTGAAGAAATGCTTTGGTGCTAAACAAAAATGTCAGATACGTGTTAGTCATAGTAGACAAAATGAAAGAGAACCAGTTAAGTTACTTTTAAGTAAACGACAAATTGATAAAATTGAAACCTGTAAAATGAATAATAAGGGTTGTGATATTGATGTATCATACAAGCAGATGAAAGAAGCGATTCAAAAGGGTGGATTACTTCCATTTTTAATACCGCTAGCAATTACCCTTGGTAAGGCAGCTTTAACAAGTGGTGCTGCTGCTTTGGGTACATTCGCTGGTAAGAAAATTATGGATAAAATGACCAACACAGGTGGAGCTCTAAAACTTCCTGGAACACAAAAAGTTGTGGGTAATGGGTTACGTGGGAAGGAAAGCGATGATGTCAACATAGGTGGGGCGCTTACACTTCCTGGAACACAAAAAGTTGTCGGTCATGGGGTACGTGGAAGGCCTAGGAAGGAAAAAAACGATGATGTCAACATAGGTGGAGCGCTTACACTCCCTGGAACACAAAAAGTTGTCGGTAATGGGGTACGTGGAAGGCCTAGGAAGTCAAAAAACGGGGACATCAAAAAAGAAGCAAAAGTAAAGTAGGACCTCTAACCAATTTTGATATTATGGATGCATTAGGGGATATACCACAGTTTAGAGGTGTGTTCTCTATAGATACGCTACCCAAACATATAAATAGTATAGAATGCGGTGTCATTAATTATGATAAACTCGGAATGCCTGGAACTCACTGGGTTGCGTATTGTAATCTACCTGAATCCCCCTATGTCGAATTTTTCGATTCTTTCGGTATTCCTCCAGGAAAAGAAATAGTTAAATATCTAAAAACTTTAAAGAAAAAAATAGCTTATGAAAATCTTGCTGTTCAAAATATAGATGAATTAAACTGTGGACTTCACTGTATTTCCTACATTAAGCGCAAAATGAAGTTGGTAGCTTTTCGTTTATAAAAATTGTTTTCTAATAAATGGAGATTTATTGTATGAAATGTAAAAAGAGCACTGACACTGAATCAATGTTTAAGGCAGTGTCACAAAAAAATAATGTTCCAATGCTGAAAGGGAATTGTGTTATTTGCGGATCGAGGAAAAATCGCTTTTTAAAAAAAACCTCAACGCAGAAACAGATATTTTAAAGACGTATTATTCTAATTATTCAGGTGTGGATGATATTTACAGAAAATTAAAAGAAAATGGTGTTAAGGTTTCCAAGGATAAAATAAAAAATGTATTGCAAAATGAGAATGTGTATACGTTACACAAACCTTCCTATCATAACTTTGAAAGGAGGCGAGTGTATGTTCACTATGTTGATGAGCAATGGCAAGCTGATTTAGTTGACATGCAGAAATATAAAAAAGAAAATAATAAAACAAATTACATTTTAACTGTTATTGATTGCTTTAGTAAATATGCTTGGTGTATCCCTCTGAAAGACAAAACGGGTGCTGAAATAATAAAAGCATTCAGTGTTATATTTAAAGAAAGAATTCCTAAGAAACTACAAACTGATAAAGGTAAGGAATTTGTAATGAGAAATGTTCAATCTTTTTTGAAAAATAACGATATACACTGGTTTGCATCTGAAAGCGAATTGAAAGCGCAAATTGTAGAACGATTCAACAGAACGCTAAAAGAAAAGTTATGGAAATATTTCACTCACAATAACACTACTAATTGGATTGATATTTTACCTTTATTTGTGAGTAATTATAATAACTCGTACCACCGTTCAATACAAATGAAACCAGTTGATGCTAGTAAAAAGGTTAATCAGAAAAAGGTTTTTAGTGCTCTGTTTCCTCCAGTAGATGACTACAAAATCACAGGAAACGTCAAAGTAGGGGATTTAGTCAGAATTAAAAAAGAAAAAAGTATTTTCGATAAAGGATATTTACCTAATTATACGGATGAAGTATTTCAGATAGCAACCATCAGACCTACCATTCCCATTACTTATGAAATATCTGACAAAAGTGGGGAATTAATTCAAGGAGGGTTTTATGAAAAAGAACTTTCAAAATTTATTATGAAATAAAATTACTTGTATATAAATGGATTCAAGACGCTTGAGTGATATGTTATCGGATATAGTGAAGAACAGAGAAGTTCAGAGAAGAAAGGTTCAACAAAATGAGATGGAGAAGGCAGGATTTCGGGAATATGCTTCAGAATTAAACGCTCCAGTTATTATAGCACAAAAAGAAAACACTAAAGATACCATCAAAAAATTACAAGAGAACGCTGAAACGATAATTAATAAACTACAGGAAGGTGATAATAATTCAAGAAGACGGTTTCTCAGATTAGGTGATACATTTAAAACAGCTTTACAGACCACTACTTCAGAGGAAGTGAGTCGAGCACCCGCTTTAGAACCTTCTCCCGATTTAGGACCACTATCCGTTGATATGAATAAAGATATTACCCAAGAGTTGTTAAATCAGATTAATTTAAAACATGTAGAATCGCGGGGTGGCACTGATACTTATTTTAAAATGCCTACGTATTACATTAAGCATCATACGGATATAGATGAGGCTCTAGAACGTTTGACATCTCTAAGTCAAAGTTATGGCGGGAAAAAAGGTAAAGGTTACTCTAGCTATGATGAAATCCTTGAATTTATAAGAGAATACAAGGAGAGGTTAACCAGCATTCGAACTAATTCCCCATTTTTAGTTCAACAAAAAGGAACTGGAATATTTATGAACTGTGATGAAATGATTTCAAAATTATACACTTTGATAGGTAGCAGAGTAAACGGAAATACATCTGACGAGGTGAGAAATGAAGCTATTGATATTTTGGATTCGTTAATGCGAAATAAATTTCTTACGAAGAGATATTACAATTCAATATATAAAAAATATTTCTAATAAATGGTGTTGTTAAACATTGAAGGTAATGAAAGTATCATTGATATAACATTTAGTCAACCAATCGAATTGAATCGTAATTGGGATTATGAAATAGGTTTGAATCAGTGTACTTTGTGGTATTCGTGGCATAATATAAGTGATAAATTTGGAAATAATACATTTCAATACAGGAAAGATGAAGAATGGATGAATGTAACTATTCCTAATGGGATGTATAACGATGATTGTTTGAATTATTTTTTGTGTCAGTATTTTGATACCCCAAAAGACAAATGTCCTATTGTAATTTCATCCAATCCAGCATCTATGAGATTTGTCATACTATTACAAGAAAAATATGTGTTTAGATTTAATAGTGACTTGTGTCAGATTTTAGGATTTGAGAAGGATAGTGAGATATCTAAGAAAATCAATGAAGGTACAAAGCTTCCGAATATAACAAGAAGCGTTGATAAAATTCAAATTCACTGCTCTCTTGTAAACAGTTCTATCGTAAACAAAAGTAAATCAGATGTCATTTGGACATTTGTTCCGAATACAGAACCGGGTTGTCAAATTGTTGAGAATCCTAGACAATTAATCTACCTTCCTATTAATACAAAAGACTTTATTTACTCCTTGAGAATGACAATTACTGATCAGTTGGGAAGACCTATCGATTTGAATGGTGATAACGTTGGATACGTACTGCATTTAAGAAAAGCTTAAAGGATTAGTGAAATAAAATTATTTACCTATAAATGTTGATTAATAATAAGCGATTACTTTATAAAAAGCAGTATGGAAGTGGAATCGGTAGTGTATTCAAAAACATTGTTAATTCCCAGTTATTTCAAACGTCAGCAAAACAAATAAAAGATGGGGCTATGTCAATGTATAATAATATTATTAAACCGAGATTTGAGTTGTTGAAAAACAGAGCAATAGAATATGGGAAAGATCTGATCAATGTCAACAAGAAGGAACTCATCGATGTAATTGGAAACAAAAAATCGATGAAGGATCTTATCGGTACAAATAAAAGGATTTTAAATCAAAGAAGTCAGGACTTGATCAAAACGTTAATGACTGGTAATGGATTAAAGATTCTGAAATAAGTTTTATTTAATAATTTCTTTCTTATATAAATGGCAGTAAATAAAGTTATCAGTCCGCAATGGAACATTTTTGATGAACCGCTTGTGGATGATACAGTGGTTAAATATGAATTTAAAGAAATTCGAGAAACAGATGTGAATGTATCTAATAAATCAGAGTTTGAATTCGTAACGAAGAAATTAGATTCCTGGTTTTATCCAAGTGAAAGTTATCTTGATGTTAGTGTAAGAATAGTGAAAGAAAATGGAGATAATATAGCTGCAACCGATATTGCTACTTTGACGAACAATGGATTTAATTTATTCAGTACCGCTGAATATGTAATAAACGATGAATCGGTTGAAAAAATTAATCATGTTGGTATTACAACTACCGTTACAAAGTTGATTGAATACTCTGATGATTATTCTAGAAGTGCAGCAAGAAATCATTTCTGGTATAAGGATTATAATCAAGGAAAAGAAATTAATCCTGTTATTGCTTCGTTTACTACAGGGGCTGCAGGGGCTGCAGCAGGGGGTGGAACAGTCAGTTTGAGAAATAATAATAATTATAATAAAGGATTTGAAAAAAGATATAACAGAACAAAAAGCAGTAAATTAGTAAATATGTATTTACCATTATCAGAATTGTTTGGATTTCTGAAAGGAAACAAACGATTCTTCAGAGGTGCATCGCATAAATTATTTCTAAGAAGAAATGATGATAACAACATGATTATAAGAAATGGAAATACTAATTTCAAAGTAGTAATCGAGTATTTATCCTGGAAGATCCCTATTGTAGCTCCTAGTATCGAAATGATGAGTGAATTAGAAAAGGGTCTTGCTAAGGATAAAAAGCATAATCTGATGTGGGAAGCATGTAATACTTATAAAAGCGATGTTAGTCAAAATAAGGAACACACTTGGAAAGTTATATCTGAGAGAAACAATCCAACAAAAGTAGTTGTGATGCTACAGAAAAATGAAAAGCATAACAATCAATTAATGAATAATATGGTGTTTGATCATATGAATTTAACAGACATAGAACTTAGAATTAATGGGGATAAATATCCCGAAGAACCACTTAAATGTGATTTTAGCGATGACAAATGTAAATACTCAAATCTTTACAATAGGTTCATACATTTGGGTTATAAACAATTAGCATTTGATACTGGTAGTGTTGTTAGTATAGAAGAATTTAAAGAAGTATATCCACTATTCTGTTTCGATGTTTCCAAACACGAGTCAAATATTTATAATGGAACAACTGCTGATATTGAAATAAGTTTAACGTTGAAAGATAATCAACCCGTACCATATAATGTTTACTGTGTTATATATTATGAAAGAAAAGCTACATTAGGTATTATTAACAAAAATATGTATGTGAGTTTGTGAGCCTGGATTTTTATTTAATAAAATCATCCCCTAATAAATGGAGTCCACAAAGGAAGTCTTGAATACAATCAGAATGAATAAATACAATGAGACAATCAGGAAAGAAGAACTAGTTCTAGGATTGAAATATACTATCGTTAAAATGAGAATTGCTAAGACAAAATATGGTGATAAGTTGGTTGTAGTTATTAATCATAATGACAAACCCTGTGATTTGTTTATAACACAGAAATATAATGCCATTGCTAACGAATTACTTTTAAAGAAAAATCTGGTTTTGCAGCCTATTGTACGCGAAAACAAGAACAAAGAAACATATGTGGATTTAGAACTGTTTACTCAGTAATATTTGAATAAAAAATGAAAAATGTAAAAAAAAGAAGTAGTAGTATATTGTAGTATTTTATATGTAGTAAAGGGTAATATTCTCATTTCTTGTATCCTTTATTTTGGAAGTAAGAAAATAAAAATGTTCTTAAAAAGGGGGGTAATTTGGTAAAAAGGATGTTAAAGTTTAAGAAATTGATGTTAAACTGGGGTTTTGAAATTGGGGGGAGGGTGAGCCAGAACCCGGTTTTATATACTACTTCCGACGTTTGTATTCAGGAAATTTATAGAGCCGAAAGCCTTTTGATGCAGTTCTGTTATTATTATTTCTGGACCATATAAGTAGGATAATTAAAAGTACGTAGTGTTAGTTTTGGCAAGACAAAATAAGCCGACTATGGATACACCGACAAAACTGGGCAGAGACATAGCTACTTGCTTAGCTTTGGAGTTGCCGCCCGTCTACTTTCCCCTTCGCCGCTGCGTCTTTAAGAGGAAAAGACTTAGCAGGCTTGCATGACCCGCTCTGCAGTGCGTCACATATCGGTAGACAACCAAAGCATTTTCCTCTCGACATTTTTTTGCCGAGGCTCTACGGCGATATAGCTGTTTGTAGAGGTGAAGAAATTTGACGTTCCCCGTACTCTGTAAAAAGTTTCTCCGAAGAAAAATGCAGTATTTGCTACTGGGATTAATCTTATCTGTATTGGTATAAAAGTAATCCAAATTAGGGATAATCTTATCTCAATAAAGACAAAATTAATCCCAGTAGCACATACTGTAAGATTTTTTGTTTACAGTGTAGCTGCTACAATCCGCTCGTTTGGATTTGGCAGGCATCGGGTATCTATGATGATGATGATGATTTTATTAACGCACTTATGGAGATGAAAAGTGCAGTATAGACAAATAAAAGGAAAAAATACACTGAGCTTTCAATAATGTAGTAAATGCACGAGATAAAAAAAATAAACGTTTTAAAAAAAGAAAGAAAAGGGACTAATCGGGTCTAAAAAATCTTCTTCCTAGATGAAGTGCGTAGAAATGGCCAAGGGCAGAAACGTGAAGGTCCTGGGCAATTGAAGATAACTTTGCAGAAAGGTCAGAAGGCAAAAAAGTTGCAGTTACACGGGAATTCCTATAACGTCGAGGAAGGTACAAGAGAAATTTACAATATTTGAAATAATAAGTCCTGATACGTTTTAAATCTTTTAGCCTCAGAATACCAAAAATTCCGGAAAGGTTGCAGACTATTCGACTCCGCATGCTCGTATTACGGAGATCGGGAGACGGAGGTTCTTTTGCTTATTTGTTCTTGGTTCTGGGAAGTCGCAAGCTAACTAGCCGTGTTTAAAGTTGAGCTGATTAGGTCTATCTATCTATCATAGCTATTAGCTGCGCTATGCTCAGGGGATCGAAGTTCCACATACCCTGTATTCCAGCATGGATCCAGAGCCAGCACAGACCCCATTCATTATTTTCTAGTGCTAGGCTAGGCGCACTCCCTTACCCCGAATGAGCGCCGACCCGAACCGAGGAAAGCTTCCACAAAACATGATTCGCAAAGCCAGAATAGGTTAAAGCTCACTGTAAAAGAAAAAAACTTGCAGTATTTGCTACTGGGATTAGTCTTGTCCCTAAAAAGAGAACCTTATCTCTAATTCGGATTAACCTTATCTCAGTAGAGATAAGATTAATCCCAGTAGCAAATACTGCAGTTAACTTTAATCCTTACTCGGAGAAACTTTTTACAGTGTTATCGTTCGAAAACGCGAGACGATTGCCTTTGAACTGGAGCACGGACTGAAATAAAACTCAGCCGGAGTTTTCTGGATGGAAACCACTGTATTTTCCGGTTTTCTCTAATTGCTACGGGGGACAACCGAAAACTAATTATACACTCTCTTGGAGAGGACTATCCAACGACACATTCGGTCAAGTCAAAGAGTCGGACAAACCACATGAAGACAAAGACGGGAGATTGAAGTCAGATACCAAGATAGTCTCGGACGGAGTCTGAGGGTCTGATATTAGTACTGAGAGACAAAAATTAGACGGGCATACAAATGTGCGAACAGACGTCCTGGTTTTCCAGGCGGATTGGACGGACTTTTGCCATGAATTTGAAAATTAACTATTCCGGAATGGAATCCATCCTGATTCTAGAAATCCTGGCGGGAATTCAAGCCCGCGTTCGCCCGGCACTGACTGTCTTTCCGAATCGAACGATAAATGAAAATGTCAGGTGTGGAAAATAAAAGGAAAGATTATTTACCAAAACTGCAGTGGCCGGATACGGAAACCAGTGAAGCTTGGGCTTTGAAGGAATGGTATACTCCCGTATCTCATAGCAGCTAGAAAAGAAGCAATACATTATGATCGTCTGCACGCGCCACAGTTTTGTAAATTCGTTCATTTCGCAAAAACACGGAACACTTGAAAAGACAGAACACTTTCGAAGATTGAAAATTCGTGTCTTTTTCTATGGCTGTATGCGTTTTATTTATTTTCTTTCATTTACTCCACTTTTTCGAAATGGCGGGTTACAATTATATTACTTACTTACTTACTTTCGAATGTCAACAGAGGCAGAGCATTAATAAGTCCTCCGAGACTGAAGTCGCTGCGTGACCATCACGAACCCCTTTGAACCATTTTCCCATATTTTATTTTGTATTTTATTTTTCATCAAGGCGTTGTTAATTTCCGATATGGGCGTACATGTCGAACTCCATGTAAGGCCTGACAATGAACCAATTTATTTGATGAATATACCTTCAGCCCAAGCTGACTGCGAATAATATTTGACAATGCAAAACGGATACGTCAGCTACATTTGGTTAGAGCTATATTTCTTCAGGCTCAAGCTGGAAAATGAACGTGTGGCTTGAGGCTGAAGAGGACCCTTGTCAAGAAGGTCCGAAAAATAGCTCTAATAAAATGTAGCTGACGTATCCGTTTTGCATTGTCAAATATTATTTTCTGAAACTGATTGAGCACGATGCCGATTATCGTTTCATCTTCAGTAATCCCAATCAAACGTAATCTTGATGATGAACAACGCAAAATATTAAATTTATCGTCAATTAAAGTGTAACTGAAGAAAAACATAAAACAAGGCCGCCATTTACACTTAGAAGCAATTCAGTAAGGAACGCGGGATAACAACAAGGGGGAGTAGAACCAACGCAAGTAGAACTACCCTTCGAGGGTGCTCATAAAGTTTAAGGACGGGGTCGAAAGTGTCGTTTCTGTTTAGACCCAGCTTTATTCTCTTACTCTTCCTCCCTCAAGCGCTTCCTCCCCCACTTCCTATAATTTCAAAACCAGTTGCTCGCCTCCTGTGACTCTTTTATCCCTATGACGCCAAAACTCCTCAAATTCCTTGAACGAGCTTAAAGCACACCTCGCACTATTTGCTGTTTATGTTCCAATGTTCAAAGCTATCTGAATACTGTAAAGCTAGGCTCTGGTTTTAAAAAATTAGCCACAGCCTTGCCTGTTTTTAGCCTTTTTCCGGGCCCATCGACTTCTAGCAAGATCTCGGCAAAATTCAGAAAACTGGTTTTACACATCACTAGCTTGATACGCGAACACTCGACTGGAGCCCAAATGAGCATGGAAACTAGTGAATCGCGGCAAGATATTTTATTTTTAAAAGATATTTTTTATTTTATATAGCTTCATCTGTTGACTAAGTAAGCACGCTATTTGGCTTTGTGCCAAGATTTGTGCTTGTGTTTTAAATAAATCAATCAATCAAACAATCAAGTGCAGAAATTAGTGAGGGGTTGTTAGCGGGCTAAGAATGTAACATAGAAATTTGAATCTCCGGGTAAGAACTAATGAATCATGTTACGGAAGTACGTTGCTTTGGCATTATAGGTACGACGGGTCCTTTCATGAGCCGTCTGTGGTTAATGAGCAATGACATATTCACGATTATTGAGAGCGTGTTCCACCCTTATACAAATAGTAACTACTAGTTACTATTTCCGTTCCAACCTCACCAAAAGTTACTACGCTGACCGTTCCAACCTTCTCGAAGTAGTAACTAATAGTAACTATTTGCTTACGACGCTCGGGAGCGTAGTAAGCGCAGTAACTACGGATCCTGTAACGTGATAGGTCGGATTCGCCCGTGGCGTGATATTCTGCGGGAAAATAGAAAAATCTTTCCAGCCTTGACGGCGAAAAGCCAGAATCTGTGACGTCATCCGTAGTAACTACGGTAAGTAGGATGGAACACGCTCTGAATGTCAACTTGCAAACAATTAGGGGAGAGGAGGGGCAGATTCGTCATACGGGCAGGTCCCGACATCGGCTCAGAAAACCTCGCTATTACAATTTAAAGATGCGAATCTGTTTTTCGGAACTGTTACACATAAACACTTCTTCTGTAAAAAATTCCCATTGCACTCTGTAATCATATCACGAAAGTAAGTTCTGCCTTGGTTCTACGTCATGGGTTTGGTACCTCACTTTGGTAGTTCCGAACCAACTTACATCGTCGGCGATTTGTATTTAGGTTGTTTAAGATTCGCTCTACCATGCCAAATCAATGTCGTTCTTGATACCATACAGAAAGAAGTTTATAAATAAAAAAAAACCCAGAAATTATTCCTGTGAAAACAGCACCAGTGGCAGATCCGGACAAAAACACCCAGGGCGGGTTCGGACAGCAAAGAAAGAGAAGCTGAAGGGGAAAAAAGAAAAAATAATGAAAGAATAGAAAATCGGACTAGGGAAGGAAAAACGTCAGAAAAGGCTCATAAAGTCTTCCCGACCAATTCCGGAAGAAAACAAGTGATATTCAGACCAGCGGTAACAGCATATCCAGATGACATGGACAGATGTTGATAAAGTGACGGTATACTTGAACAGTTTTCCCAAACGGAGGCAAACGAACGAAACTGAATTGGCCATATTCCCGTTTAGCGCTTCCAAGCGGACTAGTTTCTGTTAATCCCCTCATGCCTCACCGTCAGCACTTGGATCAGACATAGTTAAATAGATCCACATGTTAGCGAGTGGAAAACCTGTCATCTGTCTTCCAGGTAATGGTTCTTTCTTTTCTTGTCTTTTCTTTCATACTCCATTTGTGACTTGTGTCTTAAAAATGAGAAATAAATTTCATTCATTCATTCATTCATTCACATATTCCTTTACAGGAACCTTTCTCTCTGGTTCACTGAAACCGAAAGGAATCTTCCCAACTTTTCAATATCACCGAATAGTTTAATTCCCATTATACTTTTACCAACCAATCCTGCCAACCGTTCCCGGAAAATAAAGACCCCTTAAGTGCGAAAGTTCCTGGCACCTG
This sequence comes from Branchinecta lynchi, assembly GCA_023053575.1. Taxonomy (NCBI): domain Eukaryota; kingdom Metazoa; phylum Arthropoda; class Branchiopoda; order Anostraca; family Branchinectidae; genus Branchinecta; species Branchinecta lynchi. Next base: position 2,345,691 of record JAKZAP010000005.1, read on the forward strand.
AAAAGAAAATGACCCATACCATCCCCATCAAGATGGACCCGTCTACGCATCCCTCTTCGCCGCTGCGCATACCAGATGAAAAGCTGTAGCAGGCCTGCGGGCGTGAAGAAACCGCTCTGAAGCGCGTCACAATGGTAGACGGCCAATCAGCTGTAAAGGACGACTCAGACGGCACTTATAAGGAAATTTCTTCTCCGGGGTTCTACTGCCACATAGATGTTTATAGAGGTACTCCTCTATAAGATACTGCCCTCCGATCGTTTGGATCGGGCAGGGTATCGAGAATACATTCGACTCTGCATGGTCGTATTACGGAGATATGGGGACTAAGGTTCTTGTGATTATTTGTTCTTGGTGTAACTAGACAGTCGGGCCTCAGCCCTCTCGGTTAAACTATAAACTCACCTTGATAGTAATAAACCATTGGTTATCGAGCTACAAATTACTTCGAAGCCTTGACTGTATGTTCCTAAAGTTAGCGCCGAAACAAGAAACAGCAGTCCGCTGGAACACAGCCCGGGGAGAATTAATTGCCATGTTCGACAAGACCTAGAAAATGAGTAAAATTGAGTTCCCTGAAATCTAGAGTGGTAAGTTACTGTCCGCAGGCCCGTATCCAGGAATTTATTTCGGGGGGGGGGGGGGGGGGTGGTGCCTGCGGGTCGCACAAAAAAGTGCAAAAAAGACATAGATCAGAGGGAAAAGCCTCTAAAATTGAGTATTTTTGTATGTTTCGGGGGGGGGGGAGTTTCAACCCCCCCCCCCCCTGGAAACGGCCTTGACTGTCCCTATGTTTGGATGCACGAGTGAGAGTTTCCTGTGTTCGACTCAATGAAACACTAAATGGGTTAAGGGAGGAGGTTTTCAGCGTAGTTCAGTTAGGAGTGGCTGGTGAGAATGAAGAAGGGAAGGCTTTACATACATTCACAACTTGGCGACTTCCTGAATCTCATTATGAGACATCGGTAGAAGCTTTTAGCTTAAAGGGCGTATCTACACCTGACTGGTTGCATCTAAGAGTGATCTGAAAAATTTTGCCCAGGTATAGTAGCCTACTTCCGATTACGACTTTTCAGTGAAAAGTTTTCACTGCTTAGACTCCGCGTGATAGAGTGGTCCGCCGAGAGCGCGGCCTCACGTGATAGAAATGACGCGGCAAAATTCGAAACAACGTCGCAGTCTGGTCAGTCAAAACGTTGTTATCTGTGTCAAACAAGCTCGGCTGTGCTCCATGCGGCTACCATTTCACGCGGAAATATTATCCCGGTCCATTTCTCTACATTATGTTTCTACTAAGTCTTATAGGCAGTAGCCCTTGGTTGACACTGCTGTGTTGTGAGCGACACGACCTTAGGTGTATTCTCGCCTTTCCCCGGGGACGCAACACAGACGCAACGGGCCGGGAAAACATTCCCATGGAACACATGGTTCCGCGCGAACCCTCTGTGGAATAGCACAGTTATGTCACGATCTTCGGTAAAACTTTATTTGTGTATCAGTTGCCCAGAAGATCTTGTGTTCAACCATCCTTGAATTACAATATATCCTTTTAGCCTTGATAATTAAATAATCTTTGGCGCGATCGCAGATTTTTCCTCGCCTTGGGGATAATTTGTTTTTTTTCTGTTACTGAGAAAGCGAATACTGAAAAAAAAAAAGAGATTACCTGAATATTTTATACTCCTCCGGACCATTACAGCAGAACATAGCTGATAACAAACATCCAAAAATAATCTGAATGGCAGTCATAAACTGGAAGATAGCACAGTTGGTCATTGGCCCCCAAGTCGTTCGTTCTGCACTTTTGGAACTAGTTACAAGCTAGAAAAAATACACCACTAGAACCAGATAGAAATCCAGAGCAAACAAAGAAACTTAGTTCGCGTTGGCGTGAGGCCATTTTACCCTCCGAAACTTTGTTACATGGTCAGTTCGTCCCACAGATCAAATTGATCTTTGAGCGTTGCCGCGGGGCGTAAAGGCATTTTCATTAACTAACTGTGCAAACCTTGTGCAAAGTTATCTTCAATTGCCCAGGACCTTCACGTTTCTGCCCTTAGCCATTTCTCCGCATTCCATCTAGGAAGAAGACTTTTTAGACCCGAATGACCCGATTAGTCCCTTATCTTTTTTTTAATGTTTAGTTTTTTATCTTGTGTATTTACTACAGTATTGAAAGCTCAGTGTAATTTATCCTTTTCTTTGTCTTGTACTGCGCTATTTCCCTCTTTTAAAGTGCGTAAATAAAATTTCATCATCACCATTATTAACTATAACTGCTAATAAAAACTTCTTGATGAAGTCCAAACGGGTGTCAACCGGAATATAGACAAGACGCTGATTTTCTATCGTTGCTTCGATTTGCCAAATTTTCAGTTCATCTGACCGGCAAGTCATTACAAGGACCACGGTCGCTATCCCCCGAGCAGAGAAGAGAATTCAAGACTATCTCAGTCTTTTACACCTGGATCTTTTTAACTGTATCTTTTTCTGAGAGGCTTCTATTCCGTACAATTTATCCTATACACTGTCAGATGTTTCATTACAGAATGCGCATAACACTTTCAAGAATAACACCTTTTCACTTAGAAATAAAGTGTTATGACCAATTAAGTTTATACTATTTCGTGCCTAGATCTCCAACAACACCTTCAATAGATAAAAAACTACACTGTCAGAAGTTACATAACGACAACAGAAGGATGCGCGGTTCCAACAGATAACACTTTGGGATATTATCTGTTATGTTTCTTCCGTTCCCGTTAGTGTTTTACCAATTGAAGGTTTTGTTGGAGATCCAGGCACGAAATACTGTAAACTTAATTGGTCATAACACTTCATTTCTAAGTGAAAAGATGTTATTCTCGAAAGTGTTATACGCTATCTGTTATGAAACTTCTGACAGTGCAGACACTTACGTCTACCATACTTTAAAAATCGAGAAGCATTTTTGGTTCGCACAGATGGACGGACGTCTCGTGCTTCGGTTGCTATTTTATGTGACACATTTTTTTTGGCGCAATCGACATCCCACCCACGCACTTGGCTAATGTAAACACTGGATGGATTTACCTAAAGAAGCGTAACCCTCCATGACTTACAGTCAAAACGAGAAAGACCTTAGGAGGGTTTTCGCGAGCCAGAAAGCAAAGTCGGGATCACGTTCCAATGGATTTTCGCGCTACTTCGGAAAGTTGACGAACTTTCCAACCCGGTTTCCGCGCTTTCGAAACCGAAGCAGCTTTCCCGGAAAGTGATTCCACGAGGTTAGTGGAAAGCTCCGCGGAAAGTTGAATGTTTCGGAGGGAATTTCAAAGGTGTGGAGAATAAACAGTGCAAGTATTACTACGGCAATCGTAATTAAGGTGACTTCGATGGAATATATGAGAATCAAAGAAACGTTAAGTGAACCATATTTATTGGAATAAGTTTTGTAATTAAACATTTATTTTTCTCGGCGATATCAGCTTTCCATGCGTTTTCGCGATCAGTCCATTGGGAAAGTGGAAAGTTATTCCAGGAATCGCTATCCCACAGTTTTCGCGATGCGCTTGGCTCATCGGAAAGTGATGCTAAGATCTCGCAAAAACCCTCCACTTGAACTACCCTAAACAGCATTTTCTGGCGACATGGCTGTGTAAAAAAGTGAGAATAAGTCGGACTGAACCCGATGAAAAATTTGCAGCCTGCGTAGTAGTATGGTAATAGTACGAAAACGTTGCATGTAATACTATATAATAGCAAAGAATACTATCATTTCATGTGCCTCAGACTGGTCCAATCTTATTTAGTAGTATCCAGTAGCATCCTGTCTTGCCATATTAGCATCCGGTCTTGCTAATAGTAGCATATAGTAGTAAGCAGTAACACGGTAGTCTTGAAGTAGAAGCATGTATAGTAGCATCTTTAGTACTGCATGCTACTTTTTCGTACTATTTTGAGATGAATTTTTCATCGGGTAATTCACCCCATGGACAAGGACAATCGTTACAAATATGATGCTTTACATAAGCATTTACGGAGACAGATGAAATGAGATCAAAGTAAAGCCAAAATTTCTAATCGTAAGAATAGTTAACTCGACCTTTTCGCAAAAAGAAAAATGCTAAACTAGAGATACCCTAATATTAGCTGCGTTTTTGCAGATACCATGATATCTGTTACCACGGTAACTGGATCTGCAGTTAGTCGTTTTTGCAGTAACCGTGAAATCTGATATACGGTTGCTCTGCAATAACGACAATTGCCGAAATTGCGCTTTTCGAAGTCATCCCAAAAGAAAAACTGATATTCAGTAACATCACTAAGTGCGACTTTTTCAGACAACAAGATCAGATCGGTCGGACCGTGGTATCTAAATAACATATACCACGATAACTGGCCGGATACCCCGATAACTGCAAAAACGACTTTAGACCGTGGTATCAAATATCACGGTTTCTGCAAAAACGCAGCTATTGTTTTTTGCCTTGTACGGTCCACGAGCTATAGTAAACCTATTGGTCCGCCTCAGTATCCTTCTGTGATTGCGGTTGAGATATTTTGAGGCATTTCGAAGGTAATTTGGTGTACCGGTTCTTATCCTCCAGAATGAGGTCGGGTTCACAGACCTCAACTTAAAGGGTGGTTACGGGCTTAGAAACATGGGGACCGGGACAGAACTCTGATCAAACTGGTTGGAAGGTGAACGTAAGGGCGCAAGGACATTTTCCGACCCGAATTGCCATTCTACACCCTTCTTGATTAAATCGATACGGTTGTCGATTGGAATAGAACCGAGGCGCCGATTTTCTATCTCTGCTTCCATTTTCTCACCGAGGAGTATCCGGCAAACACTGACAAATCCTATCCAGCTTCTTGCCTTCCAATAAAAGTTCGAAAAATTCATAAGACTCCACTCAACTTCTTACCTCCACTTCCTTCCCGCTAGAATTTCCAAAGATGAGGTCCGCGAATAGAAAACACGGCCCTTCAAATAAACTTTGCACGTTTTCGAAAGTCACAAATGCCACAAAGGACAAACATGCGGAGGAACTGAAACATGTGATATGGATAATCCCCCACATCGAGGATAACCTCTTATTGTTACTTTCCCGCAGTCGATATTCCACTAAAGCAGAAACCATCACACACAATTTCCTGACCTGCCTTCTCCATTTACCACTGCAAACTCGTTCCAGACGCCCGTAATGGAACAACTAGCGAACTCCGCCTTTTAACCGAGTCTGAAAAGCCGATTACTGTCTCGCGAACACTGGTTAAATTTTCGGACGCTGCAAGTACGATATGACATGCTCCCTGGAGTCAAATTTAATAAAGGAGCTAGCGCGATACCGCAATGTAGTTTGAGTTTTAGCTGACATTTGCCAGCACTCCAACTAGCTCCAATCACCGCATCAAACAATTCCCCATATTCCAGTTCGATATGCGGTTTAGTCCCACCAACAGTCATCAACTTTTAACTAACAAATCATCCTGAGAAATGAGACATTTCCTACCATGATGCCCTCGCAGCCCTTGAACTCGAAAGTCTAAAACTCCGGTTGGATGACCTTATCCTGAGGTTTGGCAAAATGCTACTGTCTAACCCTGCCCACCGTGACATTTTACCCCCCCCCCCCGAAGCCCCCGACAATCAGCCGCACGAGACAGAAACTAAAACTTGTGCCTGTGCTTGCTCGGACAAATCGCTAGTACAACTCTTTCGTGCCCTTTTTTACGTCCTTGTATAACAGTGTGTAATAACATGTTTTGTAGTATAACATAATTAGCCACTGAACTACGATTGTTGTGTAAATAAACCTTTCTTTCTCTCTCTCTCTAACTAACTCTGCGAGAACAGACGATCAATGGCTGAAATTCCTGGGTTGTTATTTTTTTTCTGGGCAGAAAATCTGGAACGGAAAACCTGATTTCCTGATTTAAATCATATTCCTTGAACAACAAAAAAGGTGCTAGCTGCCCTGACGATAAAAGTTTTGCAATTTAGACAGGAAAAGTTTGCATTCTGTTCATAACTTACAGATCTACTGTCAGGATTGCCGCATCAAAAATATTTAGAGAGTGACTTTTGGCCCGAAAAGAGAGTGAACTGACATTTTATTGTCATAAAAAAATGGTCACTTTTGGTCGGAATCATCTCAGTAAAAATAACAATCTTGAAAAATCGTCACTTCTGGTCGCAATCCCTGCTACAAAAATGACACATTTGGACGTTTTCTGAAACACAGTGACTTTTAGGTCCGATGTATCACAAGCATGACAAAACAAGACCAAAGGTTTCGATGGGATCCCAAAAATTCAATATCTGATCCAGACAACTGGGTCTTGTCTTAGCCAGATCCAGTCTTCGCCAGACTCCTTGAACATTTTTACAATTAAAATTCAGAAACAGATTAAGGCCAAATAGCTAATCACCTGCGAAAACCAAGTTCAGATTTGGATTCAGCATGTGTGTTTACCCCTATAAGTCATATCTGTTTTGACGAAAACTTCCTGCCACTTCTGCCAATTTCCCGGTTCCGGCCGAACTCCAGAACTACTTGTCTGGCGAAAAAAGAAAGCTCAAAGACGAAATCAGGGTATCTTCTTTCCCCTGTAATGAACATCTAATCAACTTCAAATAGAAATTTAGCTTATAACAAATTTTCCGATTCCAGCCGGATTCCGGTCGAACTATATGTCCGGGTAAAATATGATTGTCATACAGGGACTCAGCATCTCTTCTTACCCCTAAATCGCTTATCTAATCAACTAGAAATAAAACTTTGACTTCCAACAGTTTTCCGGTTTTGGCCGGATTCCGGACGAACTACATGTCCGGGTAGAAACTTGTTTTCACATAAGTGTTCAGCATGTCTTCTTGCCCTAAATCGAACATCTAATCAACTCCAAATAAAACTTTTAATTTTGACAAACTTTCCGGTTTGGGCCAGATTCCGGTCGAAATACTTGTCCGTCGAGAAAATAGTTTTCACCATCGTCTTCAGCACGTCTTCCTACCTCTAAATCGAACATTTAATCAACTTCAAATAAAACTTTTACTTTCAACAAACTTTCCGGTTTGGGCCGGATTCCGGGCGAAATACTTGCCCGTCGAGAAAATAGTTTTCACCATCGTCTTCAGCATGTCTTCCTACCCCTAAATCGAACATCTAATCAATTTCAAATAAAACTTTTACTTTCAACAAACTTTCCGGTTTTGGCCGGATTCCGGGCGAAATACTTGTCCGTCGAGAAAATAATTTTTCACCCATCGTCTTCAGCATGTCTTCCTACCCCTAAATCGAACATCTAATCAACTTCAAATAAAACTTTTACTTTCAACAAACTTTCCGGTTTTGGCCGGATTCCGGGGCGAACTACTTGTCCGATGACAAAATAGTTTTCACCATCGTGTTCAACATGTCTTCTTACCCCATAATCGACTATCACATTAGCTGTTTCAAAATATTTTGTTTGTCCCTTAATTTCAATCCCCTCCCCCACCCCTAAATGTAGAGCTACAAAGCCCATCTACGAACTTGACTGGTCCGACGACCCAACGAACCTTCTCACCAAGTTTCATCAAAATATCTCATTCCCTTCGAGAGTTATCGTGCTTACAGACGGACGGACAGACGGACGGACGGACAGACGGACAACTTTTGCGATGTCATAGGTATCCCTCCACTTACGTTTTGGGATCCCAAAAACTGAGTGAAAATTCAAACTATCTTCCGACATGTGGCAACGCTGTCTACTGTACCAATCTCAATGAGAAGACGGAAACGAACATAGACTAATATATACATATGCTTGGAGGCTGAACTGGTATAGACCAATCAGTGGCATACATTCGTTATTAGATTATCGAAGGAACGTATTTCGCCTCGACTGTCGCCGGCACCATCCGTGCAGAAATGAGAGTTCGAGAATATAAACGTTTTTTCCTGCTCGATTTTTTTTGAATTGTGAGGAGCTTCGGTTCCGTATAATTTCTCGCATCTCTTCTGTATGCAAATCTGTTTCGAGATCAATCAAAGCGTGTTAGCTCGCACAGACGGACGAGTGTCAATTTTTGGTTGCTATATTTTTGTGGCAAAAATTTTGCGGAACTGACATCCCGCCCACACGTCATCAGCTAAAAGTAAATAAACAATTGATTGATTAACCTAAAGAGGCGTAAGGGCTTAAGATTTTCAAGCAATTACAGAGAAACATGGTCTAAGAAAACGTCGGGCTTCAACAGCTTTCGTCACAGAATAACGCCTACCCCTACCCCAGAATAACGCCTACCCCCCCCCCCCCCCCCCCAAGAGAAATCAAACTCTTTGGAAGAGCAGTTTTGTTCATTATTGTTTACCAAACACAAAATAAAACCTACCTACGTCCCTCGCTACGTCTGTAGTGGATCGAGAGACCCGATCCCTCCGGAAGCAGTAAGGGATAATAGCTAAAAGTAAACAAACAACTATTTCATTCACCTGAAGGTAGGTAGGTTAAGCGCAAGGATTTAAGACTTTCAGCCAAAACGGAGAAAGGTGGTCTAAGAAAAAGTCGGGCTGAACCTGATGGGTTCAATAGATTTCGTCACAGAAAAACGCCACGTCAAAACCATACCATATCCACGCATTTCGGCTAGCGACAGCTTTGTCATTAACCTACCCGCTAAAGATTTCAGGAAGTTCCCATAGGCAATCATCCATCAACCTCCCCCCCCCCAAGAGAAAACAAACTCAATTTGGAAAGGCAGTTTTGTTCACTATTGTTTACTAAACACAAAATAAACCTACGTACGTTCCTCGCTACGTCTGTCTTGGATCGAGAGACCCGATCGCTTCGGAAGCAATAAGGCAGTAATTACATTTGGCGATGAGTATTTTTGTGAGGTTGGTTTTGGTTTTTAAGGTTTTTGTTTTTTGTTTTTATTTTGAAACAAGAGCTACGAGCTCATATGGCACTTGTTACGAGTAAGCAGTACAAGAAAGTAGATGAGAACGTCACAAAATACACCCGACATCCAAAAATGTGGTTCGAAAATAGAAATAAAATATTTAGTTTCACTCACTTCTGAGCAGTCCCGGCATCGTCTCCTTTATCTGTAGCAAATGCACATGACTGTTCAAACCCAAAATATGTCGTCTAGGGTATATGCTCTCTCTACGTTCCATGTTTCATTTAAACTGATGTACTCGTTTGACCTCTATGCGAGCCTCAAAGTTTCCGACAACCCCCCTCCCAACTCCCCTTACTGCGGCCGAACAGGACTTGAAAACATAAACCTCGTATCTCTTAATTCCCTCTTCCTGTCCATCCAAGTTTTACTGAAATTGAAGCATAGCCTATCTTTAAGTTTCCAGTACCCCGGACTTGATACTTAAGATCTGAGGCGATAGCTCTTTCCACCAGACAAGTTTCATTCGAATCCGATCACAAGTTCGAAAGTTAAGCACGCCACTAGATTCCGGACTCCCCATCCATCCACTCCCCCCACGATGATCAGATCAGGGAAACGGCTGTTCTCGAGTCAATCTGTTCGGATCCCTGACATACCTGCCAAGTTTCATCGCCCTAGCACATCAGGAAGTATGCCGAACTCGCGGGATCGCCAGAAACCCGGACCCCCACCCCAACTCCCCCACAGTGCCCGGATATGGTCCGGTTATGTCAATGACGTATCTAGGACTTGTGCTTGTTCTTCCCACCAAGTTTCATCCCGATCCCTCCATTCTAAGCGTTTCTCAAGATTTCCGGTTCCCTCCTCCAACTCCCCCCAGTGTCATCGGATCCGGTTCGGGTTTAAAGTGGGACGTCTGAGACAGGAGGTCGTCCTAAATATCAACTTTCATCAAGATCCGATCACTCGTTCGTAAGTAAAAATACCGCAAATTTTGGCTCCCCCCTCCCTCCACTCCCCCTCCAGATGGTCAGATCGGGGAAGTGACTATCTCCTATTTAATCTGGTCGGGTCCCTGACATGCCTGCCAATTTTCATGGTCCCGGCACATCAGGAAGCACCGAACTCGCGGGATCACTACAAATTCGGACTTCTCCCCCCCCCCAACTCCCCCAAAGTGAGCGGATTCGTTCCAGTTATATCAGTCACGTATCTAGGACTTGTGCTTTTATTTTCCACCAAGTTTCATCCAGATCTCATGACTCAAAGTGTTTTCCAAGATTTCCGGTTTCCCCCTCCAACTCCCCCCGATGTCACAGGATCCGGTCTGGGTTTAAAATGGAGCGTCTGAGACACGAGGTCCTTCCATATATCAAGTTTCATTAACATCCGATCACCCGTTCGTAAGCTAAAAATATCTCATTTTCCCTAATTTTTCCGGATTCCCCCTCCCTCCACTCCCCTCCAGATGGTCGAATCGGGTAAGCGACTATTTCTAATTTAATCTGGTCCAGTCCTTGATATGCCTGCCAAGCTTCATCGTCCTAGCTTATCTGGAAGTGCCCAAACTAGCAAAACCGGGACCGACTGACGGGCATAAATTACAATCGCTATATGGAACTTGGCCGAAGGGCAAGTGCCATAAAAACAAGAGCTACGAGCTCATATGGCACTTGTACGAGTAGGCTGTACAAGAAAGTAGATGAGAACGTCACAAAATACACCCGCCATCCAAAAATGCGGTTCGGAAATAGAAATAGGATATTTAGTTTCACTCATTTCTGAGCAGTTCCGGCATCGTCTCGATTGTCTGTAGCAAATGCACATGACTGTTCAAACTTTCATCCCAATAAATCCATTTGTTTGATCCCTAGACGTGCTACACGATTTCCGGTACCGACTCTATCTCGACCTACCGTGGCCGAATCTGGTTCGGAATATAAGAAATCGACCACCTAAAGCATCTTCTTTTATACCATCTATCAAGTTTCACTCGAATCTGAGCATTTTTGGAAAGTTCCGGTACCCCCCCCCCCCCCCTCCCACCAACGTTGTCGGAGCCGGTTCGGGCCCAATCTCTTAATTCCCTGTTCCTGTCCATCAAGTTTTACTGAAATTGGAGCTTAGCCTATCTGCAAGTTTCCAGTACCCCCCCCCCCCCTACCTTGGCGGAATTCGGCCCGGACGCCAAATAACAAATCTAGGCCGCATAAACTCGGCACTGTCGAATTTGCATCTCATTCGGTCCATCCGTTTGGTTTTTGTGCATGTCAAAAGTCCCCCCACCCCCAATTCCCCTAATCGTGGTCGCATATGGTTCGAACGCATGTTTTACATGTCGAGGCCATCGATTCGTATCACCCATAAAGTCACTCGAATCAGACCACTCGTTTGCAATTTATAGAAGTCAATTTCCATATTTCTCTTCTCGTGCTCCCCAAAAAATGCTCGGATCTAGGAACGGGGTTCTTAAGTCAAGATAATTCGTGTCGCTAATATGCCTGCAAAGTTTCGTTGTCGTTTTACATCTGGAACTATTCTAACTCACGACTACCGGAATTCCAGGAAACCCCTCCAACTCTCCCCACAGAGCCCCGAAACCATCTGGCTCCTTCAATTTCATCTAGGCCTAATGCTTGTTCCATCCATTAAGTTTCGTCCCAATCCCTCTGCTTTTAGAGTTTCTCGAGTCCCCCCCCCCTCCATCCCCACAGGTATCGGACCCGACCCGGACGTGACACTGAACGTCCGAGGCGATAGCTCACCAGACAAGTTTCATTCAAATCCGATCACCCGTTCAAAAGTTATGCACGCCACTAGATTCCGGACTCCCCATCCACCCACTCCCCCCACGATGGTCGGGTCGGAGAAACGGCTGTTCTCAAGTCAATATGTTCGGATCCCTGACATACCTGCCAAGTTTCATCGCCCTAGGACATCAGGAAGTATGCCGAACTCGCGGGATCGCTAGAAATCCGGACCCCGACCCCAACTCCCCCACAGTGCCCTGATCCGGTCCGGTTATGTCAATGACGTGTCTACGACTTGTGCTTGTTTTTCCCACCAAGTTTCATCCCGATCCCTCCACTCTAAGCGTTTCTCAAAATTTCCGGTTCCCTCCTCCAATCCCCCCAGTGTCATCGGATCCACCCGGATTTAAAGTGGGATGTCTGAGACACGAGGCCATCCTAAATATAAAATTTCATCAAGATCCGATCACCCGTTCAAAAGTTATACACGCCACTAGATTCCGGACTCCCCATCCATCCATTCCCCCCAGTATGGTCGGATTGGGGAAACGGCTGTTCTCAAGTGAACCTGTTCGGGTCCCTGACATACCTGCCAAGTTTCATCGCCCTAGCACATCAGGAAGTATGCCGAACTCGCGGGATCGCTAGAAATCCGGACCCCCCCCAACTCCCCCAGAGTGCCTAGATCTGGTCCGCTTATATCAATGACGTATCTAGGACTTGTGCTTGTTCTTCCCACCAAGTTTCATCCCGATCCCTCCACTCTAGGCGTTTCTCAAGATTTCCGGTTCCCTCCTCCAACTCCCCCCAGTGTCATCGGATCCGGTCCGTATCTATAGTGGGACGTCTGAGACACGAGGTCATCCTAAATATAAAATTTCATCAAGATCCGATGACTCGTTCGCAAGATAAAAATACCTCAAATTTTGGCTTCCCCCTCCCTCCACTCCCCCCCCCCCCAGATGGTCGAATCGGGGAATTGACGATTTCCTATTTAATCTAGTCGGGTCCCAGAGATGCCTGTCAATTTCCATCGTCTCAGCACATCAGGAAGCACGGAACTCGCGGGATCACTACAAATTCGGACTTCTCCCCCCCCCAACTCCCCCAAAGTGAGCGGACCCGTTCCGGTTATATCAGCCATGTATCTAGGACTTGTGCTTGTACTTTCCACCAAGTTTCATCCGGATCCCTCCACTCTAAGTGTTTTTCAAGATTTCCGGTTTCCCCCTCCAACTCCCCCCAATGTCACCGGATCCGGTTTGGATTTAAAATGGAGGGTCTGAGACACGAGTTCCTTCCATATATCAAGTTTCATTAAGATCCGATAACCCGTTCGTAAGCTAAAAATATCTCATTTTTCCTAATTTTTCCGGATTCCCCCTCCCTCCACTCCCCTCCAGATGGTCGGATCGGGGAAGCGAGTATTTCTAATTTAATCTGGTCCAGTTCCTGATATGCCTGCAAAGTTTCATCGTCCTAGCTTATCTGGAAGTGCCCGAACTAGCAAAACCGGGACCGACAGACCGACTGACGGACAGAAATTACAATCGCTATATGGCACTTGAGTAAGCTCAAGTGCCATAAAAAGCCAAGTCTGTGGTTTGGAAAGTTCCTTGTGTTTTTGCTTTGTAAAGTGAGCCACCGCAATACGGGTTTCCTGGACTGGCAGGACACCCATAGCGCGGCAGTTGCATTTTTTGGTTTTGGTTTTTGGGATCCCAAAACGTAAGTGGAGGGATACCTATGACATCGCAAAAGTTGTCCGTCCGTCCGTCTGTGAGCACGATAACTCTCGAAGGGAATGAGATATTTTGATGAAACTTGGTGTGACGATTCTTTGGGTCGTTGTCCGTCTGTCCGTCCGTCCGTCCGTCTGTGAGCACGATAACTCTCGAAGGGAATGAGATATTTTGATGAAACTTGGTGTGACGATTTTTTGGGTCAAGAGTAAGGTCGAGTTCGTAGATGGGCCTATATTTGGAGGTTCAAATTAAGGGACAAAACAAAATATTTTTAAACAGCTAATGTGATAGTCGATTATGGGGTAAGAAGACATGCTGAGCACGATGGTGAAAATCATTTTCTCGCCTGACAAGTAGTTCGTCCGGAATCCGGCAAAACCGGAAGGTTTGTTAAAAGTAAAAGTTTCATTTGAAGTTGATTAAATGTTTGATTTAGGGGTAAGGAGACATGTTGAACACGATGGTGAAAACCATTTTCTCGCCGGACAGCTAGTTCGCCTGGAATCCGGCCAAAACCGGAAAATATGTTAAAAGCAAAAGTTCTATCTGAAGTTGATTAGATGATAGATTTGGGGGTAAGAAGAGACGCTGTATCCGTATATGACAATCATGTTTTACCCCGATAAATAATTAGTCCGGAATCCGGTTGCACCCACATTTTTTTTTAAGTCAAAGTTTTATTTGAAGTTGATTAGATGTTTCTTTATAGGGATAAGGAAATAAGCTGGATTCGTTTCTGAATTTTCTTTTGTTGCTGGACTAGTAGTTCGCAAATTTGGCAGAAGGAAAGCAGGAAGTTTGGGTCAGTATCGTCAAAATAGATATGGCTTATAGAGGTATGGATAGATAGATAGATAGAATATCTGAACTTGGTTTTCTCTGATGATTAGCCTGGCGAAGACTGGATCTGGCGAAGACAAGACCCAATTGTCTGGATCAAATCTTTAGATTTTTGGGATCCCATCGATACCTTTGGTTTTGTTGTGTTTGGTAGTTTCGAACTTCGATTCTTTTCCAGATTTAGCTGCTATTAAAATAAATATTCCATTTTTTTTTTTTTTTTTAAGATTTGTTTTTAAAGAAATAGGATTTCAGAAATATTTTTGATTTAATAAGGATAATCAGATATTTTTTTTTTTTTTTAAACGAAAAGTAGAGATAAAGGATAGTGTAGGTGACACTAATTAGTCAGGTCGGTCAAAATAAGTAAAGGAAAGTTTTGGTGTAAACCGCTGGCGTCACCAAGGGTAAGTGGAAGCGTAGTCACCGGACCAATTCATATTGGACGGGAATGAGGTAAAAGAGAAGAAGCAGTAAGGGAGCAAAAGAAAGATTAATGCCTACGTGACGAAAAGGGATATTTAACCTCATCATCATTTTTTTTTTTTTTAAACTGTTAGATATAGGATTTTCGACTTAAAAGACACCTCGTTCTACATAGTGCGTCTGCTCAGATGTTCTGAGATAGTTGACCACTTTACAAATAAGCTATGCTTACAGCAATTTCCACACGGCTTCCACAGCCTCTTTCCATTTCCATTGTCTTGGATGGCATAACCGGTCCCCGCACGACCGGTCTTGGGACGAGTAAGCTCCTCAGAAACAATGATCGGGCTTATGACAGTTCACGCAAGGAGAACAATTAAACGTGGCAAGTGTGATAATCACAGTGTTGCTAATAGAGAAGATACGATACCTGCGAAATGGAGAATGCCATGAGCGAGAATGGATGGATGGAAATGCTGCTGAAATAGGATGAATTACTATCACAAGTACGACGTGGCTTTTAACTGGGACTGAATTACCGAAGTTTTGTAAATACTCTGAATGTAGTTACACTTTTGCTACTGGGATTAATCTTGTCTTTACTGAGATAAGATTATCCCTAATTCGGACTAATTTTATCCCAACAGAGATAAGATTAATCCCAGTAGCAAATACTGCATCTTTATCCGGAGAAACTTTTTACAGTGTATCGGAAAGGTTTTCTCGACCCTTTCTTGACTGTTCAATACGGTGCAATGTTTGAGACACAAGATCCCTAAGGAGTCTTCCGAGTCAAAGCCTGACTTCTTAATTGGTTAGTGCCGACTTACCGACTCGTAAATATTCCTTCAGCCCAAGCTAACTGCGGATCATGTTCGACTGCGCTAAACGGAGTTGTCAGGCTCATTAGAGGACACCCGGAAGTTTCATTTGTGTAGCTTGAGCCTGAAGAGGACCCTTGCCAAGAAGGGCCGAAATATCGTTGAATACACGTCAGCTGACTAATCCGTTTAGTACAATCATATACCGACTCGGATTTGGTTTTGTTGGGAGGTTGCAACCTTGGGGCAGAATCTAGTGCCCTAAAGAATAATGGTGCTAGTCCGGCAAATACAGATATAGGGAGGTGGTCGAAAGGTGTACTTCGAAGCGGATCACAAAAGCTAATTCTGCACTCGAGAGTCCATCAAGAGCGGTTCCGTAATGTCTTCTGAAGAACGTGGGCATCTGCTGGGTCGATTCTCTTGTAATACTGAGTCTTTGTTTCGACGATCTCAAAGCCAAATTCTCTGTAGAATGAAATAGCCCCTTCATTGCTGATTTGTACATGCCTAAAAGGAATAATGACTTGTTTGAAGAAAATCCTCACCAAAATTACCTGTACCAGCCCAACAGATTCTGCAGAATAGTAGTCAACAAGACTGCGAAATAAAGCGGCAATATATGAATTCAGTAGGCGTGTATAATTAGGGTGTATAAAATAATCGGAAATGCGTCCTTACCCCGACACGGTCTCAAGGATTTCATTGACACCATCTTTGATCCGATTCGAAAGCCTTGATGAGCTATGTCAACGAGTAAAATGCAGTAAGAGCGGCTATTAGTGGCAATGGATTTTTCTTCGACTTTTTTTTTTAATTATAAGTGTGATTTTTTCCCTCTGTGATTTGCCCTTTATTTGTGATCTTTTTTCTGTGTTTTTCTACTTTCTTTCTTTTTCTATACTCCATCATCTCTTTCCTGTACGATGGTGAAAAATAAACATTCAATTACACTACATTGCACGGGTTTTTTAAGGTAAAAGACCAGAAATTCGTTCCGCTTCCAAATATGTTTTTGGGGGAACTTTGCCATTCTTTGTAAATTGGAAATATATCGGCATACCTAGGCTGTGCAGTTCAGGTCGATTTAATGGAACCACAGGCCATTCACGTTCAAACCTGTTTGTGGACAGGGTTGCCACATCGAAAAAGACTAGAGAGTGCCTTTTGTTCGAAAACAGGGAGTGATTTGGGAGTGAAATTTTGTTTTCATGAAAAAATGAGAAACGGTAACTTTTGGTCAGAATCAATGCTGCGGAAATTTCAAATCTTAATTCAATGTCCCTGAAAAAAACATGAAATAGTCACTTTTGGTAGGAACCACTGCTGGAAAATAACACCTCTGAACGTTTTTTTAAATAGACTGAATTTTATGTCTTGCGCAGGACAAGAGTGACAAAAATAAAATAGAGTGACAATTCACTCTATCGTGCGACATGTGGCAACCCTGTTTGTGGAACCATAGGCCCAGAGGTTCGAGAAAATAATCTGTATTGCAGCAATGAATGGAAGGGACAATCTATAAAGTAAACAAAAAATATGTGCATTAGGCTATCTAGTTTTAATTTTAATGTGAACTGTCATTATAATTTGGTTTATTTGCCTCACCGAACAAACGGCCAACTAAGTCCACTCATAAAACGAAATTTAATGTGCTCGCCTCGCCCAGTATTGGTGAGATTAACCAGCTGCCAGAAAGTAAAAACAAAATAAAATAAAAAGATATACGCTCTTGCCCATTATCATTTAATGAAAATTTCCCCTCCAGTTCCGATGACACAACACACAAACAACACCGGAGGTTTCGACGGGATCCCAAAGGCGAATATCTATCGAACTTCTTCCTCTGGACTACCCGGTCTTGCAGATTTCCTGTCTTCACCAGACTGCATAGACGCAATATGTATCCGTAATCAACAACTTTCCTTGCTTTCTTCACTTTCAGTCTAGGCCAAGCTAAGAAATATCGTTATTCGAAAACTCTAACAATATTCTGATTCAATATATTCTTTATCCTTATCTACCCCACCATTTATACACAAGATTATACTGATACAGCTTGTTTAATACCTCTATTTCGACACTATAACAGATTTCGGACAAAACTTTTTCTTAATAAATTTTCATTTTTCTTCCGATTCCGGAGAACTAGTTGTCCTTCAAGAAAACAGATATCAGACACGGATTCAGTAGGCTATATATTTTACCGGAGGAACTACTTCAACGCCAAGTACTTAATTTTAAAAATTAACTCAAAATGTCTTCTTACCCTTATCTCGAAATCAACTTAGATACAACTTTAAGTTTTTACCAAAATTTCGGTTTTGGCTGGATTCCAGGCGAACAACTCTTCTAGAGAGAAACAAAGTTCAAAGAGGGGTTCAGCAAGTCCACTTACTTCAGATATGAATTCAGAAAAAAAAAAAGAATTCAGATATGAATTCAGAATGTCTCATTGGCCATTGCCCTCAAATCGAATGGTACATCAGCTTAAAAAAAATTCTTTCGCCCCTTCATTCAACCTCCGCCCTACCCCTAAATATACAGCTACGGGGGCCCAGCTACGAAAATTACCTGTACTTTGACCCAATGACTCTTCAAAACTAGTTTGAACAAAATATCTAACCCCTTCGAGAGTTATCGTGCTAACAGACGGACGGACGAACTTTACAAATTCATAGGTATCTCGTCACTAACGTTTGGGATCCGAAAACTCCTAACACCGGGAAGAAGGAACACTAGGAGCGTGTTCCACCCTTCTAACACTAGTAACTATTAGTTACTATCTTCGTTCCAACCTCATAAAAAGTTACAACGTTGACCGTTCCAACCTGCTCGAAATAGTAACTAATGGTAACTATTTGTTTCCCATGCTCGGGAGCGCAGTAAGCATGGTAACTACGCATCTCTGTAACGTCATTGGTCGGATTCGCCCGTGGCATGATATTCTGCTGGAAAATAGAAAAATCGTTCAAGCCTTGACGGCAAAAAGCCAGAATTTGTGACATCATGCGTAGTAACTATGGTAAGTAGGGTGGAACACGCTATAGATTTCTATCAAGCACAGATAAAACTTACAGATAAATTGCATCAAAGCTTCCATCTTTTTCGACAATGCTAAGGACGTGGTTAAGCATAGATGAACCAACACCAGTCCTACGGTATGGAGCAAGGCATCCGAGAGTCATGATATAGAGCCTCCTCTGATTCTCCGACGTATCTATTCGGCAACACACTGCCCCAACAACAACGTCATTGTAGTAAGCTGGAAACAAGGACGCACATTATATATGCTATGTACAACCACATAAAAAAATACTAATAAAAATACTACAGACAGTCAACTAAAGTAAGACAAATAAATTAAACTATTACCGAGTTTGGCAAGCTCTCCAGCATCAACAACATCTCGGTAGAACTTGTCATTGTAGGCCACTGGGAACACAACTTGATTTAGTCTCTTCAACTGACGAATGTTATGATGGGTAACATCCCCGAGTTCGATTTTGGCTCTGAAAAACGATACTTTTAAAAACAATGAAAATACTGAACCTTCATATCTAAACTTCGCATCTAAACTGTTTAACGCTTCATCCGCCATGAAAGAGCCCACATGATTTTTGTTTGACCGTTTAGTAGAGTGTAATTAATTTTACATTTTTTTTTCTGTTGTTTCGATGCAAACCGAAATAGCAGTTGACTCGGAAGTTACGTTTGCATTTTCTTGTTTATATATATTGATGTGTATTTGTATGCTGACGTTGGAATCAGTTAGTCGGCACACGCCGTGAGTAAGATTCTTAATGAATAAACGATCTGAATTTGATTTTACACTGTCAAAACTTGTTCTTCAGATGTTCAAGACGCATATAAATCTATCCATACTGCTTATGGGCGCATAATCGACAGTGCCGTCTTTTACTTTTGGTGGACCCTAGACCATCCATGGTTTGTGGCACCTTTTCGAGAGTCAAAAGGTAAAAACCTCAACCCATTAGCACAGACTGTTCTTGGTCGAACCATACTATGGTCACAAATTCGGTAACGTAAATGACGAGGGTGCGTAACCTAGATCGTAAGGAACAAGGCAATATGGCTAGCAACCATAGCCTCATTTCTCAGCAATTTACACCGGCCGCTTGGCCTCTCTTTTACTTTGCCTCCCCCCCCTAGCACCGGCCTAACTGGCCTAAGGGTAAAGACGGCACTGATAACCGACGGCGATACAATCAGGAAGCCTTTTGACAATAATACAGCACTTTCACCCCCCCCCCCCCCCTTCTATTTTATTTCATTCTGGCGTAACGCATGTTCTGCGAAAGAAGGAACTAAAAAAAAGACAAGATCGTACTGCTTTAAATATGCAAAGTACTTGCTCCATCTTTCAAACTTATGCCACAACCACACTCTAACGAATAAGTTTCAAGTTCAGGATGCAAGTAGTAAAGCGAGGCTTCACCTTCCAGATTTTTCTACCGGATTCCAGACAGCCGTTTTCGTCGAGACAGATCTGGAAGGTGAAGCCAGGCCAAACACGTCTGGAAGTCCGGGGTGTTGGACACCCCAAATTCCGGACGTCTGGAAGGTACCATAGAGGCAATCCATTCGAGAGACAGAACAAATATGCAAATGTAGGAAGAAAAGGGAACGTGATTGACAGTTGTGACTAGGATGCAAGAGATATTTGAAATGCGAAGGGGACATCTAGGAAATGTTGAAGAATAGCAAAATTGGATGTCATCATTATCATGAAAATCTGGAAGGGTTTGTTTGACTACGCGGAAGCCCCGGACGTCTGGTAATCTGGAAGGTGAAGCCTGGCTTTTACCCTTTCTAAAATCTCCTCGCCTCTTCCGAAAACCACCGACAGCAAGGACAAACTAGACTTACGTTGACTGGGCAACGTGAAGTGTGCAGCAATCTTTGTTCGTCTTCGCCGACTAAAGTGCTACGAGAGTAACACTTTGGTTTTGTTTCTTTGCTGACGGTTAAATGCTGAATTTCTCTACCCATCGAGGTTTTCAAAATGGTATGTTCCAATTCAAGAAGAAATTTTTTACCACCCAAGAAGAATTCGAAATAATCTGTAATCACATGGTTATCCCCCAGCGTCGAAAAATAAAAGAATATCGGAAGTAGGGACTAAATTGACTTTGTAGCCAGTTGAACTTTATCCTTTTAAACCGTAGATATCTTGACTGGTGACAACGTGGAACACTATCTTATAACTTTTCTTGAACAGGTATGCATGCATATTTTCCTACATTAAGTAAGTAATTTGTTTATAACCCGCCATTTGAAAAAGCGGAGTAAATGAAAGAAAATAAATAAAAGACATATACACACAGAAAAATACACTTAATTTTTAATTTCCGGCCAGGAAGCGTGGATAACGTCGTGTGCTGGTTGGGCCCTGTTGTCCATTATTTTTTATTTTATGGTTATGGCATAATTTGGATAAGTGGAGCTGGTGCTTTGCATATTTAAAATAACATGACCTCATCTTTTTAATCTCCTTCTTTCGTAGAACCTGAGTGACACCAGAACGAATTAGAACAATCGAAGAGCAACACTTTGACAATGAAGATTTGAATGTTATGCCAAGCCATCGTGGAGAGTCTTTTGATTGACGATGAACGATCCAAGAGAGATAGAGGCCTTGGATATATTCGAACCATCTGACGAAGGGTTGAAATGCAGCCAAGCAGATACTCACATTTTGAGAGGTTAAATTTAAGGCCAATTTTTCAGAAGTTCAATTTTTTGTGAGTCAGCTACAGCTTACTAAGAGCAAGTCGTCCGCGTGGGCTATGTAGCTGAAGGCATGGTCTTTATAAAAGTAAGCAGGGTGCAAAGAATCGAGACAATAAGGTATGGCCGATTTGAAGATGCAGGGAGATAGACTCCCCTTGGCGAACGCCAGTTCGGACAGGAATAATCTCTGACAAGCTACCTTGCCATTTGAACCTTACTGAAGAATGACAATACCAAAACTTTAACAGATACACAACAGACAGATTCACGCCAGATGCAATGTGAGAAATAGGCCTAATGCGTTACATTATCAAAAGCACCAGCTATATCTATAGAACCTATATGAATAGCAGACTAGTGGCGGGTAGCCTGCTTAATCATTTTGTCAATCCGCAGAACTGGCGCTCGAACGGAACCCAAACTGCATTGAACGACATTTTTCGATTAATTCTGGAAGAAGGACGTATTCCAGGATTTTGCGTACGGTACAAGAAACTGTAATTGGCCGATAGCTTTTGCAGAGGTCTGCGTCTTTCCCTAATCACCAATGTTCTAGTACCCAAGAGGAAACTATTCGCAACCAAACCCTGGCATAAACAAATTTGAAACAGCAGCTGAAGGTGTTGTGTCAAAGCTGGACACTCAATTTAGAAAAAATCGGCACTAAAGCCATCAGGATGCGAAGAACCAGTTCTTCTTAATATTCGGAAAACAATTTCGTTGGAAGAACAACTAACGGGAAGAACAAAAGGTTGAAATATCTTCCTTGGTAACTATGACAATTACTTTTGTAGAGGTTGTTGGGACCTCGTATCATCCTCCAGAGAGGCTGATACGAAGCCGTATCAGCCTCTGCAGAGGTTCAACCAGTACCTTTCCTAAAAAAACTGAGTTCATCGGGCACTTTTCCTCAAATACTGGAAAGTATAAGCTGATCTCCAAAAAATAAATTAAAAACAAAACTTTCAGTAAAAAAAAAAATAAAAAAAATACTTATACAGCTTGTCAACTGAAACAACATCCTACTATCCCTTGCTTTCCAAAAGCTAGTTATTCAGCACTAAAAAATGGCAGAACATCTTACTCTCTTAGACAACCAGCCTATACCCTAGGTCATACCTTGTCACAATCAGATTTCCATGGAACTTGCAGTAATATACATATGCAATAGGTCGGATTCAATAAAATTAATTTTCCCTGCGAAAAGCCCAAATCAGCCCTATGTATATTACACAGTACATTTTATTCGCCGATAGTACAAGGCATTTTCTCGCCATTCCCCGAGGACTACTCGGCGAATCAAGAGGAACGGCTAGAACCGCACTCCACGCGAACTCCGCGTCCGGAAAACAACGAGAACATGGGGAATGCTTCCAAAATGGATTTTGGGCGAAAAAAAATATGCAGTTGACAAAATTCGTCTGGCTCGGTTGCTGCAACACTTCACGTTGCCCAGGCAATGTAGGTCTAGTTCATTTTAAATTGCACCAACACCAGCAAAAACTGATTAGCCTCCGAATCTGAAAGGGAGTCCTTTTTGATGATGATGATAATACTGGAGCATTCCTCGTCCCTGGGGACTCGCGAGAATACGGGGAGCGAGTCCCTTGGACAAAACAAAACGCAGGGACTCCTCAAAACAAGTCCTCGGGAAACGACGAGAATACGCCTATAGTTGCCTACTGTCATCCAACAAACATAGAGCCAGAGCCATCAAATATTATACAGAAGTGAACCGCAGACTCATGTCAACTAGTAGCTAGTAGTACCTCCACTCGAGTAGCCCAGAGAAAGCCTGAAAGGCGCAGCTAACACTTAGGGTGTATTCTCGCCGTTCCGGAGGACTCCACTTGAGGATTCCCCACGGACGGGGAATGCTCTGATTATCATCATCATCATCAAAGAGGACTCTCTTCGAGGTTCAAAGGGGAATCAATTTTTGCTTGTGTTGGTGCAATGTAAAATTAATTAAAAACAATCAGAATAAAACAAAACCAAAAATAAAGTGGATCCAGACTAATTTCGTCAGCTGCATATTTTTTTTCAAACAAAATCCATTTTGGAAGCATTGCCTGTGTTCTTGCTATTTCTGTACGCGAAGTCCGCGTGTAGTGACTCCCTCTATTCTTGCCGTTCCTTTAGATTCCCCCAGGAGTCCTCAGGGAACGCGAGAATATGCCTTAGGGAGCTAAAAAACCCTCGGGCAGGATGATGTGGTCTCCTTTATCAGTTTGAATGTGTAAAGAAGAACACTAATGTTCTTAAGGCATATTCTCGCCGTTCCCCAAGGACTCCTCTCGAGGACTCTAACTCCCTGTACCGAGGCGTGATCCCGTCTGTACTTCCCTACATTCCTTTGGTCCCCTGTATGTTCCAAACGTCCGTCTCCAACCCCTACTCGTCCGTATCTTTATGCTCCCACAACACACAAAGTTGATTTTGACTTGGGTCACACAGGTCGCAAGTTTCTGTGTCCCCCGTCCCTCCATGCCCACACAAATGACCGGATTAATCCACAAAACATGGCTCCAGTCCTTCAGAAGCTTGTCGAAGTTTCATCAGCTTACCTGGAAGTGCCCAAACTAGCAAAAGTGAGATAGAGCGACCACCACTATGATCGCAATATGGCACTTGAACTGAAGGCTAATGCCATAATACAATACCAACATAACAACGCTGATGATTTTCAGAGAAAAATTGCAGAAATTTAATGGAAAATTGCAGAAAATACCTTAAAGCACAATGGACACTTCTAATGCTTTACTTTGTATTAAATGCTTCACAAATAAACATTTCCGACTTCCTTTAGAAGGCGCTACGGAAATCGGCCGTTTTCTTGTTATCCCTTGTCTTTACCTCTCTGGCATTTCGGCGATCCAAATCTTAGGAGCTGGGATATCGTGGCAGGAAATTCAAAAACTCCCAGCAATGCTTGATAGAAAAGGATATATTTGAGATGTCACCAAAGTCAAAAGCCGCAGATGCAGTTTACCTGATTGTTCTAGTGTTTCATCAGAAGTTCCATGGCTTAAACTGCCTATTAAAAGTTTTCTTTGTAGAATAGTGTTGTGAAGCTTGATTAGCTTGATTTATAAAATGTACCAGAAAAAGCAATAAGCTTATAAAAAATAACATAGCTACAAAACTCATTCAGAAACAAATAACTTATTCAAATCTAATTATACAAGCTGATTGATGCACAAAATAAAGATCTACTGAGTATTATAAGAAACATCACTTTTATCTTTGTCCAAGCTAGTAAAGTGAGCATGTACTGGCCCAAAAAGTTACGCTTTGAAATATCACAGAGAGGAAACTGTTGAAAAAGCTGTTGATCTAGGCAGTAAGCATTGTTCCTAGGTTGTTACAGAGTGGGATTGGGGTACTTTGATCTGCCCATTGAACTTTAAAATGCTATAAATAGAGCAAACGTCTATAAAATTTTGGTGTGCGGCTGGTAAATTTCCCCAAAAAAGTGTTGCTCCTGCCAACACAAATTCTCTTCACCGCCACCAAATTTAAATTTGGCTTCGCTGCAGGGACTAGAAGGAAGTAGTTATGAGGTGAGGAACAGTCTAGTACACTAGCCCCATTTCAGGCACGGTGCTCAAACGTCTAGCACCATGCCTGGGTGCTAGACGTTCAAGCACTGTACCTTGGATTTCATGTATGGTGCATGGATTTCAGTGTACAGTGCATACAGAAAAAACACAGTTTCTGTCGTCACAACTGAGCACCTGCTCGGACAGGGCTGAAATTACTACTATGAATTAGAGAAATCAAAGACAATCCTTTATATATTTTTCACAACAAAAACAAAAGGGCTCTAATGATGATGGAGATGAAAAACCTAACAACACCCTATCTATTTTCCATGTATTTTCCCTATCTATCCCCCAAGAGCCAATATTCTGGTTGGCTGCTAGGTAGAAAAAGCTGAGGCACAGGACACTTTGCATGCAAAACCCTTGACTATGTAGAAAAGGAAATGAGGTTTTTCACATCTATCATCAGCCGAGCCCTTTTGTTTTTGTTCTGAAAAATATATAAAGGATTGTCTTTGATTTCTCTAATTCATGGTAGTAATTTCAGCCCTGTCCGAGCTGGTGCTCAGTTGTTATGACAGAAACTGTGTTTTTGATGTATGCACTGTATACTGAAATCCATGCACCATACATGAAATCAAAGGCACAGTGCTTGAACGTCTAGCACCCAGGCATGGTGCTAGACGTTTGAGCACCGTGCCTGAAAAGGGGCTAGTGTACTAGACTGGGTGAGGAATAGGCTTCTCAAGTTTAACATTTAACTATAAAGGCAGTCATGCACACTAGCATCAAGAAACTCTCTTGGATGCCAGGTAAATACAGAAAATACATTTTTTCTGTTTTCTTGTCCAATTTCTAGAGGTAGGGTGGAGGAGGGGTGAAGTAAGACATAGTTTCTCTAGAACTGAAATATCACAAAAAGAAATCTAGCTTCACTGCACTGATCTCATTTACAGAGAAAATAAACAGAAACAGGGGATTCTTTTTCCCCTCAGTAGGAGATTCAACAAAAATTGGGAAGGCATGATAGCACTGTTTAAATTGGAAAAATAACAACATAATTGGATAAATTACAAAAAAAGTCCAAACCTCGTCATGTTGAAACAATTTTGAAGATTCCGCCAATTCCACCATTTCCGTTTTACTCTTGCAAAATGTATTACCTCTATAAGAATTTTCACCTGTCAGAAATTTGAAAAACACTAGAATGATGGGCTGCATACCCAGCCCCAATGTGGAAACTGTGTGGAAATGGGGATTGATGCCATAATAGGACCCAGAGTGAGCCTTTCATTTGAAAGAAAGAAGGTTGACTGCAATTATAAATCTTTTTTGTCTGAATACTGCAAGAAACTGTTCTGTTGCAAAGAGACTAAAATGTCAGATGACACTGATTTTATGAAAGAATTTTGTGAAAAAACATTCCTTGAAGTGATTAAAAATAATTTCAGTGAGTCAGACTGGTGTGGACTGGAGTTGGAGAGTGATGGTAACTTTCAAGTTCCTGGTAGCTGCCTGGTAGGCCCAATCGTCATGATGAAAACAAGATTGGTTGGTATGGTAGGAGCCAGTAGGAGCAGGGTAGGAGGGGTAGGCCAACTTCGAATTTACATAACCCTGAACTTGGCCTGAAAACCTTACAAGGAAACTTCTGTGCAGTCCAAAACAGGTCCTAGGTCATTCAGGATTTCCTGCTTGCTTGAAAGTTAGCACCATTTTAGGACTGTACCAAAATTTCCTTTTTACCTATTTACCTAGGCCAGGTTTGTAAATTTGAGGTTGGGAACACCTCTTGTACAGGAAGGGTAGGCTACCCAACGTTGAATTTTTACAACCTCAGACTTGTGTCTGTCAAGAAAGACACCCTGAATGACCTAGGATAAATTTAGGCTGTGCAGAGGTTTGCTTGTAGAATTGTCATTCCAAGTTTGAGGCTCTATAAATTTGAGGTCTGGTACCTCTCCTGTCATAGATTCAGCTCTCTTTCGAGGCTAAGCTTAGCTGCTCTGCACAGCCTGGCCTTGGGGCTAGAGGCAACAGTTGAGGTTTTCTGATTAGTGGGAGTTAGGTAGCCTAGCATAAGGTTTTGACTAACCTTCATCAGATTATTCCTGGCTTGTGAGATCACTCTGGCTGATGTCGAAAAACAAATATTGTGGGGTTTCATCAGTCTAAAATCTAGCAAATCGTGGTGGAGAAATTTGAGCTCAAATGCGATGATCCAGCTTGGATCCAGCTATGGTCATCAGTTGTCATCATGGGGGGTATTTCAGGATATTACTGTTTGAAAGTATTACTCTGCAAGCTAGTAAGCAAGGGGGGGGGGGGGGGGGCAGGGCAGTCTATCATTAAAATTTCATCTTAGATAGGCAAGATTAGATCCCCAGGTGTTCGCATAGCCTTTGCCAGATGGCCTACTTTTTATGGCTAGTATATTTATTTCATTGATTGGAAAATTTTGGTGTGTAGGCATGGTTTCACATTTATTGTTTTTATCTTTTAGTTTGCATTCTTCCTTTTTTTTTTCTTCCCCTTTCACTTTTCTTCTCTTTTTTGGGAAAAGTATCTGCAAATTAATTTACAGTGAAGATGTTTTTGACTGCCCCACAGGCCCATTCGGGCTTTCCTGGAGTCAAAGGTACCAACTACATGTTAAAGAATAGTAAGAGTGTTTTAAAGGGTTTGTTCATGTAGCCCAGTTTAGTTTGTAAAAGTTGGTCTAACTTGTTTATTTTTTTAAAGCTGGTTACTCGGTAAAATTTTTGGAAAAAGAAAAGTGGTGGTCCGGGAGGTCAGTATCCCTGTCCTTTTTGTAACTCGAATGATGAGGGGCTGGGCCATGTTCTCTTGAGGTGTGAGAAGCTTTTCATTGTAAGGGTCCTCTTTTTTCAAAATGGGGAGGGGGGGATGAGCTACTTCTAGGTATCCTTAACTCTACGACTCCTAGGTCTATAGTGTGTTTCTGTAATATGATAGAAAAAGTTTTTAGTTTAGTAGAAAGTCTATAGGTGATATTAATATATGACGGTGCAAAATGGATAAGTCAGCTACATTTTATTAGAGCTATATTTCGGCCCGTCTTGGCAAGGGTACAAGCAAGTCAGCTTGGGATGAAGGACTATCTATAGGTGATATTAATTTGAGAATGAGAGTTAAGGTGAGGTTGTTTGTTATTTGAGATTGTTCTCTATATGACTTAATAGCTTTTAAATACAGATAATATATAATATAAATAATAAATAGTATTAAACTAAAAAAATTAAATAAAAATAAAAGTAAAATCCTTGTTACCCACATAGAATATTGGTGATTCCATAAGATTACTGTATAGGGTTTTGTGTTTGGTGTCCTAGTCAGCCCAATAATAGCACATAGTGGCCTAATTCTGTTATTCTTTAGTGCACTTTGAATCTTCGAGTCTGTTGAGTGACACTCATCATGCTCTCCTCACTTATCACCAACGTCTTGAAGTATCTGATGCACATCTGTTGCGGAAGAAGTTAGACTGGCTTTCAGCCAATGATGAACTTATATTCTTCTGTATTGAAGAAGCAAGGTTTGTGATTAAAGAAGATAAGGATCCCACTCTGCTAATTCTAGTCCTTACTGCGGCTCTCGAACGGAGTGTTGGAGACGTAAGTTGGCATAAACTGTCTATTCACAGCATTTTGCAACTGCAGCGAGCGTGAGCGGTGTTCTTTAAAGGACACCTGCATAATGAAACCATACTTGACCACACCATGGAGAATGCATTTACAGACATGGCCACGAAGAGCATTCTTCTCCTTAGCGTGACGTTTTCAAAATAGGGATGTTCGTTTCTGGAGGTTTGCACATGCAGACTCCAAGACAAAAAGCACAATTCATTCAAATCTTCTACAGCGCTGGCGGGATAGCTTCTAGATATACGTTTGGGCTTAAGTGGTTAAAAAAATATTCCAGAAAAAGTGTTGATTGGAGACATTTGTTCACTTCTAAAATTGTTCGGTACTGAAATAAGGACAGATGCAAAATGGAGCAAAAATCACAGCTTGGAAACACTATTTCGTATTTGGATTGGGTTTTCTGCAGGCAATGTTAACGGAAGTCATACAGATAGGGATGCTACTTGGTACTCTTCATTCAGGTATCCTTTAAAGGGTTTAGTTTGGAAGCATTTTCGCATACAGGGAAGTGCCTAGATCACCCATGTCCAAGTTGCAAATTTTAACCAGGAAACCAGGCCTCTCTATTACCATAGGATCTCTCACTGTAATTTAGTTCTCCTGTTCTATGTATTTGACTAATGTAGATCTACTGCTGTTGTTTTGTTTTGTTCTTTCTTTCCTTTTCGTCTTTTCATACTCGATTTAAGACGAATTTTTTGTCATACAAATGGGTAATAAATTTATCATCATCATAGGAAACATATTTGTCATACAAATGGGTAATAAATTTATCATCATCATAGAAAACATATTGATCATTCAGAAAGTACAAGGCTTAGTACTGTTAAAGTAGAATCATCAAAGATAAAAATATGAATGAAAGTAAAAAGACATCTTTTAATTATTTCTTTTGAGGATTTTACAACATTTCTGCTTGACAGCCAGCCGTGTTTTCGAGAGGAAAAGATGTGTGCACTAACTTACTGAATCGTGTCAGACCTAAAGAATGAGCAGGCCAGATTGGAAGACTCATTGCGGTAAAGGGATAGTTAGGTTTCTGATACTTATGAATAATGTGGGGTGGTGTTAGAAAAGATGGAACAGAAGTTGTCCATCTCCAGAAGGAAAAGATACAGTTGTGTTCATGCTAATCATTCCTATTGACTGGCAATGGTTTCTTCCTCTTTGTCTGCCATATCAATCAATCAGTCAATGGGTTACGGAAAGTAGACCCTAATGTTCAGGGGCATCACTAGCCTTTTACCTTTGGGGGGGGGGAGGGGGACGTCCGGTTTTTGCCAAGGGATGAAAAATTGCCGATAAAACACGCCGGGCATCGGCGTACATTTCCCACCAGTATAGAATAGTACCGGTGTAAAATAATTATTCCTTTTCATTCCTTCACATATTCGGCTTTTCATTTCAGCTTTCGCTGGAAAGCGAAGCTCCCAACGACTGTACCCAAGTGCCGGATTCGCTTTGTTCTGTCCTTTTTCTGGAAATATTTCTCTATACACATACAAGTTCTAGCTTTTAACATGTTTCAAACCCCCAAGAATGTCAATCCTAAAACGCCAATTAAATGAAAACATCGATCTTCCGAATTGAGAAAAGCCTACTACCAAATGCGCCACAGGCGACATTTCGTGTAAAACTAACTGTAATGCATCAGTTTAGGTTATTCCTTTAACGTAATTTCGTCCATTAAATTTCACATAGTCGGCTTTTCATTTTAGCTTTCGCTAAAAGGCGAAGCTTCAAACGACTGTACTCAGAACAAGTTAAAGTAAGCGCCGCCGGTGATTTTTTTTTAATCTGCCTTTCTTCCGGAAATATTTAACAATACCTACCATACAAGTTCTACCTTTTAACGTGTCTGAAACCCCCAAGAATGTCAATGCTAGAACGCCAAGTAAATGAAACACCGATCTTCCAATTGAGAATAGGTACTACAAAATGCGCCGCAGACAAAATTTTGTGTAAAGTTAATTTTAATGCATCATTTGAGATTTTTCCTTTCATGTAAATTCTTATATTTAAATTCACACATTCGCCTTTTCGTTTCGACTTTAGTTAATAAGTACTTTTTCCGTAAAAATTGGCGCCCGACAAATGTTTGCAGAATTTGATTTTTACGTAAAAAAATAACCCGATGTGCCGAAAGAATACCGACACCCCACAAAAACATTCAGAATTCGATTTCTTCTGTGTTTTGCCCGACAAGACTGTATAGACCTTTATTTCTTGCATGTAAATAAAACCCGACGTGCCCACAAAACTTAAAACTTTTGGGATGCGCCCGGTAAACGTTTACAGAATTTGATTCTTACGTGCAAAAAAGAACCTGATGTGCCGACGAGAATACCGACGCCCGGTAAAACCATACAGCATTTGATTTCTTCTGCGTTTTGCGCTACTGGACTGTACAGAAATTGATTTTTGTCGTGTAAAAATAACCCGTTGTACCGACGAGATTTGAACTTCCCGGATGCGCCCGACAAAGTTTTCAGAATTTGATTTCGTACGTAAAAATTGAACCCGATGTGCCAACGAGTCGACCGACGCCCAACAAAAGCATACAAAATTTTATTTCCTCTGTATTGCTTATGTGTAAAAAGAACCCGATGTGCCCATGACGATACCGAGGCCCGACGAAAGCATGCAGAATTCGATTTCTTCTGTGTTTTGCCCGACAGGTATTTGCATGATTTTATTTCTTGCGTTTAAAAAGTACCCGAGGTGCCGACGACGCCCGACAAAAGCATACAGATTGTATTTCTTCTGTATTCCTTATGTATAAAAAGAACCAGATATGCCGTTTAGAATACCGGGTCCCGATAAAAAGCATACAGAATTCGATTTCTTCTGTGTTTTGCCAGACAAATGTTTGCTCGATTTTATTTCTTGCGTATTAAAAGAACTCTATGTGCCGACGAGTCTACGAAAGCATACAAAATTCTGTTTCTTCTGTGTTTACCGGCGCTCACTTTCTCAAGACCTTTGGGGGGGGGGTCCCCCCCCATAGTGACGCCCCTGCCAATGTTGATATTTTGGTACAGCCATGACAAATAACAAGACAGGCAATGTTCTTAGCTCATCGCTCTCTTCCAGCCGACTTGAATCAAAGGCAAGGATTGCCTTGCAAGAAGTGAACTTGCCAAGCTATATTCGTCTTTGTAGGTGATCGCTTCAGGGGGAGGACATGTTCCATTCTTACTGAGAGATGCATTGGCTAATGAAAATGTGCTAAGAGAACTTGATGGTGAGTTATCTTGGTTGTATCTTAATCCATCTTGGCGTCTGGTCGTTGCCTTCCCCCTCATGTGTGGCCCAGGCGTATCCGATCATATCCCGCTTCATCAGAGTTATGTTGCGCATGTACATTTGTACTCATAAAATAAGAAAAAAAATCTACTGTGAAAAGATCGATTTTGAAGTTCTAGGTTAGTAGCATGCAATGAATTTGGTCTAGCTGTTGCACATAATAGAAATGTGATGTTTTTTTTAGATACAACATGGCTTCTACGGTTCCTCATGGGTACGCCTCGTTTTTTCAATCTTCGCAACTTGGTCTGGCATGGATTTCCGAAGTTTGGTGAACTCCCAAATTACTTTGGCACCGGATTGCTCAGAACTATTGCAGCATGTAATCCAAAGTCAGCACCTATAGATAGAAGGCCGTTAGCAAAACTGAGAACTTTTCCTAAGATCAATAAAGTTCACGAAGGAGAACTCTTCTCCATGATTGGACAGTTAAGATGGCTCGTACCACCTGGAACTGCGGGGTTCTGGGAAGAAGCTCACAAATTATACTTTGAACATAGGTGAGTGACTTTATATTATTAATATTGCTTCTTGATGCCTAAATGAGGTAGGACTGGACATGCCACTTACAAAAAGAACATCACAACGTATGACAGATCGACTGTACAGGAAGACATTATTACCTAAATTCGTTTCGACATTGAAGGTGCGTTATTCTAATCATTGTAAATTTTTAATGTACCTTCTTCGTTCCTGCCGCAACCACAAATTAGTTCAGAAGTCTAAGATGTCATTCGTTCACTAGAGAAAACGTCAGCGTCACTACTATGTATATCTCGTCATCCTGGTCATCGAGTACATGATGTTTTTTATGAATTTTTCAGGCCCAGTTAGAAATTATGTCTAAATTTTGTGTGTTTATCCTGTTACTTATCTTGTGTTGTTTTTCGCTGTTCTCTTTATTCCGCTACCACCTTGTGTATTTGGCGGGTTACAAATAATATATATAGCCTATACATATATATTCATTAGTGTTAAGAGATGAAAGAGCAATGCAAAATTTGAATGATTAAACATCTGGGCAAGAGACAGTCATTTCTGGAACAGAAAAATACAAGTCATGCACTCGCAGTTAAGAGGATCGGTACACAAAAATTTGCAAGTCGTGAAATCAAATTAAGGTATAACCGTGTGCTCATGCGCTTTTTTAAGTCACTTAGTTTGTGTGGTCTATCGTCTGCGCTCGTTTCGAGGAGATACCTCAGGTGTGAGGAAATTTGCCACTAGGCTACACGGAATATTTTTGTCGTCCTTCTGATTTTGAGAGCGAGCTCATGAAATTTGCCACCCAGCCGATTTTCCAGTGCTTGCCATGTTGCATTCTGCAGCAAAAATGGTCTGCTTTTTGTCGTTGATTTTTCTTTGTTCATTTTCTCTTTGTAAATAGTTGCGTTTTTGCAGATACCATGGTATCTGTTACCACGGTAACTGGATCTGCAGTTAGTCGTTTTTGCAGTTACCGTTGTGTCTGAAATACGGTTGCTCTGCAGAAACGATAATTGTCGAAATTGCGCTTTTCGAAGTCATTCCAAAAGAAAAACTGATATTCAGTCACACCACTAAGTGCCAAACTTCTTTCCCACCAATTTGACAAAAACTGATGAAAGTGAGATGACTTTTTCAGATACTACGATCAGTTACCACGGTCGGACCGTGGTATCTGAATATCAGATACCATGATAACTGACAGATACCACGATAACTGTAAACGCGCCTTTGACCGTGGTATCAGATACCACGATAACTGCAAAAACGACTTTAGACCTTGGTATCCGATACCACGATAACTGCAAAAACGACGCGGCGGCTGGGCGCAAAACAACTGAAAACTGAACGTGCCGTGGTTAAAATTGTGAAAACTAAGCGAAGAAAAGAAGTAAAAAACAGAAGGTTCTCATGTCCTTATGTGTGAAAGAGTTCGTTAAAGATTTCGGCAAACTTTACGTTTGTGACGGGCAAAACTCGGCACGGCCGAAAAAGCGCTAAAAATTCGTAGGGACAAAATCAAACAACGGAGAAAGGTGGGGAGTTTCGAAGCTTATAATTCTATATGGGACCTAGGTATATTATAAAAGGCAGAATGAGCAAGAGGGGTCCTTTAAGCTTTCGATGAAGCATCGAGAGTGGCTTATCTAGTTGGAATTTGATAGTATAAATATTCTTTGAGCCCAAGCTGACTTTGAAACATTCCTGACGAGGACCCTTGCCAAGAAGGGCCGAAATATCGCTTATGAAGAATCTTAGCTGACGTATCCGTAGAAAACATTGCTGGAATAAATTTGATAATAGATTTTTATTTGAGGCTGGAAAACGGATACGTCAACTGACGTATCGGAATGTTTCCCACAAGTTCGTTTTTCCAACTTGAGCGGTTTTGAACCTCAAGAGGACCCTTGCCAAGAAGGGCCGAAATATAGCTCCAATAAAATTCAGCTGACGTATCCGTTTTCCACCATCAAATATGATTCGCAGTCAGCTTGGGCTGAAGGAATATTTATTTTAAATATATTTTTTTTTCTACTGCCATGGCTCTATATCATCATATCATAGTGACGCGAATTTCGCTTGCTTAATTCCGCATGCGAAGTCTTATTGGACTGTGTGTGTACGTAGCTGACGCCACGCCCAAATTTAATGACATGTGTATAATGAGGCTTTGAGCGTGTTCCACCCTACTTACCGTAGTTACTACGCATGACGTCACGAATTCTGGCTTTTTACCGTCAAGGCTCGAACAATTTTTCCATTTTCCAGCAGGATCTCACGCCAGGGGCGAATCCGACAAATCACGTTAGAGAGGTGCGTAGTAACTACGCTTACAACGCTCCCGAGCATGGTAAGCAATTAATAACTATTAGTTACTATTCCGACAAGGTTGGAACGGTCAGCGTAGTAACTTTTCGGGAGGATGGAACGGAAATAGTAACTAATAGTAACCATTGTTAGAAGGGTGGAACACGCTCTTTATTGCGTAAGATTAGAAGACATGTGGCAATGGGATTTTGCGGGTTTCCGAATGGTAAGCTATCACGTCCTTTTGTGTTTCAAGGGGGCAGTCATTTACGGTGTATCACGTAACGTAAGTAGTGAAAGTGTTCTCGATTCTTTTTATGGGACTTGCAGCTCCGCTCAAGTGCCATATACCGATCACTTTTCGACCTGTCTGTCAGGCCACTCATCTCGAGTTAGGGTACTTCCAGAAGCGCTAGGACGATGAAACTTGGCAGGCGTATCATGGACCCGACCAAACTAACTTAGAAATAGTCACTTCCCCGATTCGACCACCGTGGGGGGAGTGGAGGGAGGGGGAATCCAGAATATTGACGTATTTTTAACTTATGAACGAGGAATCGGATCTTAATGAAACTTGATATTTGGAAAGACCTCCTGTCTCAGATGTCAAGCTAAACTAAACTTAACTATTTCTCTCCATTTTTTACTCTGGGCCAAGTGAAGCCAAAGTAGCCTAATTATATTTTGATACTGTTCCAGATTGGGACTCCAAAACAGAAACTTCCAGTCCCTTCAGTTTGAATAGCTGTACAGACCCAAACAATCACTTCCCTGGTCCGGCCATCGTGGGGGGAGCAGGCGGACGGGGAGTTAAGAAACCAGTAACATACATAAGTCTGGAACGGGTAATCGGACATGCATGAAACTTGACAAGTGTCAAGAAAAAGTGTCTCAGATGTTCAGTTTCAAATCGGACCGGATCCGACAAGTGGGGCGGGGGACCTGGAGGAGGAACCGGATATCTGGTTGATCGCGAATAAAGGTACTTCCACATGTGCTAGGACGACGAAACTTGGCTTGGACATTAGAGACTTGACAAGATTGCTCGCAAGGTTGGCTTAGAAATTGTCACTTCTCAGATCCGACCATCCCTTAAGTAGCCTACAAATCCTAACCGCAAAGTATAAAAAATACTTTTAATCAAAATATACATTTTCATGAGCCCATGATCATTTTTGCCTTAAGAAGTTTGCTCAAAAATGAATTTTTAGCACCCTTAAAGTGCGTATCTTAACCGAAAAGCAAACAAATACTTTGACCAAACAATATACAATCATGGTCCCCAAGGGCCCATGATCATTCCTCAAGAGCAACATATACATTTTCATGATCCCGGTGAGCTTATCATCATTTGCGCTTCAAGAATGTTCGTTACAGATGAATCTCTAGTGCCCTTAAAGTGTGCATCATCATAGTCAAATGCAAAAATAAAACAGTTTTTACGAACGATACATGCTCGTGATTTTCAAGGACCCATGATCATTCTTATCTGAAGGGTTCTGCATACAAAAATAACAGCAAAGCCACGACTTTGACGAACTCCTACATTCATCCTCTGGTCCAGCCTTGCAAGTGCCATATGAGCTTCCAGCTTTTGCTTCGTAATAGAAATTTAACTGTATTAGATATGGATTGTTCGTCGTCATGCTTCTTCCGCAACTAGAGCATCTCCTGCGCCTTATCTACTGCACGGTGAATCGCTTAGGAGGGAGATTAATGCTTGCAGAGGCCACGACACTATACACCACGCTAGATGTCATCCTGGATGTAATGGCTGACAGTAAGTACGTTTTTGTTTCATGGACATTGGTCGAAGGCCAGGTAAGACCGAGTAACGGATACTTCACATGTGTATGTTTGTGGTCCAGGTTTCTGGCTTGAAGTGTTGCCGGTTAGACTTATAATACTAATAATTTATTGAGGCCCGCTGTACAACAAATTAAAGAGCGGAACAATAAAAAAAAGAAAAATGAGCTACACACAAAGAATGAAACACTACATAAACTTTATAAGACTTATAGATAATAATAATAATAATAATAATAATACACTGCAAGAGAAAAGGTTTTCGCCTCTAAATAACTCTAAGAAATTTTGAGTAATTGAACTGATCAGAGTTAAAAATCTCATCAACAATGCACTTAAAACTATTGATCGATTCAGCATTAACCGCATCTTCGGTAACGCTGTTCCAAGGATCAACAATTCTGTTGCCAAAACCCCACTTAAAAACGTCCTTGTGGAATCTTCACTTTGTAAGCTTGTACGCGTGCCCCCGATGATGACGGTTAATGCTGAATCTTACTAAATCAGTCACTTCAAAATTGTCATAGCTTCCATTGATTAATTTGAATGTTTCAATCAGGTCTCCTCTAAAAAATCTGTATGCAAAGGAGGGAAGGCACAACTTGGCTAATCTCACTTGGTAGGGGAGGCCGCGCAGATCTGGTACGAACTTCGTAGCTCTCCGTTGGATTTTTTCATAAGCCTCAATGTAAAGATAAGTTAGACGAGTCAACGGCGATTCGTATGTGTTTTTAAAAGCCTGGGATCTAGCGCGACACAATGCTTTTGCACTTAGCGGAAGCATCGATGATGTGGTACTTCTTCGACAGGGCTGAGTTAGACTCCCATGGGGGAGTCCGAGAAGGTATTTTGCCAGTTTGTAATATTTCGTCCGTATTCGCCTTTTCTTGGAGATGTTTAGCAAATCCCAGAATGGAGAAATGTACAGAAAGTGCGACGTTCACAGGGTGTTGACCGCGGAAGTGTGATAGGCTATGTTCGATTGGACTCTATGAATCTAACTGGATGGCAAAAGATAATTCATGTGCTTTTCTGTCGGTCAAATTTCTATTTGCGCATGAATTATCGTTTGCCATCCAGTTGGCTCTTTAAGTTGACCCTCCGCGTTCCTGTTATAAAAGCGTATCGGCCGGTAAACGAACGAAATGTGCCACCATAAGTACAAGTATATGTTAAAAATGAACCATGATGCGATGCTCATGGTTAATGACGCGGGCATGATTCTTTGCGATCTTCTTGGCCCCTCATGATGGTTTCAGCTAAATCACACGCACCTGAGACAAAAGTAGATGGTGGTCTGTCCACTCTACTTTGGACAGACAGAAAATTAGTTTCGTCATATTGAAGAGAAAACAACAGGAATGGAGTACTATTATTCAATCTGACCGAATAACGATGCCGTTCAACTCCCTAGTATACATTAGACAAGAGTAACTAGTGGGGCCAACTTATTGTGAATCTTAATATTAATCAGAACTGGCTTAAAGCTGGTCATAGCTGCGATCATAATGCCCACTGAGTGCCTAAAGCTCCATCGTGTTCAGATCCCTGCTCCATATTTAGTCTAAATTTGATCTTCGGCCATTTCAGGGCGAGAAAACAGACTGCTTACTGAAGTTCTCGGTCCCTCGGTAACGACGCTACTTCACGACGTTTTCAACTACATGGACGGGCCTCGGCTACGCGATCGTGTAAGCCACGGCGAAGTCGATTTTATGCAGATATCAGAAGACACAGCGAATACCTTACTCGTCGTTGCATCTCTGATCCTTGTGAAATGGAACTCGTATTTAAGTAGCAGTTCAAGTGAGTTTCAAGAGGCAACATTCGAGATGTACAGGCGATTCGGTGGCGACTTTGAAAAAACGGATTTCCATGATATCGACTGTCAAGAACTGAACGTTTTCAGCCACTATACTAGTCAAGCACACCCTGTGTCTGTAGTTGTCCGAAAAGTGAGTAAGCTTGAAAGTTATGTGGCGAGTTTGGAGGCATGCCAAAGGGAAGTGGGACGCGAAGCTGCAAACTTTGATGTGTTGTATGACTTGGAGTTTTGCCAGCAGACCACTGGGTTTTGTAGACGCTGTATTGACAACTTGGACGACGCCGTGGCTGTGGGAGAAGAAAATGCCAGCACGCTGCGAATGTAAGGAACGTGGGCTTTTGATACGCGTTGAACCACCGCGTCCAGTGAGCCATTTGGCTATGTGTCTGTAGAGCGAGAATTTACATCAGCATGACTCGGTCGAGGAAAGAAGCAAATAAGGAATAGTATTGGAATAAGGGAGAATAGGTTTTGTTTCGTCTGCCTTTTCAGACATTCGGCAAAATCCATCTTTCTTCTGATGTTCAACCGCGATGACTTGTAGTGATTTTATCGTGGCTTATGAGTAGAACACACGAAGACCAGAAATGGTCCTTCAAAAGGCTACCTGATCAGAGGTGCTGATGAGTCTCGTTACGAATCCAGAGCGGATTGAAGAAGTTGTGCTTTTGATTTTTGTTGAGCTGAGGACTCTTTAGTCTGTCATCGAGCTAAATGCAGATTTCTTTTTTTCATTCCCCAAGCTAACGATGCTTAAGGACCTCACACTCCTTAAAGGACCTGTCTTACCTATAATACCAACGCAACCTACTTCCATAGTCACTCCGTATATTTCTAAACCCGGAGACCCAAATTTCGTACGGTACATCCTAACAGCTCTAACAAAACCACACTGATTTTCTCACTTGCCATGTTTCGCTACCTTCGATGTGTATTACGCTATAGACGCTTGTCTGCCAGAAGGGGTCTCTCAACGGGTCTCGGAAAGGCTTAAAACAGCCAAAACCGTGGGTTATTTTTTGAAAGCACAGCCTAGTTAAAGTATTCAATATTTTAAAATAAAGTTGAATAGCAAACAGTGCCAGGGGTCCTTTAAGAATGTTTCTCAGACCACCTTCCCCGTTCTCTACCGAATCCTTAATACTTCGTGCATTGTTTAGTTGGTCGGCGGCATTCAACACCCAATCGGAAGCATATAGTGTCGTTTTTATGGCACTTGCCTGCAGGGGCGTCACTAGCCTTTTACCTTTGGGGGGGGGACGTCCGGTTTGTGCCGACGTACTCAAAAATGTGCCGACAAAAGACGCCGTTGCCGCTTCGCGGCAACGGCGTACATTTCCCGCCAGCACAGAATAGAACCGGGGCAAAACTAACTGTAATGCATAAGTTGAGATTATTCCTTTGATGTAATTTCGTATTTTAAAGTTCACATATTTGGCTTTTCATTTTAGGCTTCGCTAAAAAGCGAAGCTTCCAACGATTGCACCAAGAACAAGATAAACTAAGCGCCGCAGGCGAAATTTTTTAAATCAGCCATTTTTCCGGAAAAATTTAGCTATACCTACCATACAAGTTCTAGCTTTTAACGTGTTTCAGCGAATTTCAATCCTAAAACACCAAACTAAATGAAACGGTATTCTTATAAATAAAGAATACTACAAAATGCGCCAGTGTTTCCACTTTGCAGGATTTATCCTGAAATTCAGGATTTTTGGATCCCGGCAGGATTT
Organism: Branchinecta lynchi; assembly: GCA_023053575.1. Taxonomy (NCBI): domain Eukaryota; kingdom Metazoa; phylum Arthropoda; class Branchiopoda; order Anostraca; family Branchinectidae; genus Branchinecta; species Branchinecta lynchi. The sequence continues at coordinate 2,385,575 of JAKZAP010000005.1, forward strand.
CTGAGATTCCAGGATTTCCGGACTTTTTCAGGATTTACTAGGTATTAGCTGATATTTGTAACAGACTGCAGACGGCCGCAGGCGAAATTTTGTGTAAACTAACTGTAACGCATAAATTGAGGTTATTCCTTCGGTATAATTTCGTATTCTAAAGATCACATATTCGGCTTTTCATTTTAACTTTCGCTGAAAAGCGAAGCTTCCAACGACTGTACCAAGGCAAGTTAAACCAAGCGCCGCAGGCGAAATTTTGTTAATCGATATTTTTCTTGAAAATTCAGCTATAGTACCATACAATTTCCGGATTTTAACGTGTTCCAAACCCCAAGAATTTCTACCCTCAAAGGAAAACTAATGATACACCGTTCTTCCAAATAGGGAATACGACAAAATGCGCCGCAGGCGAAATTTTGTGTAAAACTTACTGTAATGCATCAGTTGAGATGTTCCTTTGATGTAGTTCATATATTTAATTTCACATACTCGGCTTTTCATTTCATCTTTTGCTAAGAAGCGGAGCTTCCAACGACTACCCAGAACAAGTTGACCTAAGCAACGCCTGCGATTTTTTTTTAAATCTGTATTTTTTCCGGAAAAATTTGCTCCCAACAAATGTTTGCAGAATTTGATTTCTTACGTATTAAAGACCCGGTGTGCGGACAAGAATACCGACGCCCGACAAAAGCATTCAGAATTCGATTTCTTCTGTGTTTTGCCCGACAAGATTGTAAAGAACTTTAATTGTACGCGTAAATAGAAGCCGATGTACCGACGAGACTTGAACTTTCGGTATGCGCCGATAAAAAGTTACAGAATTTTTTTTTTTTTTTTGTAAAAAGAATGTGATGTACCGACGAGAATACCGACTCCCGACAAAACCATCGAGCATTTGATTTATTCTGTTTTTTGCTCGACTAGACTGTGCAGAACGTGATTTCATACGTATAAAAATAACCCTTTGTGCCGATGAAACTTAAACTTACCGGGTGCGCCCCACAAAGTTTGCAAAATTTGATTTCTTACGTATAAGTAGAACACGATGTGCCGACGAGTCGACCGACGCCCAACAAAAGCATAAAAAAACTATTTCTTCTGGATTTCTTATGTATAAAAAGAACCCGATGTGTCGACGAACCGAGGCACGACAAAAGCATGCAGAATTCGATTACTCCAGTGATTTGCCTGACAAATGTTTGCAGGATTTCATTTCTTGCGTATAAAAAGAACCCGATCCCGATTGCGTATAAAAAGAACCCCGAACCCGAAGACCGACGCCGGACAAAAACTTAATCTTTTTTATTTCTACTAGATTCCTTCTGTATAAAAAGAACCCGATGTGCCGACGAGAATACCGAGGCACGACAAAAGCATGCAGAATTCGATTTCTTCAGTGTTTTGCCCGACAAACGTTTGCAGGATTTTATTTCTTGCATATAAAAACACCCGATGTGCCGACGAGTCGACCGATGCCTGACAAAAAGCATACCAAATTTGTTTTCTTCTTTGTTTGCCGGCGCTTCGCGCCGACAAACAAATGAACTTTCGCCGGGCTTTGCCCGACGAAAGTACTTTCTCAGGACCTTTGGGGGGGCGGGAGTCCTCCCCTCCCTCCCATAGTGACGACCCTGCTTGCATGTGCCATATAGCGATCAAATCAAATCAAATCAAGTTTATTAATTAGCCATGATTATCCAAAAACGAATAGCACTGGCACGTCAAAGATACAAACACTTGGGTCACAATTTAAGTCAAGTCACTGTTAAAAGTGTTGCAAAAGTACGGGACGAATGAACGGTCATACCGAACACTGCAATTTGCAGGAGGGAGCTTTAACTTTTGCTTCCCCGAATTTGATCCTCGAGTGGGGCGTTTATTTTCAAATGTTGGCTGGAAATCTGGCAGAACAGTAATCTGGCAGGAACTTCCGTCAAAGTAGATATGACGCGTGCTATAGGGTAAACACACATGGTGAATCCATGTTTGAACTTGGTCTTCTCAGATTATTGCCATTTGCCATTTGCCTTAATCTGTTTCTCAAGGAGTCTGGCGAAGACTGGACCTCTATAAGACCCGACTGTCTGGATCAAATATAAAATTTTTGGGATCCCATCGGAACCTTTGGTCTTGTTATTTGTGGAACTCTCGACAAGTGCGTAGTAGAAATCGTTTGTTCATTCAGAATATTATACTATAATTTAGAACAGTAGCTGTTTATGTTTTAAGTGGTTCGGCTGGCAGGATTCTTCGTCCATTAGGTTTTATTCTTGGTGTTTCATATAGTTTGAATGCAGTAGGCGCGGAAAGAAGCGGCTAGTTCAAGGTAAAACGTATCTGGGAAATTTCAACAGTTTGGAGTTTTAGTTAATCAGTTAAATCCTCAGGCCTGGACAGATACACTGGAAAAGCAAAACGGTGCTGCAAGGAGTGCAGCAAAAACGATGGTTGCCCTACTCATTCGAGAGTGCTTTCCAGGACAATTTCAGCAGGAGCTACTGAATTAGCAATAGTTATCCCACCATAATGTTTTGTTTGGTCGAGGTAAATAGAGAAAGCGGGGTTTTGTGTTTTACCGTCTGTCCGTTTCGACACATTAAAGATTCGAGGTTTGGGGTGTAAGGATTGAAAGTGGGAGGGCGAAAAGCGAATTGAGGCAAAGGAGATCTTACTGCATTCCTTTAATTTGAATTTGCGATTTTTAACGCGAGTCTGTAGACCGAACTTAAAAGGGCGTAAGGAGGTGCATCTCTCACTGTGCATCTTGTAAGAAGGAATGCTGAAATCTGTGGCAGTACACGATGACTCCAAGGTCAACTGCTTTAACCGATACAAATATTTCCACTTTCAGACTCATGGGGGAAAGGAAGCTCCGGTCGCGCCAGCGAGACACGTACAATCGAATGTGTAGTTCTTGGCCATCGATCCTTAGCTTTGTGGTTCAGACGCTGCCGACGCTCAGGTCGAAAAGCATGTTTCAACCAATGACGACAGTATCTGAAAAGAAGGCTAGAAACACGTGAGTCGTTTGTAATTTTTCGGTTTGGGGAAGGGGTGAAAGATTTGCCAGTGACTCGGTCAGTTAGCCTTTTCCACCCCTATTAATTCCAAGATCCAGCTAGGTAGCAGGTGTAGTGCTTTGGGTAGTTAGTCCGGGAAGATACCTAGATTAGTCATACACAAATCCTCAAATTTTGGGCATGGTGCCCAACGTCTGGGCATAGTGCTCATACGTTTTGGCATGTTACCCCATACAGATCTGTTTTCAACTGTGGAATCGAGAATCTGAATGGGAAATTTGCTTTTTAAAACAGATTTTGAAGAGGGTAAGCAGGGCATGGTACCCTAACTACTAAGCTATGAGCACCATGCCCAGACGTTGGAGCACGATGCCCAAACATTGAGGATTTGTGTTTGATAGTTCAAAACGGATATGTCAGCTGAGTTTTATTGGAGCTGTATTTCGGCCCTTCTTGGCAAGGTCCTCTTCAGGCTCAAAACCGCTCAAGTGGGAAAAACGAACTGGTGGGAAAAGGATTTGTGTATGACTGACCTAGACATGGCTCATAATGTTGTTGTCTAGCATAGTACCTGCAGTTGTTTTGCTTTTTGTTTCGTTTGCTTTCTCATTTCCGGTGTATTTCGCTCGGGTTTTGTATCTTGCGAGCCGTATTTTTTCACGCTAAGAAAGCTTATATTTGCCAACTTAAGCGTCCTCCCTGGAATACAAACAAGTGGGGAAAGTCTGTCACGGAAAACGGTCCATGATAGTCTTCAGAAAATTCTTTTATTGTCCCTCAGCCACGAAAAGGAGACACTTTTCAGAGTGCAGATACCGTTCAGCAGGCATTGTGGTTCTACCTGGTTGAATATGGTACTAGATTGATCTGAGCCTCGTTTTTGTTGTATGCTGCAGGTCCACTTCTCGGCCGATTCCGGACTGATTCTTTCTACATCCGTTTTTGCACCGCAGCGCTTCCGAGGGAGACGGCAGCGCTTCTCGAGAATCACGGACTTGCTCCCCAACCAAGTCCGTGCTTCCCTGCAAGATGCTGCAGCGCTGCCGCTTCAACCAAGAAGAAAGTGAATCCAAAAACGCATATTATGCAAAAGCAAAGAAGTGCTGCAGCAGCGATGCGGCAGCGCTATTGCAACAAAAACGAGGCTCTGATATACATGGATTCGTGATGTCTTTAAAGCATACGAAGTCTCGAAATTGAAGTTTGGAACGTTTCGCTGCTTGTTGGATAGAAGCTGTGTGTCTCTATAGTTTGCGAAGGTCCGTTAACTGACTCTTCTTGTTTTAGGTATTTGAAACGACAGCTCCAATGCTGCGAAAAGCTACTTGCGTTTTTAAATCAGAACAAATGGGAAGAAGCTTGTTCGGTAGCGGAAAGTTTATTCCAATCAACCAAAGTGGAACCTGAGGGGGTCTTCGGAACGCATGTGATTTCTTAGCAAAACGGGGATTGACTTGGCTGTTCGACTTTTACAGAGGGCTGGGATCGTCGTCCTGAAAGCTTTGGGAACGCAGAGACAGTAAATTAGTTTTATAGTTTCTGCAGGCGTGGACTTCACGTGAAGTTCACTTCAGTGGCAACAGCGTTCTGAGAAATTCGTGGAGGCGAAAGCCTGTTTACTGCATTTATTTTGCTCTAAACAGTAACAAGGCTGAAAGAAGTGACCGCGAATCATGTTTGGTTGTAAGAAAACGGATTAGTTACATTCCTTTTGTGAACATATCACAAGTTGAATTTTTTTGCTACTTGTCAAGTTTAAATCGTTTGCTATGGCAGGATGCCACGAAGGGCCTTAACAACGAGCGTGTTCCACCCTACTTACCGTAGTTAATGCGCACGACGTCACGGATTCTGGCTTCTTGGCGTCAAGGCTGGAACGTATTTTTTTATTTTCTGAAAAATGTCATGCCGCGGGCTCATCCTGAAAATCATGTTGCAAAAATGCGTAGTTACCACGCTCACTACGCTCCCGAGCATGGTAAGCATATAGTTACTATTACTTACTATTTCAAGAAAGTTGAACGGTCAGCGTTCTAACTTTTCACGAGGTTGGAACGAAAATAGTAACTAATAGTTACTATTGTTAGAAGGGTGCAACAATTTCAAAATCTCGACTGGCTAATCCGTTTTGCAACACCAAAAAACGTTTTTTCTTATAAGTTTTCATATTCGTACTTTTATTACTGTTATTTCGTGATTTCACCGTGTTCCCCACATTTGAATACATTAGAAAACTCTAAACATATTTAGAGACTGTAGCTTTCGTCAGAGATCGGTGGTGAGGTCCCTTGGATACAACTGAAAGAGGAGGTCCTTCTTCAATGGAAATTTGTCAGGCAAAAACCCACTTGCCATGTTCCGTATCCCGCCTATCTTCCTCTAAGTTTAACTGAAAAGGGTTTAGATAGGGCAATCTAGTTATGCATCACTTATTCACTTAAAGAAGCTGGAAAACCTAACGAAAATGCGTTACTTCGTTGTTCCCGATTCACGAAAAATCGATTTTCAAATCGATTTTTCTACACTGTGATCACGGGATCGTCAGAAACAAATTTAACATTATGAGGCTTAGGACATTCGACTTAGAGACTAAACTACCGGCCTTTGATAGCCACTTTGAGCCAGCAAATTGCAGGATCGTTAATCTGGCTTCTTGTTGTTGATATAATCAAACTTTTCCTATAGAATGTTCTTTTATATGAAAGTTTGAAGGCTTCAAAGTTCCTATTGGTTATGAAAACGCTGAAATGAAAAAATGTGTCATAATTGACCAATAGAGAGATTGCACCATACCCGACGAAAACGGACGGGATCGTAACGAAAAAATGTAACATTAGGAAGTATAGGACTTACAACTTTGAAATTAAATTATCGGCGTTGTACCATCCTTCTGAGCCAGGAACTTGCTGGAAATATTAATTGGGCTATTCCTTAACCGTATGTTTCTATTTTTGCAAAAGAGTTTCCATGGAAGTAAGAGTTTGAAGGCGTCAAAGTTTGTAAACAAAGACGTCCTATTAGTCAATTATGACACATTTTTTCAAATCCGTGTCATCGTCGACCACTAGGATTCGAGACTCCGTTTTTGTGTTCAAACTTTGAAGCCTTCAAGCTCTTACTTCCATGGAAAAATAGAATTATACGGTTAAGGAGTAGCCCAATTAACATTTCCAGCAAGTCCCTGGCTCAGAATGATAATAAGACGCCGATAATTTAATTTCAAAGTTGAAAGTCCTATACCTCCCAATGTTAATTTTTTTTTTTATGATCCCGTGATGATGGAGTAGCAATATCCGTTTTCATCGGTAGGGTGCAATCTCTCTATAGGACGAGACTCCGTCTTTGTACAAACTTTGACGCCTTCAAACACTGATAAAAAAAAGAACACTCATTTATACAAGTTATATTATTCCAACAATAATGAGCCAGGTTAAGGATCCTGCAATTTGCTGGCTCAAAGTGGCTATCAAAGGCCGAAAATTTAGTGTCAAAGTCGAAAGTCCTATTCTTCCTACTGTTAAATTTTTTCGTTACGATCTCGTCCGTTTTCTTTGGGTATGGTGCAAGCTCTCTAGACAGCACATACTGGTTGAGGTGGACGCAATAATAGAAAGTAACGAGCGACCCAGCACCCAGAGTGCACGAATTCGAGACAAGAAATAGCGACAGAGTTCTCTTTTCGTATTATTTGCGTCTAGGAAATAAATCAAATAGTTTCAGTTTGTGTCATATCGGTCACGACACCATGTTTTTTCTATCATCGCTCCTCTGTGACATCATTCCAAGGGGCAAGTCACTACATTACTATGATTTTTCAGGAATCTTGTTCGATCTTAATATACTTCTTAAGGCGAGGATACAACGAATCTTTTACAAGTGCAGTAGAGGCGAAGGCGTTGCCTGAAGCAACGATTGCAGTCACTGACAATAGAGAGTTGTGTGCAAAAGTGAAACCAAACTGGTGTGTAAGAACTGGTGCACAGTATAAAACCAAATTGGTGGGGGGTCTGTGATTAGAGTTGATGAAGTTTTACCTCCTGTGTTTACACTGACTGTTTTGGTTTGTCGTCACTTGTCAGAACTTACCATCTCAGACTAAAAGGCTCATAAGCAGAAGCAAATTCACAATGATTTACTTTACCATTAAACAATACAATCCCGTAGAAAGGCACATATAACCACAAGGAATCACAGAACAACAGTATTTATAGCTTCAGGTAGACAGTATGTCATTTTGCGCAACCAAGAACAAAAATAATACGTACAGCAAAAAGTGGCAAAGGCACTGTGACATTGCGACCGTAGTACATAATAAATTGCCAAACCCAAAGACTGTCCTTTCACTGGACCCGTCCAGTCGTCCAAATAAAGCTGGCTAACGCATCATTCTCCCCGAACCGAACCGAATGAATGTTTATACCGATACACATCTGTTCTCGCGACCTTCTTATCCCCTTATAAGTATTCTGGTTTTAAGTTGTATGACTCGCCTTTCAAAGGCCTTGCTGGGTAAACATGTTCGGTGTTCTGGATGAATACAGCTGACGTTACCTCGTGTTTTACTGTATGGTACAACTTTTCTCAAGCGACAAAATTTGGCAAAGGTATTCAATATTTTCAACCACGCCAGAAATAAAGAATATAAAGAAAGGCAAAAATAGGGAGGCCAAATGTTTCGCTCGAATCTTAAACTTATTCGAATTCCTTGATCCATTCAGTATCGGCGTCGTCGGAAAAATAAAGGAGAGTGGCCACATAGACGGTTCCGCGTGTTGATAGCAGGTTCCTGAAGTACATTTACTACGTACAAAAAATACCCTCGGCGCGTCTTGGTGTCAAGAAGGGGCCGACATATAACGCTGGAAAAACTTCTCTTTTCATCGTCATTAACAATGATCACAGTCGGTTTGAGCTGTATGAATGCTTGTCCAGCCAAAAAAAAACCATCGGAGGCAACACCTTTCTGTTTCAACCTCTCTATGTCTTCATTTAAACCTTCAAACCCATCTGGATAATTTTTCTCTATTCCTAAATGTCTAAGTCTCTCACCCCACCAAGTTTTGTTCCTATGCAGCCTCATCAGTTATTGTTGCGAGCGACACCGAAACCTGGCTTGGGAGTTAAAATCAACAAACATGAGCTTTTTATCATACTCATCACCGGGATATATATAATTCTTTCAATATTCTCAAGTGCCCAGGATTAATCTGGTAGACCGAGATTGGCAGACGCTTTGCTACAAAGTATACTAGACATAAGATAAAATACAAGTAAAACTCTCCTGAGGCAGATTACACTGTCAGAAAGTTCATAACAGATAGCGTATAACACTTATTGGTAAAAATACTAACGGGAACGAAAGAAACATAACAGATAACATCCCAAAGTGTTATCTGTTGAAACTGCGCATCCTTCTGTTGTCGTTATTTAACTTCCCGATGAAAAAATTTCTCAGAATAGTACTATGAAACAAGATAACAGAAGTAAGGGGATGGATCACAACCCGATGAAAAATTTATCACGAAATAGAACTATGAAGTAGTACGAAAAAGTAGCTTGCAGTACTAATGATGCTACTACATGCTTCTACTTCAAGGCTACCGTGTTACTGCATACTACTATATGCTACCATTAACAAGACTGGAAGCTAATATGGCAAGACCGGATGCTACTGGATACTACTACATAAGATTGGACCAGTCTGAGGCACGTTAAATGATAGTATTCTTTGCTATTACATAGTATCACATGCAACTTTTTCGTACTACTACCATACTACTACGCAGGCTACAAATTTTTCATCGGGTTCTGACAGTGTAGTATTTTCACCTATTGAAGGTGTTGTTGGAGATCTAGGCACGAAATAGTATAAACTTAATTGGTCATAACACTTTATTTCTAAGTGAAAAGGTGTTATTTTTGAAAGTGTTATGCGCACTCTGTTATGAAACTTCTGACAGTGTAGTCATCTGAGACTTTATTTCGGCCCTTTTTAGCAAGGGGCTTCTTCAGATATAGTCATACAATAGATGGAATATCTATTTCTAGCTATCTTATCCATTGTATGAATGTATGTTTCGCAGTCAGCTTGGATCAAGAAGTACTTGGTCTTCTTCGGGACGTACGTAACAAGTGCGCAAGCGCTCAGGGCTGGAGTGTGAAAGTAAAAAGCAGCGTTAAAACCAAGACATTTCAAATCCCCAATAACTAAAAAAATACTGAAATAACACATTTAAAAACCATTCCAGTTTAAGAGCTTTTAATGTAAAGAAACCGCATTCAGAAATCCAGAGAAGATCTTCAAGATCTTGCAAGAACGGTTTCAGTGCCCATACTGAATGTCTTGCTAAGCAGTCCGACCATTTAAACCTCTTTTCCAAGCAAGATACTAACAAGTGCAATAAACCAAATCGTAGCTGCGTAGTTTTGTCACAGCTTCACCAAGAACGGAAATCATCATATGACAAAACCGTCCAGTTTCCAACTGGTCATAAAGAAATGAGGTACGCCGCGTGATCTTATTTGGTGCTATTCCACCAAAATCCGCATCTATACATACATATGCGAGAGTTGAACTCGATAGGAAATCTGGGCCCAGTTACTCATGAACGAAAGGGGGGAGGGGGCACATCAAAGCGCATATCTAGACCCATACATCCTCGACTATACCAGATTAGACTTTGCCAGTCACGGGTCAAAAACTTTACTCATGGGCAAACTGGCCCACTTGCCCATGAACGAGAAGGGTGTGGGGGGGGGGGGGTCAACTCCACATATATATCCCAAGCCCTTATGATACAAAAGCACAAAGGAATTTCATCGCCTTATCTCCAGTTATTGTCAAGTTAAAAATTATGCTCGAAAGATCCGCGCTGCATATGCATCCCTGGCTTCAAACGTTTCGTATCTGAGTGGAGCACATCGGTCTCAGTTATATAATAGCCTAACAGTCCCTCACCTACTCGCTCTTGCTCCTGTTTGGTCTTTTCTTAATTGTGGTAAGAGGAAGCAAGTTCACCGCCTTTATTTTAAATTTGAAAAGCGTGGACGTTCTTTTCTGCAGAGAAAATATCGAATGGTAACCCCAGCGGGAGTTATTGAGAAGCGTATTGGTGATTTCTCTACAGAATGTCAGGAGTCATTCCATCTTTGGTCATTTCTGTTTTGTTCCGAGTTCGTAGTTATCGAACTATGTTTTTGGGATCCCAAAACGTAAGTGGAGGGATACCTATGACATCGCAAAAGTTGTCCGTCTGTGCGCGCTGTAACTCTCGAAGGGAATGAGATATTTTGATAAAACTTGGTGTCAGGATTCGTTGGGTCAAGGGTAAGGTCAAGTTCGTAGATGGGCTCTGTAGCCCTACATTTAGGGGTGGGGGAGGGGGTTCAAATTAAGGAACAAACAAAATATTGTTAAACAGCTAATGTGATAGTCGATTATGGTGTAAGGAGGCATGCTGAGCACGACAGTGAGAACCATCTTCTCGCCGGAAAATTAGTTCGTCCGGAATCCGGCAAAAACCGGAAAGTTGGTTAAAAGTAAAAGTTTTATTTGAAGTTGATTAAATGACCGATTTTGGTGTAAGAAGACATGTTGAACATGATGGTGAAAACCATTTTCTCATCGAACAAGTGGTTCGTCCGGAATCCGAAAAAAACGGAAAGTTGGTTAAAAGTAAAAGTTTCATTTGAAGTTGATTAAATGTTCGATTTAGGAGTGGAAAGACATGCTGAACACGATGGTCAAAGCCATTTTCTCGCCGGGCAACTAGTTCGCCAGGAATCCGGCCAAAACCGGAAAATTGGTTAAAAACAAAAGTTTGATTAGATGACAGATTAAGGGGTAAGAAGAGAGGCCGAGTCTGTATATGACACTCATTTTTTACCCAGACATATAATTAATCCGGAATACGGTTGTAGCCGGATTTTTTCTTTAATTCAAACTTTTATTCAAAGTTGATTACCGGTAGATGTTCTTTACAGGGATTTGACGCTGGTTTTGTTTCTGAGTTTTCTTTTTTGCTGGACTAGTAGTTTGCTCAGAATTCGGGCGACACCGAAAACTTGGCAGAAGTAAAGCAGTGGATCTGGCGAAGACAAGACCCTATTGTCTGAAACAAATGTTAGATTTTTGGGATCCCATCGACACCTTTGTCTTTTCTGGGCCTCGCCCAGTTTCGTTTAGTGATGGGTTATAAATAAAATGATGATGATGATGAAAAAAAATGGGAAATCTGGGCCCAATTGCCCTGAGCCAAGTGGGGGTGGAGTTTGGGACCCATCAAAAGGAAAAAGAAACCCCAATGCTCACAAACCTACCAAGTTTCAACTTGATACCTGTTGATTCCTGTCACGGGTAACGAACTGTACTCCTGGGCAATTTGGGCCCAGCTGCCAATAACCAGGGTGGGTTGGGGAAGTGCAACTTTAAAAGCGATTTCCCAGCCCTAGGATCTACAAGTAGAAGGAATTTCATCGTCCTATGTCCAGATCTCGTCAAGTTATGAACATTATTCACTGGAAAAACTGGGCCCATTTGCCCCTGAACCGGTTGGGGGGGGGGACCCCCAAAAGCTACTAGGCCCCAATACCCACAAGTGTTCGAAGTTTGAACTTGAACGAGTTATGAGCCCCAAAAATACGGTGAAAATCGAAAGCCGAAAGCTGCTACAGCGCTCGCAATATAGTGGATTGTTCCAAGGAACACTCGACTAATAATGAACTCATATTATACAGAAGGGACGAAATAAAATCTCAGTTACTAATCGGATGAGCACAAGGAAACATCAATGGCTGTCACCTTGTGCGGAGGAACACTTGGCAAACTTCTCGCCTAAAATCATACTAAACAATTTCTCATATTGCTAAAGACTAGGATAATTCTATCTTTCGTTTCCAACAGTAGCTAAACTAACCTCAACTTCAGATAAACAATAACAATAAAAGGCTTAATAAAAATCAAACGAAACAGTTCCCAATGACTAGGAAATTTTTATCTTTCGGTTTCCTAAACGAGCACCCATGTCTAGCTAAATAAACTACTTTCGACCTCAAACAGAACATAAGGAACATGGCTTAAAGCCGACCTCCTGCAGGGAACCTCACCTGCTGTCGCTCTACCTCTCTCTCGTGTCTGACAGCGATTTTAGCAGCTGCCAGTTTTGCTAATTTCTCGTTTCGCCCACAGCCTCTGTAAGTCGCTTCTTCGCCTGTTTGCCGTTTCACGATTACTTCCATGACCACCGTACCATTTTCGCGGACTTCAGCATCACTGCAAGTTTAAAGGACCTGTCTTACCTATAATACTATCGCAACATACTTCCATAATCACTTCATGTCTTTCAATACCCGGAGATTGCGTACGGTACATTCTACCCCTCTAACAAAACCACGCTTATTTTCTCACTTGTCGTGTTTGGCTACCTACGATGTGTATCACACCATCGACGGTTGTTTGCGAGGAGTGTTTCACCAGAGAAACCGGTTATGTAAATTTTGTTCCTGTTTTGGCTATAAGTCAACGGGTCTCTGAAAAGGCTTAAAACAGCCAACACGGTGGGTTATTTCCTGGAAGCACAGCAAAGTTTTAAAGTACTCAAATATTTTAAAATACTGTAGAATAGTGAATAGTACGAGGGTTCCTTTAAGAGTTTTATAACCCGTCTTTTTCGTTTCCTAAAATAGGCTTGCCTGCATAACCCAAGACGATCAAGTATAATTAGGGAAAAAACAATGTGATTATGGGCACAGTCTGTTTCAGTTCAGTAGTAACGTATAGCCGGTGAGCCCAACGGCTACGAGGTGATGAACCAAGTTAAAAAAAAAAAAAAAAATAGACAGAAGCAGTAAAGAAAGTGACAGTAAGAGAAAAAGAGAAAATTAGGCCTAAAGATAGATTAAAGTTAAAATGATAGGCCGAAGTCGAAATCGAGTAGCCTACTATTATTTTTATTTTTATTGCGAAATATCGCAGCGAAGTGTCTATGCGGAGCGATTTCCAGCTTCAGTAAAGGTAGAGGATATTCTGTTCCTTTGTTGAAATTCAAAAATATTCCCAGCATATGAGTGAATTTTGGGCTGTCGCGCAAGCTATGCAAACTTTGAACTTTATTACTAAAGCCTCGGGTGAAAAAATACAAAATATTTCAATATATTTAAATTTCAGATGCCTTTTCAGTCAAAATATTTTAATGTATTTAAATTTCAGATGCATCTTCAGTTCATTTTTAAGCACGACTGGACAAGGAGGTTTTGAAGTGGAGGTTGGAAGAAAGAAATGGCTGTTCAGGAGATTGCAGGAGTAACTTTTTGGGCATACAACATAGGGGAAGGTTTATTTCTTGGGCGAAAACACTTTATAGGTTATCTATAATGTAAACATTTAAGTTCAACCGTGGCAAACCAGGCTTTATTACACTCACTATTGTACCAAAGTCTTGTTTGGTCATACCTCATAGCGTTTGCGATCGCCAACGGTTCCCTAAATGCAGTCATGCGTTTTGCTGTGCTACTTCTCGTTAGGCTTAACACAACATATAGAGACAGCCGCATAAGCAGGAAAAGAACCACAGAGAAAAACGCGGATAACCTGGCACAAGAACCGACAAGATTGAAACCACACTAACCTGAACTTCAAATGGCCTTTCTCTGGAAACCTTTCGTAAATCTCTCGAATGGGCGAAATTGGAATGTCCTCGCTGAACTCCGCTGCAAACATATTTAGAACTTACTAACCGACTTCAGACTTACGACGGCATCCCTTCACTTTTTGAAACCTGCACCGGTATTTTCGACAGACGTGACGGAATTTTCACTTTACCTCTCTGATGTCCTGCCCCTCGTCATTTTTCCCGCGGGCTAATCGTGCCCCCCCTCCCCTCCGAAGCTTAAACGATGGCATGGAACAGTGAGAGCTTCCTAGCTCAGAATGTCTTTTTGTGCTTCCTTTTCTCGCTCACTTGGCATACACCATGCCCTGCCGAGGCTGCCGATCCTTGCCTTCTTTTAGCCGATTCCTGTCGAGAAACATAGGTTTGGGGGAGGGGGCGCGATCTCTGAGGTGCAAAAAGCTCCTACAGATATTTTCTAGAGGATATGAAGCTGGTTTAATCCTGTATGATGTAGCGCGTAAATAAGGGGAGGTACAGGTTGGAACATGGCATCTTCTAACAAGTTCTGATAGGAAGTTTAATGCTAAGAAGACACGGTTGCGGGGAGGAAAGTTATTTTGGGATTTTAAGGGCTATTTATCACTCCTGTACTCCATTTTCATCTTAGACCCATGGACTGATTTTGATTCTCTTGAAAACCAAACCCCAGAACACGTAGTCGCATCCCGGAACATATGCAATTTACCGATCGCTTTTATGTTGGTGGGTCAGTCACTCGAGCGGTCCACTATTCTCGAGTTAGGGTACTTCCAGATGTGCTAGGTCGATGACACCAAACTAACCTGGAAATAGATACTTCCCCATCATGCGGGAGGGGGGATCCGGAATATTGAGGTATGCATAACTTTCGAAAGGGTGATCGGATCTTAATGAAACTGACATTCGGAAAAACCTCATGTCTCATTTAAAGTCCGAACTGGATTCGATGACTTTGGGGGGAGCTGGAGGGGGAGACTGGAAATATTGTGATGCGCTTCGAGTGGAGGGCCCGGGATGAAATTTAAAACAATCACTAGACACGCCACTGAAAGAACCGGACGGGACCCGGGGACTGTGTAGGGAGTTCCGGCATTCCGGTGATCTCAAGTTAAGGTACTCCCAGTTGTGCTAGAACGGCGAAACTTTGCAATCATCTCAGGGGCGCAGCCAGATTTATTTGGACATAGTCACTAGCCCGATCCGACCATCACGGTGGTGGTGGTGGTGGGAGGGAGAAGGCCAATCTTTTGACACGGAGAAACCGGCGATCGGATCCGAATGAAACTTGAAGTTTGTAAAAATTTACATCCGGAACGGGTCCGATAACTGAGGGGGGAGTTCAATAGGGGGGGGGGGGGGGATTTATATCATTTGTGGAACGAGACCGGATCCAGACACAGTGACGGGAGTTGGGGGGAGGGGGTTAAGGTAATCCGGAGTTGAGATAGTTCCAGATGCGCTAGGACAATGAAACATGGTAGGCTTATCAAAAGGCTTATTTTAAGTTGTGTTTCTTTCTTTTCTTTATGTACTCCACTATTTCTATTTTATAGAAGTGGGTAAATAAAAATATTCATTCATTCATTCAAAGCCCGACCAGATTGACTTGGGAATAGTCACTTCCCCGGTCCGATCGTCGTGGGAAAGTGGAGGGAAAAGAAATTCGAAATCTTCTGTCATGCATAACTTTCGAACAGGTTATCCACTCTGAACGAAACTCGATAATTGACAAGAGCACGTGTCTTCGACCTTCCGTTTTAAGTCCGGACCAAACCCGACTACTGTGAGGGTAGCTGAGGGGGGGGGGGGTGACACTTTAGACTGGAGGGATCGGGATGGAACTTGTTGGGAAGATCAAGTAAATCCTCTAGATAAATCATTTACAGTACCGGACTGGAATTCCTTGAAGTGTTCATCTTAACCGCAAAGCTGCCGCAAAGTATAAGAAGACCAAAGGTGTCATTGGGATCCCCAAACTATAATATCTGATCCAGACAATTGGGTCTTGTCTTCGCCAGATCCAGTCTTCACCAGGCTAGTCACCAGAGAAAACCAAGTTCAGATATACCTCTGAAAGCCATATCTGTTTTGACGATACTGACCGAAACTTCCTGCTTTAGCTCTGCCAAATTTCCGGTTTCGCCCGAATTCCGAACGAACTACTGGTCCAGAAAAAAAAAGAGAATTCAGAAACGAATCCAGTGTATCTCCTTATCCCTATAAAGAATATCTAATCAACTTTAAACAGAACTTTGACTTAAAAAAGAATCTGGTTACAACCCGATTCCGGACTAATTATGTGTCCTGGTAAAATTTATTTTCAGATACAGACTCAGGGTCTCTTTTTACCCCTAAATCAGTCATGTAATCAACTTCAGATACAAACTTTTGCTTTTAACATATTTTCCGATTTTGGCCAAATTCCAGGCGAACGTGTCCGGCAAGAAAATAGTTTTCATCATCCTGTTCAGCATATCTTCTAACCGTTACATCGAACATTTAATCAACTTCAAATGAAACCAA
The DNA here is from genome assembly GCA_023053575.1 of Branchinecta lynchi. NCBI lineage: Eukaryota > Metazoa > Arthropoda > Branchiopoda > Anostraca > Branchinectidae > Branchinecta > Branchinecta lynchi. The sequence goes on from JAKZAP010000005.1 coordinate 2,401,761, forward strand.
CTTCCCGTTTTTTATCGGATTCCGGACGAACTATAGTTGTCCGGCAAGAAAATGCTTTTCACCATCGTGTTTAGCATGTCTTCTTACCCCTAAATCGAACATTTAATCAGCCCGAGATGAAGTTTTTACTTTTAACCAACTTTCCGGGTTTTCTCGGATTCCGGACGGATTTCGGATTCCAGCGAGAAAATGGTTTTCCCCAAGTTGCTCAGCATGTCTTCTTACCCCATAATCGACTATCACATAGCTGTTTAAAAATATTTTGTTTCTCCCTTAATTTGAACCCCCTCCCTCACCCCTAAATGTACGGCTACAGAGCCTATCTACGATCTTGACCTTACCCTTGACGAAACAATACTCACACTAAGTTTCATCAAAATATCTCATTACTTTCGAGAGTTATCGTGCTTACAGACGGACGGACAACTTTTGCGATGTCATAGATTATCCCTCCACTTACGTAAATGGGATCCCAAAACCAACAAGACCAAAGTTTCGATTGGATCCCAAAAATTTAACATCTCATCCCGACAATCGGGTCCAGTCTTCTCCATACCCCTTAAGCATTTTTACTACAAAAATTCAGAAACAGGGCCAAATAGCTACTCATCTGAGAAAACCAAGTTCAGATATGGATTCAGCTTTACCCGTATAAGCCATATTTGGGACGAAACTGATCGAAACTTCCTGCCTTAGCTTACTTCTGCCAAATTTCCGGTTTCTGCCGAATTCGGGAACTACTTATCCGACAAAATAACAAAGCTCAAAAACGAATTCATTCATCGTATCTTCTTTACTCCTTATCAAACATCTGATCAACTTCAAATAAAGCTTGAACTCATGAAAAATTATCCGATTTCAGTCGGATTCCGGGTGAACAATGCCTCCCGGTAAAAAAAAAGGATTGTCGTGTACGGATTGTGTTTTTAAAGTTTTTGTCATTGTTTGTGGTGTTTAATCTGCCTTCGCCATTTTCATGCGTTGTTGTTTATTTTAGTCGTTCCAATGGATTAGAGTTCGGTCTAATGTTTGTTTGATTTGTGTATTTATATAGTTATTTATCTTATTATCATCAATTTTGGTGGATCAATAAATCATCATCATCATCATCATTCAGCATCTCTTCTTACCCCTAAATCGGAATCTAATCAACTACAAATAAGACTATTGTTTTTAATTTTTTTTCCAGATTTGGCCGGATTCCGGGCGAACTACTTTTCCGGCGAGAAAATAGTTTTAATAATCGTGTTCAGCATGTATTTTTACCCTTAAATCGAACGTCTAATCAACTTCAAATAAAACTTCTGCTTTTAACAAATTTCCCGGTTTTGGCGTGATTACGGGTGAACTACTTGTCCGGCGAGAAAATGGTTTCAAAATCGTGTTCAGCATGTCTTTTTACCCCTAAATCAAACATCTTATGAAGTTCAAATAAACTTTTACCTTTAACAAACTTTCCGGTTTTGGCCGGATTCCGGGCGAACTACTTGTCCGGCGAAAAAATAGTTTTCACCATGGTGTCCAGCATGTCTTCATACCCCATTATCAACTATCACATTAGCTGTTTAAAATTATTTTGCTTGCCTTTTAATTTAAACCCCTTCCCTTATACCCTCCTCCCCTAAATATAGGGCTACAGAGCCCATCTACGAACTCGACCTTACTCTTGACCCAAATAATCCTCACACCAAGTTTCATACAAATATCTAATTCCCTTCGAGAATTATCGTGCTTACAGACGGACGGACAGACAGACGGACGGAGGGACAACTTTCGCGATGTCATAGGCAGGGGCGTCACGACTGGGGGGGGGAGGGGGGGGACGCCCCCCCCCCCCAATGCTGTTGGCCAGTCGGTAAAAAATAACCGAGTCGGCGCGAAGCGCCTCGATTTTTCGTCAAAACAGTTGATTTTTTTCGTGAAAATAGTCGGTTTTTCTGAAAATTGGTTGATTTTTCGTCAAAATAGTCGGTTTCCTGAAAATCAGTCGATTTTTTTCAAAAATGTCGGTTTTGTTGTTGAAAACAGTCGTTTTTTCCACAGAAAAAGTCGGTAAAAATTTCCACCCAGTCGGTAAATTCCTCGCCCCCCCCCCCCAAACATTTTGGCTAGTAACGGCTCTGGTCATAGGTATCCCTCCACTTACGTTTTCGGATTCCAAAAAATACTTTTGAGCAAATGATACGTTTTCTTGATTACCAAGAGCCCATGGTCATCATTGCCTCAAGGGTTTTGCTTACAAATGAATTTCTAGCTGCCTTAAAGTCCGCATCTTAACTGCAAAGTTAACAAGACCAAAAGTGTCGATGGGATCCCAAAATTTAATATTTGATCCAGACAACTGGGTCTTGTCTTCACCAGATCCAGTCTTCGCCAGGCTAATCATCAGAGAAACCCAAGTTCAGATATACCTCTATATGCCATATCTAATTTGACGGTACTGACCGAATCTTCCTGCTTTACTTCTGCGAATTTCCGGTTTCGCCCGAATTCCGAGCGAACAACTAGTCCAGCAAATAAAGAAAATTCAGAAACAAATCCAGGCTATCTCCTTATCCAATAACATCCAATAAACTTTAAATAAAACTTCGACTTAAAAAGAAAATCCGGTTACAAACGGATTCCGACTAATTCTGTTTTCCGGGTAAAAACTGATTGTCATATACAGACTCAACGTCTCTTCTTACCTTTAAATCTGTTATGTAATCAACTTCAGATAAAACTTCCGATTTTGACCGGATTACGGGCGAACTAGTTGTCCGACGAGAAAATGGTTTTCACCATCGAGTTCAGCATGTCTTCTTACCCCTAAATCGAACATTCAATCTACTTCAAATGAAACTTTTACTTATAACGAGCTTTCAGGTTTTTGCCGGATCCTGGGACGAACTATTTGTCCGACGAGAAAATGGTTTTTCACCATCGTGTTCAGCATCTCTTCTTACCCCTAACTCGAACATTTAATCTACTTCAAATGAAACTTTTAATTATAACCAGCTTTCCGATTTTTGCCGGATTCCAGGCGAACTAGTTGTCCGGCGAGAAAATGGTTTTCACCATCGAGTTCAGCATTTTTTCTTACCTCTAAACCGAAAATTTGATCAACTTCAAATAAAAGTTTTTACTTTTAACCAACTTTCCGGTTTTTGCCGGATTCCGGACGATTCTTGTCCGGAAAGAAAATGGTTTCATTATCGTGCTCAGCATGTCTCCTTACCCCATAATCAACTATCACATTAGTTGTTTAAAAATATTTTGTTTGTCCCTTAATTTGAACCCCCTCCCCTATCCTTCAATGTAGAGCTACAGAGCCCATCTACCAACTTGACCTTACCCTTGACCCGAAGAATCCTTCATACCAAGTTTCATCAAAATATCTCATTCCCTTCGAGAGTTATCGTGCTAACAGACGAACAGACGGACACCTTTTGCGATGTCATAGGTATCCACCCACATACGTTTGGGATCCCCCAATAAAAACTTTTACCAAAAGACACATTTCACGATCCCCAAGAGCCGATGATCATTCGTGCCTGAAGGGTTTTGCTAGCAAAAAAATCTTAGCCCCCTTAAACTACAAATCATAACCGCAAACTGTAAAATAATACTTTTGACCAAACGATGCATCATCACGATCGCCAAGAGCCCAAGGTCATATGTGCCTCAAGGGATTTGCTTACGAATGATTACAATAAACCTAAGAATTTACTAACTCCCACCTTCATCGTCTGACCCAACCTTGCAAGTGCCATCTGAGCTTCTAGCTCTTGTTTTTATTAAAGCCGGACATTTTTCTGCTTCAGTTCTGGGGTCTGACTTTCGAATCGCCATTGATTCTGACAGTTTGGTGACTGAAAATGTTTAGCTCAGCTGAATACACACTGCGTACAAGGCGAGATACAGATATTTAACTTCGCTTGGACTAAACCTTTCAAATTTCGTACGCATTCTTTCCCAGAGCCTCGTTTTGTTGCAATAGTGCTGCCGCGTCGTTGCTGCAGCACTTTTCTGCTTCTGCACAAGATGTGTTTTTGGATTCGCTGCCTGCAAGATTTCTTCTCGATTGAAGCAGCACCTTGCGGACTTGGTCGGTGAGCAAGTCCGCGATTCTCGAGAAGCGCTGCCGTCTTCCTCGGAAGCACTGAGCAGAAGCGGGCCGAGAAGTGGACGTGCAGCGGGAACGAAAACGAGGCTCAGGTCTGGGGGGGGGGATACTCACGAACGTAATGGATCGCTAGTAACTGTGGTATCTTAATTGGTTATTACGCCTATACTACCGGCATGCTTGCTATCATTCACTGGCTGGACGAAATGTGGAGTTTTGCTGATATTCACTGAATAAACGTAAGCAGAACTTAAGTTTTTTCCAGTTTCCTTAAAGAACACCTGAATGAAGAGTACCAAGTATCATCCCTATCTGTATGAATTCTGTTAACATTGCCTGCAGAAAACCCAATCCAAATACGAAATAGTGTTTCCAGGCTATGATTTTTGCTCCATTTTGTATCTGTCTTTATTTCAGTACCGAAAATTTTTAGAGATGAACAATATGTCTCCAATCAACTCTTGTTCTGGAATATTTTTTAACCAGTTAAGCCAAAACGTATATCTAGAAGAAATTCCACTACGATGGGGCCAGCGCTGTACAAGATTTGAATGAATTGCGCTTTTTGTCTTGGAGTCTGCATGCGCAAACCTCCAGAAACGAACATCCGTATTTTGAAAACGTCACGCTCAGGTGAAGAATACTCTCTGTGGCCATGTCTGTAAATGCATTCTCTATGGTGTGTTCAAGTATGGTTTCATTGTTCAGATGTCCTTCAATCTTAGCTAGTAGTACTCGAGTTCAATTTTGTCTATTTTGTCGCCTGCAACCGCAAGAGGACAATGTAGCTTACCCATTTCGTTGTGAAGGAGTTTGTACACGACGTCCCACACTGTGTCAAGATTCAGCTGGGAATCAAGAAACACAGCTCCGCACAATGCCTCGATGATGTCACCCAAGGTTTTAGGGACTTCGATTTCATCCGCAACCATCGTGTCTTCTTCGTTAATGTGACAGCGCTTTAAGAACAAGAAACGGTGAAATCACTTGCTATTTTCGACATTCAGGGAGTTTCATGGCATATTTCCCGATGAAAAATTATCACAAAATAGAAGCTGTACGAAAAAGTAGTATGCAGTATCAACTGATGCTACTACATGCTACTATAGCAAGACTTGGTGCTACTCGAGCAAGGCGGGATGCTATTGAATACTACTGCTTAAGATACGCCTGGTGTGAGTCACATTAAATTAAAGTATTCTGTATTACTGCATATCAATACATGCAACTTTTTCGTACAACTACACAGGCTACAAATTTTTGGATTTGAATGTTTGGATCGGTACAGAGGCTTAGCATCCACTTGCGACGGAGGTACCCACCCTCCACCGTGCTTTCTCGCCAATTTTTTTTTTTTTTTTTTAACGACGTTAGGCCCTATACTTCCCGTAAGGAAGACACACTGCAGTTGGAGAAAATCGCGAACTCAATGAATACTGAATTGACCTGGGGAGGAGCTGACCCACCTTCAACCGATTTCTCTTTTTTGATATCTCAGGGTTGGGATAAGGTTTGCGGATGTACTCTTTTACCATAAGCCACAGACTTCCTATAAAAATGACACAGCTGAGATACGCAGAGTGGTGGTTGAAGGGGTTAAAATGGAAGCATATAAGTATTTGGAATGTCTAGATAATCTAGTCCAAGTACCAGTAAGCCAAGAGTCGATACGACCGCGAGATCACCTCTTGGCGCAATTTCGAAGCAACACGACTCAGAAAGATCAGAATGAAAATTGAACAAAGAGAAACACCTTTAGCTGATCAAAAACTAAATAGTTGGCAGTCTATATTTCTTTCAACATATTTGTCTTGAGGCTTTTCTGTCATTTCTTTTCACCACTTTTCAAGAAAAAAAAGGTTTGTCCTCTGAGCTATTTGTAGCAGCTCGACTTACTGAATAACAAACGAGCTTACAAGATTGACTTGCTGGTTGCTATGAAGGGCGAATTTAGATTTCTGCCTTTGTGAATATTGTTGCCTGGTTTTAGGGTTTTAGGAAAAGACAGCCTACAGCTGTGTTCATAATAAACATTCCGACACATTGGTTTTGCCTGTCAGAAGTTTCATAGCAGATAACACGAGGATGCGCGTTTCAACAGATAATGCGTAACAGAAAATACTTCGGATGTTATCTGTTGTGTTTCAAAATGTTGTGAAGGTAAGCGTTACCACCATAAGGTAGACTGAAAAAACCGCCAAAAAGTATCTGCTGAGTTTTCCGACATCATGACGATAAGGAATAAAGTCAGTAGATGCTTTTTTGGTTCTTCCTAACAAAGCTTGTTATGCATAACATTTCATGTTATCTGTTTCGCATTATCTGTTGAAACCGTACATCCTCGTCTTATTTCTTATGAAACTTCTGACAGTGTGGTTGTCCCTTATTTTTTGCCATGCAAAATAAACTTTCTTCCCAGTTCCCACCATCTGATGCTAGAACGAAGGAAGAAGGGATGGACACTACGGACTGTGGACAAAACCGTTACAGCACCCCTCGCAACGTTAACTGTTAATGTTCCAGTTTGTCACAGTAGCTTACTTTAAAACCAGGCTCTGCTTTCAACAAATTACAAACGGCTTCTCCAGCCTCGTTAACTTTTTGCGAAACCAGGGAAAAATTTACGTAACCGGTATTTTTGGCGATGGAGTACTTGTCGGGAGTCTGATACGAATCGAAAATAGCGACTGATGTGGAAATCAGCGACTTATTGTTTCGGGGGTTAGCATGTACTGACTTATTCTTTCGGGGTCAGAATGTACCATATGAATTCGGGTCTCCGGGTGTAAGAGTACAGACAGAGCGACTACGTAAGCAGGTAGCACTAGCATTAGCTGCGTTCTTTGTCACGTGAGTTCTCACCGGTGGTCTCCGGTTTTTCTTATAAGCCGTTTTTGCATCCACCGGTGACTTCTCACCAGTCTTATAACCCGTTTTTGAACTAACCAGTGTCTGGTTTTATCTCACCAGTGCGGACTAACCAGAACCTGCTCGTGAGCCCGGCTTCAGCGAGAAGTTAGCCAGTTTTCATCAACTCACCGGTGAACCAAAAGAACGCGTTTTAAGGAAAGAACCGGACACTGGTGACTAAACACCAGCGACAGCCCGGAGTGCAACGAACGCAGCTATTATAGGTACGACGCGTCCTTTACGCCTCGTTCACAGACACCGCGTCCACTTTCACGTTCTGCCGCAGTTACAAAAGCAGCATTTTCAACGCAAAATAATAGCGAACAACGCACTAAGTTGACGCAATACACAGAAACGCACTGATTTGACGCAGAAACCAGTGCTGAGACGTGACAATACTCTAGATGAATAGCTCTCCTTGCCGACGCAAAATCGCCATGTATCTAGCGGAAGAGCCGGAAGCGGGACCACAGCTGTCCCCAACGATCTCTGTGATTGGTTGACACACGATTTGGGTTGTTGACCTTGAGTCGTCAGAGCGACGTTTTCTCATTCTTCCTGAGGATCATTGCACTGTCAGAAGTTTCGTAACCGATAACAGAATGATGCGCGGTTTCAACAGACAATGTGTAACAGATAACACTTGGGAATGTTACACATAATAAGCTTGATAGGCCAAAAACCAGCCAAAAAAGCATCTACTGACTTTATCAGCAGATGCTTTTTGGCAGTTTTTCGGCTCTTCCTGATGGTAACGCTTTTTATCCATAACAATTTGAAACACAACAGACAACATCCTTGTGTTATCTGTTACGCATTATCTGTTGAAACTGCGCATCCTTGTGTTATTTGTTATGAAACTTCTGACAGTGTGGCGTCTATTGGGCTTAGTAATATAGAGTACAGCAGGGCCTAAATGACACTTACATGGAAGTTCACTGTATGCCCGCAGTGTTCTTGGGCGGCGACAAACGTTTCGATCGAACTGGCAAGAGCTGGCGAGGCCCTCTTCAGGTACTTATGAAGACCATTTCGTACGGCCACACAGGCAAACGTGGTGTTGTTCACAAGGGCTGACCTCAGGTCTGTCAGGGCGCCAGGTCCAAAATGTCGCTTCTTGTTGTAGATATAGCACGTTACCAGAAAATCTATAATAGTCAAAAGTTGACGACTGTCTCTCGTAAGTTACTTGCGCGGAGTACGACGAAGTTTTTAGATGCAACTAACAATACCGATTGTTCAGCCAGATGGCCCCGCAACGTTAAGAAAGTACAAGTCGCAATATTTAAACATATGTCACTCCTTTGCAACTCGTGTTTTCAAACATTAAAACCCGTCCCGGCTGTTTTCAGCCTTATTAGGTTGTAGAGAAACACGGAAAAACTTCCAAACTGGTATTTATAGCTGCGTTTTTGATCGAAGCTGAAGTTACCTTCAAACTTCGACCGTCGAACCTCGTGAGCTAGCAAGTTCGAAGTTTGCTTGATCCGTCGAAGACAATTTGAATAGTTTTAAAACTTGTGCATAAGGGATGACAAGTTAGGAAACTTGCGGTTTCAAACATTAGAATAATTATTCTTCGTTGTAAAATGAACATCTGTTGAAACGGTAAGTGCCCTGGATAGTTATATAAAATCCCCAAAACATGAGTATAGGCCCTATTCCTCCTGAAATCGGGTAATGTTCCTACGGAAGGAACTGCGAAACGACGGACGGAGTATTAGACGCTTAAATTTTTTTTTACATTACATTATTGCGAATCCAACTTGATTGGTATTTCGACATTGAGCTGAGTGAGTAAATTTTCTTATTTGGAGAAAATAAGAACCTACCGTTTGGGCTACTACCGTCAGATATCCGGAATTCGAATAACCTCATTTCCTTCAAGCGAGCAGCGAAAGGTCATTACAGGAACATTGTTTAGTGTTATCCTCCTTTAGACCCCCCCCCCCGTTTTTCTTTTTGTCTTTTCTTTCTTTCTCGTTCCTTTTCTCCCTTATTTTTTTCGCTCGTTTTATTTAAAGTTGAAACCATAGGTTATCTTTTTTCTCTCTTCAGAATATTCAGTTAGGTGATTCTGTTTGGTGTTTAAATTAATATCGGTTATTTGCCTGCCGTAGCCAAGCACTACATTTGTGCTCTCCTGGCAGGAATGTAAATTGTGTATTTTTTTTTGTCTTTAAATATGGTCCAATGAAACTGAAACATAATTCTCTCAGCATAAGTTCAAGCAAAAAATTCGAATCAAAAGTCTTGAGCCTCAGTTCACCTTCAGTGATTTTTCCTGCGCTGGACGGAAGTTATTGGAATATTATCGTTAGTTATTGATGGGGAGTAAAGATTTTAAAGAAATAAGAATTATTGGGAAGTTCCTCAGGTTGGCTTTTAAACACCGGCAAGATTTCTTCTGATGGGGAAATTGTGTTTTTAGTGCTAAGAAAGTATTCAGTGTAAATTAAAAATATTAAGAGTGTGTTAGTGTGTATATGCGCACGTAAGATTGTTTACTTTTTGTTTCGTTTTGTTGCATGATGGCCGGATGGCTTTAATGTGCAAATAAATCATTCATTCATTCATATAGTTTACACTTGCCTTCTTCACTGAATTCTTCAGTAGTGAGCGACAAACAAAAAAAAACAGCAACTCTGGATTCTAAGGTAATGTAATTTAAGCAGAACTGTGTGTGATCAATTTTCGTCAAGACAACACAAGCACAAGAATTATTAAAAATGTTACGCAGACGCCGAAACACAAGCGAATCGCCGTTGCCGATGTATTAGCGTCAGCGATCGGCGCGCCGCCGTTGCGTGGGCTCGTTTTAGTTGTTTCAATTCGGGGTCGGGGTCTAATTGTTATGAAGCCAACTCTCTTTTTTTGCGCTTTTGTAAGAATCGAGAACGGAGAAAGCTTCACGATTCTACAGAATCGAGAAGTTGCTTCGACAGTCAATGCTCGATTCCCTTTCTCCGTCCTCCTTCCTGATTGGTCGACAAAGGCGGATGTTCCACCGGTAAAAACGGGTTTTAACGGGTGGCTAAATTAGTTCTTTTGTCGAAAGCCAGAATGGAGAATGGAGAAGCTAAAACGGTAATTGTACGATAGCTGAGAAGCGAGAACTGACAATTCAGATAAAGAATCGCAACTAATTTTTCAGGTTTTGGGGCATTACGATCAATTGTGTATATTTTAATGCCTGGGTTGTGCTACAGAGCTATTTGGTAGCCTATCCTCACCACCGATAAAACCACACCGAGAAAGGGGTGTACTCAGCCGCATAACGGTACAAATGTCTAGGGCTCCCACCCACTAAGCAAAACAAAGTGAGCCACCTTTTTTTTTTTTTTTTAATAGCCTTGTAGTATCTTTTCTGTTCTTCCAGTCCAATATGAACTGGCCAGGTGACTACGCTTCCACTTACCCTCGGTGACGCCTTATCAACTTTTTTTTTCTTTTTTCTTATTTTCTTAACTTAAACAAACACATGACCGGCCTATCTATTTAGCGTCACCTACACTTTCCTCTATCTCTACGTTAATTTTTTAATTTCTTAATTATTTTTTTCCTTCAATTCTTTCTAATCTTTACACCCTTTTAACATTTCGGAAAACCAGAAAAAGTAGCCTCCATTGTAAAAGGTCTCTCATACGTCGGAGACTTAAAGCACACCTTGCACTATTTACTGTTTGTTCCAATATTCAAGTTTATCTGGATACTATAAAGCTATAAGGCTCTGCTTTCAAAAAGTATCCACGGCTTTGCCTGTTTTAACCCTTTTCCGAGACTTCTAGCACGATTTCGGCGAAATTCAGAAAACCGGTTTTATGCATCAACTATCATGATAAGCGAACACACTCGTCCGGAGCCTAGTGCGCATGCGCGACAAGTGCAAAGATGGTGAGGTGTTTTTAGCGCGTTCAGATGTAACAGAGGAAATTTGGATCTCCGGGTTTCAGAACTAAGGAATGATGTTGCGGATGTAGGTTCGATTGGCATTATAGTACGACAGGTCCTTTAAGTACGCAGACTTAAGTAGCCGTGAATCACCAAATTCGGAGATTTTATTCGCAACCGTTAAAATACGATGGACGATTAAAACTCTAGAATGCAAATAATGCAGAGTAAGTTGTCTGAAGGCCGAGATACTTTTTTTTTACAGTGACGCGAGCCTCGTTTTTGTTGCATGCTGCAGGTCCACTTCTCGGCCGATTCCAGACTGATTCTTTCTACATCCGTTTTTGCACTGCTGCGCTTCCGAGGAAGACGGCAGCGCTTCTCGAGAATCACGGACTTGCTCCCCCCCCCCCCCCAAGTCCGTGCTTCCCTGCAAGGTGCTGCAGCGCTGCCGCTTCAACTAAGAAGAAAGTGAATTCTAGAACGCATATTGTGCAAAAGCAAAGAAGTGCTGCAGCAGCGATGCGGCAGCGCTATTGCAACAAAAACGAGGCTGCGATGTCGAGTGATATTTCCCGACAAAATTGTATGAAATATGAAGACTAGGTGCCTAGCCTACTTATTTTTGCCTTCTCACTACAAAAAGGGTAGGTGATGGTAGAAAGGCTAACGAACATCACTAAGTGGAGCATGAGCTGACGAGTCGTAGTCCAAAAGGAAAGAATACGAACGAGTATTTGACATTGCAAAACGGATACGTCAGCTACATCTTATTAGAGCTATATTTCGGCCCTTCTTGGCAACTTGTCACAAGTTCATTCTGAGCGGGTTGAGCCTGAAGAGGACCCTTGCCAAGAAAGGCCGAAACATAGCTCTAATGAAATGTAGCTAACATATCCGTTTCGCAATGTCAAATGTGAATTGCAGGCAGCGTGGGCTGAAGGAATATTTAAACGAAAGAAACCAGAAAAGATGGTAATATTTTAAGGAAAAAACTACATAAGTCGGAGGGGGGGGGGAGAGGGCAATATTAAGAAGAAAATATTTGGGCAAGGTTAAAGATCTATATGTTGTAGTTACTTTTGTCCGATGTGCGAGAAAATGAATGAATGTATTTTCTATTAAACGGAACTTAAATCTACATTAAATTTTAATGGGAGAATGTCAGGAATTAAGAGACTTGAGGAAGGAAATATTTGGGGAAATGGTGTGGGGGAGGAAAAGTTTAAACAAATTTTGAAAAGTAGACGTTCTAGTGATGTCCGAAATTTGGGAAGATTCCTTAAGGGACGTGCACCGTCAAAGTTTTTTGTAGTTAGTTGTTGAGGTTATAGTTCGTTTTGGTGTTGTTTTGTTTTTTCCATGGCCCTTTGTGCTTATCTTACAACATTGGCCATTGAACGAGAAATATAATTAAAATTTAAAATCTCACCAATCACGGCATCCCCAAGAAACTCTAGTCTCTGGTAGCATTCCGTCAACACGCTTTGCTGATACGACGGGTGGGTTAGCGCCTGGACTAGGAACCTCTTGTCCCGAAAAGAGTAGCCAATAATCTCTTCCACCTCGTGGCAAAGCGCGAACTCCTGTTGGAATCTAAAGTTGGCAGAAGCGTCGTCAAGTTTTGGGCTGAAACTTGGGGGCTGAATTTCAGCCTCGCTGGGGGACAGTGGAGTTACATGCACGCCCAGGTGGCGAATGAACCGTTTTGTTGCCTCGTCGCCTATAGGGAGGACAATGTGTCAATGTACGAATCTGCAGTAGAAGCATAAGATTAGACGTAAGGTGAGGTCATAACAGCCAGAGCTAAAAATGCATCTGACCCACCGAGGAAAAATTTATCTAAAAATAGTGTATGAAAAAGTAGCATGCGGTAAGAACTAATGCTACTACATGCTTCGATGTCAAGGCTACCGTGTTACTGCTACTATAGCAAGAGAGTATGCTACTTGATACTACTGCTTAAGATTGGCCCAGTCTGAGGCAGATCGTGCGATCATGCAACTCTTTCGTACAAGTTTCATGCAACTACGCAGGCTACGAATCTTTCATCGGGCATCCTTCTTCATAAATGTTTTATATAGAGAGAACACTTTAACTATTCGAAGAACTGTCGTGCTCATCCGGTAAATTGAAAAATTAATTCAAGGTTATTTTTTGGGATTGATTAAAAGTAGGAGGGTATACTAAAACCAGGAAGGGAATACTAAAACGAGGAAGGCTGTCACTAGGATTCAAGGCTGCGAAAAACTGGAAATCCGCACCGTTCCCTTCTCTGTTTAGTATTCTTTGAGGGGCCGTCAACTATCAAAATTTAAAGCCCACCATTTCTTTCATCATTTTAGAAGCTTGTCACAGGTAGTACCATAAAGTACTAAAACGAGGAAAGAAATTCTTTCCATATTCTTTTGTTTAAGTAGCTTGTCGTTCAGTAGCTGGATAGTTCCTTAGAGCGGACTTTAAATTTTGGTAGTTGCCAACCCCTCAAAGACTAATAATTGAGAATCCACTATTTCCTTCCTCGTTTTAGTACTGTAAGGTACTGCTCATGAAAAGCTACTAAAATGATGAAAGAAAAGGTTAATTAAAATTTTGATAGTGGCCGACCCTTCAAAGACTAATAATTGAGAATCTACTATTTCCTTCATCGTTTTAGTACTTTAAGGTACTACCGTGACCAGCCACTAAAACGAGGAACGAAAACCTTAATTACAATTTTGATAGTTGCGACCCCTCACTGAACTTAATTCCTACCCATGCCAGGCTACTAAAACGAGAAAGTGATGGTGAACTTTGAATTTGAAAAGTTACCCACCCCTCAAAGAATACTAAACAGAGGAAGGTAACGGTGCGGCTTTCCAGTTTTTCGCAGCACAGAACTCTGGTGACAACCTTCCTCGTTTTAGTATGCCCTTCCTGGTATTAGTATGCCTTCCTGCTTTTCTCTTCCCTTCCCTTCCTGCTTTTAGTCGATCCCTTATTTTTTCACCATAGCTGCGTTCGCTGCACTCTAGACTTTTGTCACCAGTGTCCGGTTTTTCTTTTATAACGCTTGTTTTGGTTCACGGGTGAGTTGACCGAAACTTGCTAACTCCTCGGTAAAGCCGGGCTCCCGAGCACGTTCTGGTTAGTCCGCACCGGTGAGGTAAACCGGACACCGGTTAGTTCAAAACCAGGTTATAAGACTGGTGAGTAGTCACCTGTGGATTCAAAAACGACTTATAAGAAAAACCGGAGACTACCGGTGAGAACTCCTGTGACAAAGAACGTAGCTCATGAGCGGAGAATGACCCGAGCCCATTCTGGTACACATTCATTCGAGCATACGAATAACCAATAGAGTTTCCAAGGACAGTCTCGGGAGTTGGAGGGTGTGGTTAGGGACTGACATAGTCCCATGAACCATTCGTTGACTGTGTAGTTGTATGGTAGTTGGACGAGTTGCATGTATTGATATGTAGTGCATGCAGAGGCGTCACGACTGGGGGGGGGGAGGCCCCCCCCCAAAGCCGTCGGTCAGTCGGTAAATAACACAAAGTCGGCGCGAAGCGCCGCAATTTTTCGTCAAAACAGTTAATGTTTTTTCATGAAAACAGTCGGTTTTTTCTGAAAATTGGTCGATTTTTCGTCAAAATAGTCGATTTTTCTGAAAATCAGTGAATTTTTCGGAAAATCAGGCGATTTTTTTCTAAAGGTCATTTTTATTATTGAAAACAGTCGTTCTTTCTGCAGAAAAAGTCGGTAAAAATTACCAGCCAGTCGGTAAATGCCTCGTCCCCCCCCCAAACATTTTGGCTAGTAACGCCTCTGAGTGTATGTAATATTTTGATTTAACATGCCTCCGACTGGGTTAATGTTAAGTAGTAGTACCCGATAGCATCCAATCTTGCTGCAGTAGCATCCAGTTTGCTGGCAGTAGCAACAGTTAATACTGCATGCTACTTTTTCGTACAACTGTATACGACTAATTCTCGAAAAAGTCTCATCGGGCATAGTCCCATGAAATTGCATTGCGGCAAACGGAAGACGGAGTTTTCCTCCATAATGACGCAGAACAAGTCACACAACTCGTAAGGCCCGGGAGAGAAATTTCCAGACTCAAACCACTGTTTTTTTTTGTGTTTTTTTGTTCATCTATTCCAGAAGTTTTGTTTCAGAGATCTCATATAGCGTTTAAAGCCGCTTCACATTGACGCTTAGAGTATTTCACACTAAGCTAAGCAACCTCTGCATTACGGTTGCGGCGACACAACGCAAGAATAGAACCGAGTTCTATTCTTGCGTCGCGTCAACGCGTTACGATGTGAAAAACTGAAGATTTTTAAGAGAAACTGGAGAATAACCTGCTAATGATGAAGAAAAACCTACTAATAAATCTTAAAGGACCTGTCTTACGTATAATACTAATGCAACCTACTTCCAGAATCCCTCGATATAGTTCTAAACCCGGAAACCCCAATTTCGTACGGTACATTCTAACCCCTCTAAACAAAACCACGCTGATTTTTTCACTTGCCGTGTTTTGCTACCTTCGATGTGTATCACGCTGTCGACGGTTGTCTGCGAGAAGTTTTTCCATCAGAAAAACCGGTTATGTAAATTGTTTCCTTGTCTTCGCTACAAGTCAACGGGTCTCGGAAAAGGCTTAAAACAGTCAAAACCGTGGGTTATTTGTTGAAAGCACAGCATAGTTTTAAAGTATTCAAATATTTTTAAATACTGTAAGTTGAAGAGTAAATAGTGCGCGGGGTCCTTTAAAAACTTACTAGTTGATGAAAGAAATTAAAATTTGGCAGAAGAAACCGAAAAAAAGAAAACTTAAATACGCATCCAGCGTGACATGTTTTCGCGCGTCTATGAAAGATACGCTACACAACCTGTACGCAACACAAGATAAACGTATACGCGACGCATCGCAACGATGCGTCAATGTGAAAGCGGCTTACAGAACAAGACAACCGAACCAGTTTGAACCATGGATAAACTGACGGATGGTAAAAACAAAAATCTTACCCATGCTGACAAGGTAGCAACCAATCAGCGCCTCCATGGTATCTGCCACACGCTTGTTTGGAATCTCTACTTCGTACGGTGTAGTCGCTGTCGTCTCATAGCACGGGGGTACCCAATTAGCCGGTTGTGATGAGTTCTTGGGGTACAAATCAGCATTAATTATCAGGCCCGGAATCTCCATCTTCCTGCCGATCTGATATAAGAAACGATTGCAGATTCTAGCAGAGCGGCACTCCGTGAGTCTTCCCTCATGCATGGTAGTGTACATGAAGTAAAGATGGACACTGACAGAGTACTTCAAGAATGAATCGCCAACCAGCTCCAGTCGCTCTAAGTTGATCGTGTCATTCGCTTTCTGAGTCGTCAAAGCGCAAAGGATAAGCCCTGGACCAGGTCCTCGCTGATCGTTCCGCCGCCATAGCCTGAAGTCGCCTTTCACTGGTGGGAGAGCTGCGGAAGCAAGACGTGGCTTCTTTCGCGATTGTTCAAGTGCTACGTCCAGAAGTTCTTGGTATTTTGCTATGTATTCCGGAGGAAGCTTTCCTGCAGCTTTGATTTCCATGTCGAGAAGAAGGTCTGTCGCGTCTGTGGGATCGAATCCGGGTTTTCTCTTTCCTGTGGCTATTGGCAAGGATACCTCGGAATCCGAGCCGAACGAGTTGTCGAACGTGGACTTGTGCACGACGCTGTTTGAACCTCCATCTTCGGAAACTGGAGATGCTTTTGTCTCCGCGGCTACTACGTCATCCCATCTATCCACTAAAAGAACAAATATGGATAAGAAAGTATGCAATTCCAAGACAAACACTAGTCTAGTAGTCTTGGTTCGGGTTATTAGCTAAAAATGATGGGCTAGCAACAAGAAATGAAGTTCGGATCCTTCCGTGCGTCGATTTCATCCCTTTAGTTTGAACTAGTTTGAATTTCATTTTTCAGCTTGAGCGGCTTGAGCCTGGAGAGGACCCTTGCCAAGAAAGGCCGAAATATAGCTATCATAAAATGTAGCTGACTTATCCGTTTTGCACCGTCAAATATGATTCGCAGTCAGCTTGGGCTGAAGGAATATCTATCCCTTTAATATAGATGGATAGATTGATATACATAGATATAGTTTTATTGATACAACTCATAGTGCAGAATTGGCACTAAATATGTCGACCATTACATTTAACGGGGTTAAATAACATGAATATATACAATCATTACACAAAAATGTGTCACGTGGAATCCACCAGTTTCTTGTTAATATAAATACAAACCCCATTTTCGTTGGTTTCTTCGTTGATTTTTTTGTGATTTATTAGGACAACGTGGTTGTGGTTTATGAAATTATCTTTTCTCACAAAAATAGAAAAACGAGATTTCCGGTTTTTTTTCTTGATCAGCTAGTTATCCCTCTGAGATGATGTGCAAGGGAACAATAAAATTTGGTATTTCGGTTGCACTTGCGGCAAACCGTCCTCAGCGAAAAATAATCCGTCCTCAGCCATATTTTTTTTTGCTAACGACGGTTTGCCATAATTAGTGCAACCGAAATATCGAAAATTATATTTTCGCCTCGCACATCATCTTAGAGAGATAACTAGCTGATCGAGAAAAAACCCCGAAAATCTCGTTTTTCTATTTTTGTTTGTAATGGATGGTCAGCTTGGCTTCAAACCTTATATTAATGTTCTCAGTAAAACATGGTACTAAAGAATTCAAATACCGGATACTATGACCCTTCGCTGGCGCAAAGAGGTCCTGGTGCCGCGTCCGTCCTGTCACTGGTGCTAGTTCGGGCAGCATGTTCTTTAGTCGTTGTTTTTCAGTCGCTCTAACTCGTGAAACCCGCTGCTTGATGTTGGACCTAGGCTGTGTGGGGGAGGGATTTCAACTATAGGGCTGGACCTCTCCCACGAGCCTCATCTCAAGAATAATCAGTGCTAGGTAGGAAGAAAGTCAAGTAAGGGGGGCTTCCGTTGCCGCTAAGGAAGTGTTGGTGATTCGAAAATCAGAACAAAAGTATTATTATGCTGGCTGAGACAGGGCTACTTATTGCTGTAATTAATGGACATATTGCAACTGCAGGTACAGGTACTCCTCTGGGGAATAAGGGGTACGCACACGTAGGAGCGCGTTCCAGACAAAACGTGGGGGGGGGGAGTGTCCGGAGGGCGGGTCGTAAAGGGGGTGGTTCGCATTGATCCCGTATGAACACAACACACGCCCCTGCCACCATGCCTCAGCGTTTAAGCCTGGTTACAAAAAGTGCTTAGTATTGCTAGACCCCCCCCCCTCTTGAACCCCAGTTACAGCCTTGCGAGACAGCAAGACAGCCACTTACCTGACAGCATTCCTAGTCCAGACGTCGAGCAAATCGTGTGCCGCAATCGTTCGGCATTGAGCAGACCACTGAGCCTTCGGAAAATCGATGGAATGAAAACTGCCTGCTTCCAGATTGCAGCTTTTAGTGGGTGAACCAAACAAAGCTCCGGGATAAGACAAACCTGTCTCTGAATTTGCCGTTTCTGCCGCTTGCTTAGCTCCCTATCTTTCAAGAAATTCAACCCGGATGGAGTGTATTCTGCTTCCAACAGCGGCTGGGAATGGTTTCGCACGGTTATGCAATAGTTATCCATATAGTAGCTGGCGAAGGTTCGGGCTTGATCGTCATGGAACTGGGAGCTTGGTCGCTGATTGGATAAAACTCGGTTGACATATAGAAACTGAAAGAAAAGAAGGGTTTATAAAAAAAATTCTTCACTGCAAAACTCTACAAAAGCAACAAGACCTAAGGTTTCGATGGGATCCCAAAGATCTAATATTTGGTCCAGACAACTGGGTCTTCTCTTCGCCAGATCCAGTCTTCGCCAGGCTAATCATTAGAGAAAACCAAGTTCAGATATACCTCTATATG
This sequence comes from Branchinecta lynchi, assembly GCA_023053575.1. NCBI lineage: Eukaryota > Metazoa > Arthropoda > Branchiopoda > Anostraca > Branchinectidae > Branchinecta > Branchinecta lynchi. The sequence goes on from JAKZAP010000005.1 coordinate 2,420,579, forward strand.
CCATATCTATTTTGAAGAGACTGACCGAAACTTAATTCCTGCTTTACTTCTGCCAAATTTCCGGTTTCGGCCGAATTCCGAGCGAACTACTTGTCCAGCAAAAGAATAAAATTCAGAATCGAATTCCGGTATCTCCTTATCCCTATAAAGACCATCTAATCCATTCAAAATAAAACTTTAGCTACTAAAAAAAAAAACGGTTACAACCGGATTCCGGACGAACTAAATGTCCGCTAATAAAATGATTATCATATACAGACTCAGCGTCTTTTCTTACGCCCAAATCTGTCATCTAATCAGCTTCAAATAAAACTTATTACTTTTTACAAGTTTTTCGGTTTTGGCCGGATTCCGGTCGAATTAGGTAGTCCGGGTAGAAAATGTTTTTCACATAAGTCTTTAGCATGTCTACTTACCCCTAAATCGAACGTTGAATCAACTTCAAATCAAACTCTTACTTTTAACCAACTTTCCGGTTTTTGCCGGATTCCGGACAAACTACTCGTCAGGCGAGAAAATGGTTTTCACCGTCGTGTTCAGCATGTCTTCTTATCCCTAAATGGAACATTTAATGAACTTCAAATGAAACTTTTACTTTGAACCAACTTTCCGGTTTTTGCCGGATTCCGGGCGAACTACTTGTCGGACGAGAAAATGTTTTGCATATTCGTGTTTAGCATGTCTTATCACTCCATAATCGACTATCACATTAGCTGTTTCAAAATGTTTTGTTTGCCCCTTAATTTCAACCCCTTCCCCCACCCCTAAATGTAGGGCTACAGAGCCCATCTACAAACTTGACCTTACCCATGACACAAAGAATCCTCACACCAAGTTTCATCAAAATATCTCATTCCCTTCGAGAGTTATCGTGCTAACAGACGGACAGACGGACAACTTTTACGATGTCATAGGTATCCCTCCACTTACGTTCGGGATCCCAAAAAGCGACTAGGCAGCTTAAGAAGCCTTTTTCATTCGACAAACAAAGACCTAAACAAAAAATTAAACGGCAAAAAAATGTATCTACTTTCTTTTTCGCGTTTATCAAAAACATTCGACGGTGCCGCTTTGTCTCGTTAATATAATCAAAGGGAAAATATATGTATCTTTCAAAACAGCGACAAATATGCCATCTTCAAGAACTGAACTGAAAAATGCAACAAATTTTGTCCTCTGAAATTTGAAGACAAAGCGCGACCCAATCAAATTTTTCACAATTCTTCGCCGACGCCAGGCCGCTTGGTAAATTTCCTTCTTTCCCAGAAGACCATGGCAGAATCAGAAGCATTACTGGCCAAAAGTATGTTGGGGGGGGGGGACGCATTTACCGACTGGCTGGTCATTTTACCGAGCGTTTTTTTCGAAAAAGGGACTCTTTTTCAGAAAAAGACGACTTTTTCGACGAAAATTCGACTGATTTTGAGAAAAAACGGCTGTTTTTGAGAAAAATCTATTATTATGGCACTTGAGCTTACACAAGTGCCATATAGCGATTGTAATTTCTGTCCATCAGTCGGTCTGTCGGTCCCGGTTTTGCTAGTTCGGGCACTTCCAGATAAGCTAGGACGATGAAACTTGGCAGGCGTATCAGGAACTGGACCAGATTAAATAAGAAATTGTCGCTTCCTCGATCCGACCATCTGGAGGGGAGTGGAGGGAGGGGGAATCCAAAAAAAATAGGAAAAACTAGATATTTTTAGCTTACGAACGGGTGATCGGATCTTAATGAAACTTGATATATGGAAGGACTTCGTGTCTCAGACCCTCCATTTTAAATCCAGACCGGATCCGGTGACACTGGAGGGAGTTGGAGGGGGAAACCGGAAATCTTGGAAAACACTTAGAGTGGAGGGATCCGATGAAACTTGGTGGAAAGTACAAGCAAAAGTCCTAGATACGTGACTGATATAACCGGAACTGATCCGCTCACTTTGGGGGAGTTGGAGGGGGGGGGGGAGAGAAGTCCGAATTTGTAGTGATCCCGCGAGTTCCGTGCTTCCTGATGTGCTGGGACGATGGAAATTGACAGGCATGTCTGGGACCCGACCAGATTAAATAGGAAATCGTCAATTCCCCGATTCGACCATCTGGGGGGGGGGGGGGAGTGGAGGGAGGGTGAAGCCAAAATTTGAGGTATTTTTAGCTTGCGAACGGGTGATCGGATCTTGATGAAAGTTGATATTTAGGATGACCTCGTGTCTCAGACATCTCACTTTAAATCCGGGCCGGATCCGATGACACTGGGGGGAGTTCGAGGAGGGAACCGGAAATTTTGAGAAACACTTAAAGTGGAGTGATCGGGATAAAACTTGGTGGGAAAAACAAGCAAAGGTCCTAGACACGTCATTGACATAACCAAACCGGATCAGGGCACTGTGGGGGAGTTGGAGTGGGGGTCCGGATTTCTAGCGATCCCACGAGTTCGGCATACTTCCTGATGTCCTAGGGCGATGAAACTTGGCAGGTATGTCAGGGATCCGAACAGATTGACTTGAGAACAGCCGTTTCCCCGACCATCGTGGGGGGAGTGGGTGGATGGGGAGTCTGGAATCTAGTGGCGTGCATAACTTTTGAACGGGTGATCGAATTTGAATGAAACTTGTCTTGTGAGCTATCGCCTCGGACGTTCAGTGTCACGTCCGGGTCGGGTCCGATACCTGTGGGGATGGGGGGGGGGGGGTATGTGGAAAACTCAAGAAACTCTAAAAGCAGAGGGATTGGGACGAAACTTAATGGATGGAACAAGCATTAGGCCTAGATGAAATTGACGGAGCCAGATGGTTTCGGGGCTCTGTGGGGGGAGTTGAAGGGGGTTTCCTGGAATTCCGGTAGTCGTGAGTTAGAATCGTTCCAGATTTAAAACGACAAAAAAACTTTGCAGGCATATTAGCGACCCCAATTATCTTGACTTAAGAACCTGACGCAACATACCCCCGGAAACTTCCGTTCCTAGATCCGAGCATTTTTTGGGGACCGAGAGAAGAGAAATATGGAAATTGACTTCTATAAATTGCGAACGAGTGGTCTGATTCGAGTGAAACTTCATGGGTGATACGAATCGATGGCCTCGACATATAAAACATGCGTTCGAACCATATGCGACCACGATTAGGGGAATTGGGGGTGGGGGACTTTTGACATGCACAAAAACCAAACGGATGGACCGAATGAGATGCAAATTCGACAGTGCCGAGTTCATGCGGCCTAGATTTGTTATTTGGCGTCCGGGCCGGATTCGGCCAAGGTAGGGGGGGTACTGGAAACTTGCAGATAGGCTATGTTCCAATTTCAGTAAAACTTGATGGACAGGAACAGGGAATTAAGAGATTGGGTCCGAACCGGCTCCGACAACGTTGGTGGGAGGGGGGGGGGGGTACCGGAACTTTCCAAAAATGCTCAGATTCGAGTGAAACTTGATAGATGGTATAAACGAAGATGCTTTAGGTGGTCGATTTTTTTTTATTCCGAACCAGATTCGGCCACGGTAGGTGGAGATAGAGTGAGTACCGGAAATCGTGTAGCACGTCTAGGGATCAAACAAATGGATTTATTGGGATGAAAGTTTGAACAGTCATGTGCATTTGCTACAGACAATCGAGACGATGCCGGAACTGCTCAGAAATGAGTGAAACTAAATATCCTATTTCTATTTCCGAACCGCATTTTTTGATGGCGGGTGTATTTTGTGACGTTCTCATCTGCTTTCTTGTACAGCCTACTCGTACAAGTGCCATATGAGCTCGTAGCTCTTGTTTTTACGAGAAAACAAATGTTTTGAAGAGAAATCGGCTGTTCCCAAGAAAAAAATCGAATATTTTTACGGAAAATCGCGGCGCTTCGCGCCGAGTCGGTTATTGTTTTTTACCGACAACATAGGGGGGGGGGGGAGGGTCATCCCCCCCCCATACGTGACGCCCCTGCGCAAAACAGTGATGCAAAACATAACACGCTGCGTGTGTAACGAATTAATCTCTAGCAAAACAAGATATTTCGTCGTAAGCATTCCCTCGTTTCTGTTTCGTTAGAGATTAGCTCTTTCTCCAGAGCTTGTCCTTATTAGTCATCAAATTATGACTCAACGCATTCTTTCTCCAGAGGTTCTTTCAGTTGGCAGTTCAACCCAATCTGCCGTTAGAAGTTCGTTCGTTAGAGGCTACTTGTATCGTATTGCACATTAGTGGTTTTGTTAGAGATTCTTTCAATCCACTCTGCCAATAGAAGTTCGTTCGTTAGAGGCTATTTGTATCGTATTGCACATGAATGGTTTTGTTGGAGATCCTTTGAATCCACTCTGCCGATAGAAGTTCGTTTGTTAGAGGCTATTTGTATCGTATTGCACATTAATGGTTTTGTTGGAGATTCTTTCAATCCACTCTGCCGATAGAAGCTCGTTTGTTTGAGGCTATCTGTCCCTCACTCGAAGTCTTTAAAGGTTGGCACATTAATGGTTTTGTTAGAGAGACCTCTGGAGGAAATAAGTATAAATAGTCAGTACTGAGAAGTCAGTATTGGACAGTCAGTTTTGAGCAGTCAGTGAGTTGTAGAGTTCGAGGATACCGCTCGGGCTACCATTATATCAGCATACGTACCAACCGCTCGGGTACACGCTACAGGGTTATAAGATATTTGGAAATTAACTCAAATTTTTTTCAACACTTCAGTTCGGATTCCGCAAAAATCATAGTACGATTCACCCAATGACTGTCATCGTGCAACACGTTCAGGATTGTCTGGATCGTGGCGAGACTCCTGCAACAATTTTTCTTGATATTCAAAAAGCATTTGACACGATATCGCATGAGATTCTTTATTGTAAACTTAACAACGCGGGTATTCGTGGAAATGCACTAGATCTAATAAAATCTTATTTGTCGGATAGAAAACAAGTAGTTGTTCTAGATAATCACTCGTCAGACGATTTATCGCAATCAAGAACAGTAGGAGTTCCACAGGGATCGGTACTTGGACCACTATTGTTCTTGATATATATCAATGATTTGAGTTTCTGTACGGGTGATTCTTCATTGAATACTCAGTTTGCAGATGACACAGCAGCAACACTATCGGCTACGGACGAGCATGCTATGGTATTAAATCTGAAGACTACATTTTGCCGACTAATAGAATGGATGTCTGATAATAAATTAGCTTTAAACAAGAAAAAGACAAAATTTTTAATTTATAGTAGAACTGGATGTAAGTTTGACAGTGTAAGGAAAGTAGAAATAGAATCAGGTGAAGGTGTAATTGTTTTTGAGCGAGCTGACTCTATTCGTTACTTGGGTGTTATTTTCGACCAGAATGTGTCATGGAAAGAGCACATTAACTTGGTTAGGACTAAGGCTTCTCGTGGTGTTGGACTTATGTTTAGACTTAAGCATCTTCTCCCGTATTCAGCTCTGAGATCCCTTTATTTTTCTTTGGTTCATTGCCATTTTGATTATGCGTCAATAATATATCTTAATACGTTTATAAGTCATATCAAACCAATCCAAATCATACAGAATAAAGCTTTGCGCGTTCTGAAATTGTTTCTTCCAGCCCCGTCCAAGTTCCCCAATAAAACTTCAACCGAGACCCTGTTTATATTACATAATATTCTTCCAGTAAGAAGTACAATGCAGTATTTAGTAATACTTTTTAAAATTAAGCTTGATCGATCATTGCTACCCGAATACTTTTCATCAATGAATCTTTTGTGTCTTTCTGATTCGTCTCAGATTGAAACAAGATCCAAACATAAATTACGAATGCCTCGGGTTGTTACTGAAAGGTCCAGGTTCTGTCTTCGGTATCTCATTCCTCTTCACTGGGAGAGTGTGAAGTTAATTATGGATTTAACGGTAGGAATAGCTGCTATAAAATCACGGCTTAGAAGAATGCTGATTGAGAATTTCAGAAGTTAGGTAAGTGATTCTCACTTTCGGGTTGTCTCTTATCTTATTTTGTTATTTATATAAAGTCTATCGACGTTCCCATCCTTGTTTAATTTTAATTATTATTTATATATTTATTTTTGTTTAATTGTGAATGTGCCTTGGCCTTGCTCTCGGTTAGCTGTATGATTATATAGCGGATGGATGTTATTGGGTATGATTCTTCATGTTTAAGTTAATTTGGTTTTATTTATTTTTTCTGTGTGCGCTCGAGCTCTGCTCTCAGCAGCGGAAAGTGATAATGATAGACTTTTTTTTTTTGCAAATAAAGATAACCTTGAACCTGAACCTAATTAAAACAGAAGGTATAACGAGATACCTAATATAACACTGGTGACATGTTCCGGTTATTTTCCGATAGGGTTTTTGGGATCCCAAAACGTAAGTGGAGGGATACCTATGACATCGCAAAAGTTGTCCGTCCGTCCGTCTGTCCGTCTGTAAGCACAATAACTCTCGAAGGGAATAAGATATTTTGATGAAACTTGGTGTGAGGATTCGTTGGGTCGTTGGATCGGTCAAGTTCGTAGATGGGCTTTGTAGCCCTAGATTTAGGGGTGGGGGTTCAAATTAAGGGGCAAACAAAATATTTTGAAACAGCTAATTTGATAGTCGATTATGGGGTAAGAAGACATGCTGAACACGACGGTGAAAACCATTTTGTCATCGGACAAGTAGTTCGCCCGGAATCCGGCCAAAACCGGAAAGTTTGTTAAAAGTAAAAGTTTTATTTTAAGTTGATTAAATATTCGATTTAGGGGTAGGAAGACATGCTGAGGACGATGGTGAAAACCATTTTCTCGACGGACAAGTAGTTCGCCCGGAATCCGGCCCAAACTGGAAAGCTTGTTAAAATTTAAAGTTTTATTTGGAGTTGATTAGATGTTCGATTTACGGCAAGACATGCTGAACAGTTATGTGAACAAATTTTCTACCTGGACATGTAGTTCCCCACGAATCCGGCCAAAACCGGAAAATTGTTAGAAGCTTAAGCCTTATTTCTAGTTGATTAGATAAGCGATTTAAGGGTAAGAAGAGATGCTGAATCCGTGTTTGACAATCGTATGTTACCCGGAAATATAGTTCGACCGGAATCCGGCTGTAGTCGGAAAATTTGTTATAAGTTAAATTTTTATTTGAAGTTGATTAGATGTTCGTTATTGGGGAAAGAAGATACCCTGAGTTCGTTTTTGAGCTTTCTTTTTTCGCCGGACAGGTAGTTCTGGAGTTCGGCCGAAACCAGGAAATTGGCAGAAGTGGCAGGAAGTTTTCGTCAAAACAGATATGACTTATAGTGGTAAACACACATGCTGAATCCATATCTGAACTTGGTTTTCTCAGATGACTAGCTATTTGGCCTTAATCTGTTCCTGAATTTTAATTGTAAAAATGTTCAAGGAGTCTGGCGATAACTGGAACTGGCTAAGACAAGACCCAGTTGTCTGGATCAGATATTGAATTTTTGGATCCCATCGAAACCTTTGGTCTTGTTCGAAATGGCCAGGAAAATAGAGTTGTTATTAAAAGCGGCAGAGACCGTCGACTATTTTGAGGGTAGGACGGATGTGGATGAGTTTTTGGATAAAGTTAAAGATATTTCGGCCTGGGATGTAGACGAAATAAAGGAACCAGAGCTGATAAAAATAGTGTGGAACAAATGTCGGGGGGGTGGCATTGGACTTTTTCCGCGCTGACGAAGGGAAATTCGCGACTTTCGCAGCGCTTCGGATTGCGTCCAAAGACGCAATCGTAAATTGCATACCTTATATAACACGTGAGGTCGCGCAACATTTGCGGGGGCAAATGTTTGGTATCATATGCGCATCGTGCCATTTTATCTGATTTTGAGACCGTACCAAGTAGCAGGCCGAATACGCGACAACTCGACTTAGTTATCCTTTTTCCTTTCTATCTTACATAACTCAATATTTTAATTCTAGTTTAGTTCAATGATATTCATAAGTTATTCAAACAATGTTTACAACGGATAAGTCAGCTACGATTCTTCATCAGCGATATTTCGGCCCTTCTTGGCAAGGATCCTCGTCAGGCTGTCAATCCTCTGGTTCAACTTCGGGGAAGGAAACAAACCTGTAATATTACAACAAACCTGTAATATTACAAACCTGGATTATTACAGGTTTGTTTCCTTCCCTGAAGTTGAACCAGAGGATTGACAGCCTGACGAGGACCCTTGCCAAGAAGGGCCGAAATATCGCTGATGAAGAATAGTAGCTGACGTATCCGTTGTAAACATTGTTTGAGTAAATGTTTCAAAGTCAGCTTGGGCTCAAATAATATTTATTCATAAATTGCACGTATAGATGAATTTATATATATTTATATAATTGTGTCATGTGTTATTTGCGTGAATTTAGCTCTAGTGCTAGCATGTAGAATCCAAGCTATTAAGGAAATTAATTAGGCTACATTTATTTATTTAATACAACGTCCACGAACAAAGGGAAACCTGTCATCTTCTGGTAAACAGAAGATTATTCGTCTACAATCATCGTCGCACGACCAGAAGGAGTGGTAAGTTCTAGGGTTCCCAAGCTGTCCTGTACCTACAAAACATGCTAGATATGCAAAAAGTTTATCCTCAGTTCGTGCAATTTTTTAACGAAGCGTGACATATTTTTTTACATTTAAAAATATATTGTAATGTATTTTAGGCAACAATAGCATGGTGCGCGAACACTCGTCGAGAGCATAATGCGCATGGAAAACAGCGAATCGTGACAAGTGCAAAGATTAGTGAGGTATCGTTAGCGGGCTGGGATATAACATATGAAATTTGGGTCTCTCCAGTCTACCACAAATCCCTGATTTTTGGATACCCTATGCCAAACGCTGGGTATATCTAGCATTTAGCATAGCCTATGCCTAACGCTGGATACCCTATGCCAAACGCTGGATACCTGTTGGTAACCTAACCCTGACCTACCTCAATACAAAGGAGTTCTGATTGGTTGATTTTTTAGCTTCACTCAAATCATCAATATTTTACTGGGTTACAGTATCTAGCACCTGGCATAGTGTATCCAGCGTTAGGCATAGGGTATGCCAAACGCTAGACATATCCGGCGTTTGGCATAGGGTATCCAAAAATCAGGGGTTTGTGGTTGACTGGGTCTCTGGGCTTAAGAATTAACGAATGCAATTACGGAAGTCGGTTTCTTCGCTAAGGGTTGAATGCTTAATTTTTTCAATCTATCGAGGTTCTCAAAATGGTATGTTCCAATCCAAGAAGAATTTTTTTCTGAACTGATGACACAACCTGTAACGACATGGTTATCCTTTTCAGTCGTATACATTGTGACTAGTTATAGTATTATAGAAAACGACTGTATTATAGACAGGACGGGTCTAGCACCTCAATTAAATAGAGCGCCACAGCTTTCACTCGGTATGCCGTGTTAGTTTAGAAGCCTCTCGGAAAAAAGAGTCGCTCTGGAGCTGCTGGAAGCAGCCTGGACAAGCGCACTATTGAAGGACCAATCGGATGGCACTAGGCTAATGAGTGTAACGATTGTTATGCAAAGCACAATCTAGAAAATCCCTGAATCTCCTTGAATCAACACCATGGGTCTCGAATCTAGTTTTTACCAGCCTTAACAGACAAATCGTCAGCTGTGATACGGATTGCTTGCAACGCTTGTCAGAGTGACATTTTTTTTTTTTTTTTTTTTTTTAAACCCGCGTAGCCTTTCGAAAATTTGTTACTTTACTTTTTGGGCTACGACTCCTCCTCCACTCTGTGACGTTAACATTTCCTTTAAATCTTTTCACCTACTCTTTCCAAACAAACAAACAAAATTTTAAACTTCAAAAAATATAACTCCATTTACCATTTCAACTGTTCAAATTATTTTTGAATTTAACTTTACCAATCTTAATACTTATTTACAAATATAAACATTTTATTTTTATTTTGTTTTATCTGAGAGTGACGGTTTAGGCATTGCGCTGTGTCATGCTTTATAAGGTATGGTTCAGGTCAGTTGGTTAAGGTCTTAGTCGGTTAGAGTCAGCTTGACCAAGCTAACATCTTTATGAACGTGTCCGAAAGCTCCGAAAAGAACGAAAATGCTGAATTAATTTAGCATTTTATGCAGCATTTCGCTTTCGGACTTAAATTTTCGCTGAATTAATGCAGCGTTAATTCAGCATAAAATTCATCGACAAATTCAGCAAGAATACTAAATTTTCATGAAGAAACTGAGGAGTACGGCGATTCTCTCAGTGTTTTCGGCGGCAAACGTAACAAATTCAAAAAGACAACTGACAATTCGGCAAAAATACCAAATTTAAGATAACTGGCGATCATGGTCAACGAAGAAAGGAAAGATAAGAAGGTTGGATATCAGTAGCTCATCCTTTTTGTCAGCTTTATACAGCTAATTCTTTTTGCTTTTTCTTCTTCCTGACTTAACTTTTGGTATTCTAGAAGTGTCAGAGAAGAAAGAAAGGTAACAGCTTTCTGACAAAAAAGAAAAGAAAATGCAACATTAATGCAGCATTTACATTACCAAAAAGCTTTCGGACACGTTCTATGTTGTATTGTCAAATCCCTTCTGGGTCTGAACAGTCCTTTAACTTACTTTTATTATTTACCCTTTTCGAAGTATATATATATATTTCGTACTCGAGCGTCCTAAGGTTTTTTCTGGGTGGTCTACGTCAAGGGTTTACCGCGGACCATCTATACGCTGTACACGCCCCAGAAGCCCATAACTGGAAATATTTAGTTTTCCAGTAAAGCGACGCCCCAGAAACCATCTCGGCTACCATACTATCAGTACTGCAAATATTCGGTTTTCCAGTAAAGCGGGGCGCTACATGAGTCTCAATGTTCCTGACTACCTGGAAGAGAGACGAACCCACCTTGGCACTGATTTTAGTATTAAAACCCTCTGTGCTCCCCGACTATGTAATATCCATAGATAGTCGTTCAGTCCAAGCTGTGGCTTGAGCCTGAAGAGGACCCTTGCCAAGAAGGGCCGAAATATGGCTCTAATAAAATGTAGCTGACTTATCCGTTTTGCACCGTCAAATATATATGTAATATCCTCCCTCCTAGTCATTCCCCTATACGCAATATACCCCACAGCGAACAATCCCCTAAAATAAAACCCGTGTTCCAGCATTTTTTAGTTGTACAATAACCGTTAAGATAGTCCTTTGAAGCATATTTATGACAAACATATCAAAGTTCATTAAGACGAAAAGGTCAAATTCGGTGGTAATTCTGCGAAAGTTGCTTCGATTAATTAAATTCTATTCTATTCATAATTGCCCAATAACGCCATCCCGGCCCATCCGCCAAGGAATCCTATAAGAGGGTTCGCAACTCTGTCAGGTACAAGAGTAATTCAGTCTTTGGCGTGTTGACTCGTAAGCATATATTCAAAGAATGTATAAAACGAATGTATCAGCTACAATGCTTTATAGAAGCGATATTTCGGCCCTTCTTGGCAAGAGTCCTCGTCAGGCTGCCAAGAATGCTAAAGCATCGTAGCCCACACATCCGCTTTATGCTATTTGAATTGTTTCAAAGTCAGCTTGTGCTCAAGGAATATTTGCGTAAGCCGTACCTTTCCTTTCTCGTCCTGAACATACCACCGTGACACGACGGCATCCTCGTATAACTCAGCGTCATAGACAAAGTGAGTTCTGGCTTTCTGATCCACATCTATTGACTTCTCTTGATCTCGTAGAAGGAACTGCCTCGTCTGGCACTGGGCCAGAACGTCGTACGCCACTGTCGGATCATCTAAAACAAAATAAAAGGGTGGCATCAAATTCGGACAAAATATTACTAACTGGTAAAATGCCTTCTCGGACTCCCCCCATGGGAGTCTAACTCAGCCATGTCGAAGAAGTACCCTTCATTAGTACCCACCACATCATCGATGCTTCCGCTAAGTGCGAAAACATAGAGTGTCGTGCTAGATCCCGGGCCTTTAAAAAACATATACGAATCACCATTGACTCGTCTAACTTACCTATAAGTCTTATAAAGTTTAGGTAGTGATTTCTTTTCTTTTCTTGGATCCCGGGATTTGAAAAAAACATACGAATCGCCGTTGACTTGGTCTAACTTACCTATAAGTCTTAGTTTAGGTAGTGACTCCTTTTGATGGTGTGTTTCTATTGCTCTACTCTTTCATTGTTGTATAGCGGGCCTCAATAAATTATTATTATTATCATTGTTAGCCAAACACAATTTAAAGTTTAACCGAAAAGGGCTAGGATATGACAATCGAGTTACCCATCACTTGTTCATTAAAACTGGCTCGACGACCCGCTGAAAATGCGCTACTTCGTTTTTCCGCTATTCACGAATAATCGATTTTCAAATAGTGGAATTTCACTGTGATTGTGGTACCTCTATGCGCTTGTATTTTTGTTGTATGCTTTACGAGAAAGATTTCTGATTTTTTTTTGTTCAGGCACTAAGCAATCTTCACCAGTCTCACCACTGCCTACTGAAAAGCCGCGTTTGTGTCGAGATTAAAATTTCCCGCGTTATAGTGGAATTTTCGTTGTGGGGACGGCCGCAGATTTTCTGACCGTCATAACTAGAGTAGATAATAGAAAATTAAAAAACCATTTGCAGAATCCAAATAATTCAGTGCATCCAATTAAATGACACAAAAATAAGTTGGCTTTTCAGTTAAACTTTAAAGGACACCTGAACAAAGAAACCATACTTGAACACACCATGGAGAATACATTTACAGACATGGCCAAGGAGAGCCCTCTTCTCCTGAGCGTGAAGTTTTCAAAATAGGAATGTTCGTTTCTGGAGGTTTGCACATACAGACTCCAAGACAAAAAGCGCAATTCATTCAAATCTTGTACAGCGCTGGTCGGATCGTATTTGGATTTCTTCTAGATATACGCTTGGGCTTAACTGGTTAAAAAATATTCCAGAAGAAGGGCCGATAGGAGACATTTGTTCATTTTTAAAATTTGTTCGGTACTGAAATAAGCACAGATGCAAAACGAAGCAAAAATCATAGCTTGGAAACACTATTTCGTATTTGGATTGGGTTTTCTGCAGGCAATGTTAACGGAAGTCATACAGATAGGGATGATACTTGGTACTCTTCATTCAGGTGTCCTTTAAGTCGATCAAGACCACCGAACATGAAATAATGATCGCCAAATGACGTCATTCGAGCTAGGCTCGAATTAAAGGCAAGAATAAGAATGACAGCGAATCATTTCAGTGGATAGCTGCAGAGGGAACACGAACTTGTACAAACTATGCTAACTTACTGGGTGAAACTGGTACAATCCAAGATTTGTCCACGGCAGCAAAGGGATGAAATTCCAACTCGTCCCTCAGCCGACAGCAAAGGACGTCATCGCATATCAATTTGTGGAACAAAAATATGGACTGAAACTGAGCAGCTTCCACTTTTGCAGGAACACCTTCCAGGACTGTAATCCAGATTTTGCCCTCGCGACCGTGGAGTGAGAAACGGCATAACTGAAACAAAAGAAAGAGATAACCTTATTCAGCTATACAAACAAGAGGGGGGGGAGCGGGGTTGAGATGTATTATTTGATCGAAACTACTTTTCGACTGCGCGGTTCAAATGCGCACTTTAAGGGAGCTAGAGAAAAAGTATTTTATTGCTGAACTTGGCTGTAATGATACGCACTTTAAAGGCGCTAGAAATTCATCTGTAAGTAAAACCCTTGAGGCAAAAACGATAGCAGGTTCTTAGGGATCATTTATATATACCGTTTGGTCAAAAGTACTTTTTTTCCCACTTTCCGGTTCAAATGCGTACTTTAAGGGTGCTAGAAATATTTTTTTTTTTATAGCAAAACCCTTATGGCACTAACGATCATGGGTTGAGATGTATCATTTGACAAAAAGTAATTTTCAACCTTGCGGTGAAGATGCGCACAAAAATGATAATGGGCTCATGGGGATCATGAAAATGCATATTTTGCTTAAAAGAATTTTTCTTAATTTACGGTCATGGTTGGTTGTACACTGGTCGGATTTGAAAAGTGGCGATTTCTAAGCCTAACTTATCGAATTTCTAATATTCCAGCCAAGTTTCATCGTCCTAGCACATCTGGAAGTACCTTTACTCGCAATCTTCGGAATTCCGGCCCCCCCCTCAAACTCCGCCCCACAGTCGCCAGAGCCTATCCGGTTCGTAAATAGTTTATCCGGAGCATCTATTTGTTATTCCCAGTAAGTTCCATCCCGATCCCTCCAGTCTAAGCCGGTCACGTATTCCCCCCCCCCCCAGTTGTTGTCGGATCCGGTCCGGACATGAACAAGATCACCAGAGACATGTCCTCTGTCCAATTACAGAATTTCACTCAAATCCGATCACCCGTTCCAAAGTTACGCATGACTTATTATTCCAGATTCATGCTCCCTCCACTATTATCGGATCAAATAAATTTTTAATTTACAAGTCAGTTGGATCGGGTCCCTGATAAACCTCCCAAGTTCCGTCGTGAAAATCCCAAGAACCGCCATCACTGGAATTCCGGGAAACTCCCTCCCCTCCACCCCCCCCCCCCCCCCCAAGTGTCCGGATCCAGTCCAAGTGTTTAAACGATTTATCTGGAGCCGATGTGCTAAGAGAAAGAGACTAAGAATCAAATAATTGTTATTCCCAGCAAGTTTTACTCCGATCCCTCCATTCTAACCATTTCTTCGGATTTCCGGTCTCACCCCCCCCCCAACTCCCCCATAGCTTTCGAATCCGGCCCGGACTTCAAATGAAAAATCGGAGATGTTTCATTTATTCAGGTATTAAGTTTCATTCCAATCCGATCGCCCGTTCGAAAGTTACACACCACTCAACATTCAGGATTCCCCCGCCCTCCACCCCCCCCCCCCCCAGATATTCGGATCGGGAAACTGATTATTTCAAGGTTGGTTTAGTCGGGTCCCTGATATGCCTGCCAAGTTTCATCATCCTAGCACATCTGGAAGTACCCTAACTCGAAAAAGGGTGACAAAAAGCTTGAACCATATACCAACCCCTTCGACCGTCGATAATACTAGCTCTTTCCGCCGACGCTCATAAATATAAGCAGAGAATGACGTCATCCCCGTTCAGAGCTATACTAGTGTGAAGAAAGGGGTAGGGGTTTGACAAAAACTACTCAATTCTCAGGATTCCCCAGCCCTCTACTCCCCCCCCCCCCAGATGGTCGGATCGGGAAACTGATTATTTCCAGGTTAGTTTGATCGGATCCCTGATACGCAAGCCAAGACTCATAATCCTAGCACATCTGGAAGTACCCTAACTCGCAAACACCGGACTGACCGACCGACGGAAAAGTGATCGGTATATGGCACTTGGCCGGTAAGAAAGTGTCATAAAAAAGAGTAGATGAGCAAATTACTTTCAAACACTCTGTTTACTTAACATTCTCCCGCGGATCTGTCCAGATAGTGTCAGCTATAACAAACGAACGACCCCTAATCAGATTATCGGAATTTGGTGCATTAGTAGATTTTCGGTTCAACTCAATGGAAAATACTTTCTGTCTCTAAATTTCTAAGCTACTTCCCAGCCCCTAAACCTTGAGGTGCTAGGTACATTTACATCGTTCTTGACCTCGAAATCTATATCTCAACTATCACGGATATACATCAATCCGTTACGTTAGCAAGTTATCGAAGTCACACACAAACGGCCAGACAAAAAGATTTGCCGAATATATAAATAAACCAAAACGGATAAGCTAGATAAGATGGATTTGAAATCCCCAAAACTTACCCGGGGAAGCTTTTGCTGAAGTAGAAGCCCTAGACGATAGGAGGTATGCTGTTTGCGTTCTTCGTTCTCGATGCTCAAAACGTGCAGAAAAATCTCGTTATTTGGTCCCGCTAGCTTACTCAACTCCTCCGGAATCTGAAAAGAAAAAATAGATGCTATACAAAACTTTCAAAGCCTTATAGGAGTGTTACGGGGCAAACTACGACTACAGGCGATCTTGAACATCCGAAGACCAAACAAGGCCAAAGGTTTCGATGGGTTCTCAACGGCGAATATTTGTTGGACTATTTGCTGATTCAGATCAAGATGAATCTTTCCTTACTCCTATTTCGGTATGTCTAATCAACTTCAGAAATTTTTTTTACTCCCAACAAATTTATAGTTTTGGCTAGATTCTGGGCGAACTACTAGTCCGACAAGAAAATAAAGTTCAGATATGGATTCAGCATGACTCTTCACCCCTTAAATGACAATCTCGTTAGCTTTTTTTCTTCCCTTAATTTGAAATCTCTCCCACACCCCTAAACATATGGCTCCAAGGCCGATCTGTGCACCTTACCTGTACTTTGACCCAAAGGATCCTCACACTAAGTTAGTACAAAATATCTCAATCCTTTCGAGAGTCATTGTGCTAAGGGACAGATGGACTTTTACGAAAAAAAACTCTTTGGTTTGGTTGCAAAAAAAAAATAACGAGGGATAATATTTTATTCAAACAATGTTTGCAACGGATACGTCAGCTATGATTCTTCATCAGCGATATTTCGTCCCTTCTTGGCAAGGGTCCTCGTAACAATATTTATCTACGATAATATTTTTATAGGTAAAAAGTTTTAAATGAAAAAAAAAATTTAAGGGAAAGGAGATATTGAGGTAGGAAAAAATAAAGAAAAGTTTAAGGTTTTAATGATGTGATGAAAATGGTAAAATGAGAAATAAGGTTAAAGAGGATATAAGAAAGAATATTAAAAAAAGGGGTCTTTGGGGTCCCAAAACGAACAGCAAATGTACACTAAACGGGCAACGAGCGTATGCCAACGTATTCCTTCCAGGGAGTGACAATCATAGCGCCATACTACCACCTGCCATGTCGAATGGAGTAGACACTAGGTCTAAAAACAAAGAAAAACTGGTGCCGCCTACCACACGAACAAATCGGTTTCTAAACACGTTCGTTCAGTATCACACATCGGTGTTTAACAAGTGCTGAAGTTTTTTGTCTTCAATTTATGTCGTCTTTTAGTTCGTTATCCCAATCGCCATTTAGTTGGGTTTCTTCTTAGGTTGTGTGAATAAGGTCCAGAGAAAACTCCTTACTTTTTTCTGAAATGTGTGAGTGTTTTTCTTGTTGTCCGACTCCATCTCTTCATCCAGCTCTATGGTGATGTCGCTTCTGTCGTCGGCGGCGGACAAGTATCCCGTAAGGCTCAGAGGCAAGAGATGCTCGTCATCGAGCTCTTTAGCTTCATGAAGTATTTTGATCATGGCCAGGGCGCAACTTCTTCGGGCCGTTGTCTTCGATAGCTTCCAATCACTCTTAAAAGTTAATCAATCAGTTTATTTAATTCGTGATACTATACGTCACATATCAAAATTACACTATTACAGGGCTCTTCTTTACTAAATATATACAATCATTTCATCCATTCGGTGGCTCGGGGCAATAGCACAGTCAACGGAAACGGCGGTAGAAATGGCCGGAACGGCATACTGACGAATTGCCTTTAAAAGTGGATTTTCCGAAACTTCTAACCTTGCAACAAAACTAACTAGCGCTTTCCGTCTAATAAGATCAAAAGATTCAATTTCATTTTCTATAAACATTTGACGGTATCGACTAAAAGCAGGAAAGGAAAGGCAAGAGAAAAGCAGGAAAGAATACTAAAACCAGGAAGGGCAAACTAAAACGAGGAAAGAATTACCAGGAATCGAGGATTCGAAAAACTGGCAAGCCTTTCCTCTATCTAGTATCCCGTGAGGGGTCGGCAACTTCCATGTGTTAAAGTTCACCTTTTCCTCCTTTCAGTATTCGAAAAAACTGGCAATGAGGGGTCGGCAACTTTCATTTGTTAAAGTTCACCTTTTCCTCCTTTTAGTATTTGAAAAAACTGGCAAGCCTTTCCTAGTATCCCGTGAGGGACTAAAAGGAGGAAAAGATGAACTTTTACAAGCGTAAGTTGCCCACACCTCACGAGATACTAAACAGAGGAAAAGCACGGCACAGCTTGCCAGTTTTTTCTAATACTAAAAGACGAACTTTTACAAATGTTAGTTGCTAACCGCTCACGGGATACTAAACAGAGGAAAGGCTTGCCATTTTTTTAGAATTCCTAATTTCTTTCCTCGTTTTGGTACTCTCCTGACAAGCTACTAAAACCAGGAAAGAAATGGTGGACCTGAAATATCTTAGTTACCGACCCCTCGCTGGACTCGCGATCGCCTACCGACAAGGTACTAAAAGGAGGAAAAGGTGAACTGTTACAAATGTAAGTTTTCGACCCCTCACGGGATACTAAACAGAGCTTGCCAGGGGCTTGCCAGTTTTTCGAATCCTCGATTCCTGGTAAATCTTTCCTCGTTTTAGTTTTCCCTTCCTGGTTTTAATATTCTTTCCTGCTTTTCTCTTGCCTTTCCTTTCCTGTTTTAAGTCGATCCCACATTTGACTATATAGCAGAGTAACGTCCATTATATGAAAGATGACGGAATGCATTGTTAAAACAAACTTTTACTTTACGCATTGTCGTCTCAAGATAGTTATCAGAAAGTTATCAAAAAGTGGGAGACAATATAGTTGTGTGCAACAAGTCTTAAATAAAAGAATTCTCACCGACACAGTACAAAATTTAAGATTACTTTTAAGTGGTTCGCACGCGCCCAAAGACCCCGATACTGACTCGAAATTGTTGAATCGTCATACACGTCATCGTCTAAAGAACAAGACCAAAGGTTTTGATGGGATCCCAAAAATTCAATATCTGATCCAGACAACTGGGTCTTGTCTTAGCCAGATCCAGTCTTCGCCAGACTCCTTGAACATTTTTACAATTGAAATTCCGAAACAGATTAAGGCCAAATAGCTAATCACCTGAGAAAACCAAGTTCAGATTTGGATTGAGCATGTGTGTTTACCCCTATAAGTCATATCTGTTTTGACGAAAACTTCCTGCCACTTCTGCCAATTTCCCGGTTCCGGCCGAACTCCAGAACTACTTGTCCGGCGAAAAAAGAAAGCTCAAAGACGAAATCAGGGTATCTTCTTTCCCCAGTAATGAACATCTAATCAACTTCAAATAGAAATTTAGCTTATAACAAATTTTCCGATTCCAGCCGGATTCCGGTCGAACTATATGTCCGGGTAAAATACGATTGTCACACAGGGACTCAGCATCTCTTCTTACCCCTAAATCGCTTATCTAATCAACTAGAAATAAAACTTTGACTTCCAACAGTTTTCCGGTTTTGGCCGGATTCCGGACGAACTACATGTCCGGGTAGAAACTTGTTTTCACATAAGTGTTCAGCATGTCTTCTTGCCCTAAATCGAACATCTAATCAACTCCAAATAAAACTTTTAATTTTGACAAACTTTCCGGTTTGGGCCGGATTCCGGTCGAAATACTTGTCCGTCGAGAAAATAGTTTTCACCATCGTCTTCAGCATGTCGCCCTACCTCTAAATCGAACATTTAATCAACTTCAAATAAAACTTTTACTTTCAACAAACTTTCCGGTTTTGGCCTGATTCCAGGCGAACTACTACTTAGCTGTTTCAAAATATTTTGTTTGTCCCTTAATTTGAATCCCCTCCCCCACCCCTAAATGTAGAGCTACAATGCCCATCTACGAACTTGACTGGTCCGACGACCCAATGAACCTTCTCACCAAGTTTCATCAAAACATCTCATTCCCTTCGAGAGTTATCGTGCTTACATCAATAACCTAAGACACTACAAGAAGCCGACACAGAGTAGCTGATCACCCAGGCCTCCTACTGCTATTAAACTCCCTGTCAGAAGCCACAGTAACAGAGTGGATTCTTAGAGCGTCATCCTACTTACCGCAGTTACTACGCATGACGTCACGAATTCTGGCTTTTTGCCGTCAAGGCTGGAACGATTTTTCTATTTTCCAGCAAGATCTCACGCCAGGGGCGAATCCGACCAATCACGTTTCAGAGATGTGCAGTTACTACGTTTACTAAGCTCCCGAGCATGGTAAACAAATAGTAACTATTAGTTACTATTCCGACAAGGTTGGAACGGTCAGCGTAGTAACTTTTCGTGAGGATGGAACGTAAATAGTAACTAATAGTAACTATTGTTAGAAGGGTGGAACACGCTCTTAAGGTCGCCAAACATCATTTAAAACACAAGCGTACGTACAAGTTTTCGTACAGTAATACGTAGAAGTACGTACAGTTTTCTGACTTTTTAGAAACGGTTCTATGTTATTTCAATAAATTCAGAACTATCTCGGCTGTACTTAGCAGCGCGCAGGCCAATTTGCTTTAAGAAGAAACCGGGAGAAAATCGCATAACCGGTCTTTCTGACCAATGAGCTCCTAAGCAGCAATCGACAGGAGTGTGAACCGTTTCGAACAGGACCAAACCCGGCAGATGTAAATATCGGTGTAGGGTCGTTAGGGTGGAAAAAATAATATCGAATGAATCAGTAATACTTTTAACGATCATGTCGATCATTCACAAAAACGAGTCCACCCCGCATCACTGCGCCAGAATACTTTAATAGCTTACTAACTAGCCCTACTAACCCTGCAAAGACCTTGCTGATCCACCAACCTGAATAGGCTCCTTCGCCGCTGCTTGAGCGTTTATGGGCATTTGAAGTGAGCAGGAAAATTCTGGCTTCAAGGTAATCAGGTCGATTCGCTGCTCCATCTCAAACACGGGGGACAGTTGTGTAAACCTGTCCGACGGTAACTTGTCGCAGTACCTGAAAACCAATTATCTTAGCTTGTAGCCGGTTACTAACTGGCGACTGCAGTGGCTTGCGAAGTTTGATCACAAGCCACTCAACAGATCAATTGGTTAAAGCATCGGTATACGGGGCCTTAGGTTGCGGGTACAAATTCCGCTTGAGGAGCATTTTAATTTTCAGTTCACTACTTCTTAATTTTCATTCAATTTTATTTTCAAAACTGATACAGCGGTCAAGCCGATTTGGTGGTTCTCGTCCATATTAACACTAATTATTCAATCAATCAATCAATCAAGTTTACTCAGAAGAGCTAAAAGCTAGAAAAGGAATACAAATTTACAAAATACACAGACACACAAGAAACAAATTAACTAATACACTTACAAGAAATTACCAGAAATAAATGATGGAACGAAACTACGTAAAAATTGGGTAGAAGAATTAGCGGGATATGGGTAAAACTTATTGCCAGTATTCCTTTCGGACCGACGCACGGAAGACGGGAGGGGAGGGGGGAATAGATGGGTCATCTGGGGACAACACGTTTTCTTAGCTCCAAATTTGTTTGAAAGAGTATTTCTACGTACAGATAATTTAGGAATGTTAAGTTTAATGAGAGCCTCTTCGTATGTAATATTATGATCACCCAGAATGATTCTCATGGCTCTCTTTTGGACATTTTCCAGGCGATCAGAGAGCTCTGCATATATATTTATATACTCTACACTAGTTTGGATATAACAAAGACTTGTCAAACATAACACAAAATATTCATATCTATACACAATTAATGATGCGAGTTAAAAAGGTTGACGAAAGCAGGAACAAAACTTCTTAGGTAACGAGTCGTTATTGGCTGCAATTGGGTATTGGCTAGGCTACCACTCTCTCAGGCCTTACACTTGCCGCTGAAAAATCTGGGGGGAGGATATAATGTAGCGCTGGTGTATTCAAGATTTTAGTTCCTATCTCAAGGGCTATTTTCCCTGAGGCCCCGCCACGCTAGCCCTGGACCGTCTTCATTTGATGTGTGATTGTGTGGAATTGAATGAATGGGGAACGGAGGTATTTGGTGAGAGTGTTTAATGAAGAATGGATGGTAAGGATGATGAAGGATGAATGTTTTGTTACTCTAAAAATACTTGGACGTTACTTCAGGCTTGCGATGGAGCATAGAACGATATTTTTAGAATAGGAGCAGTGTGTTAGTTATGTAAGTTAGTGCATTTTTTACAATTTTTGTTGCCATGGCCCTCGGGCTTTTTTCGGTAATTACATTCTATTCTACTATGTGACTCCCACATTGGAGTCGTATAGACTTTTAAAACTTCAAAAAATTGCTTCCTAATTATCTGACACGGTAAAAGTCCCTAAAAGTCCCATCTTCATATAAACATCTAAGTAATCCTCATTTACGGCGCGTCCAATCATTGTTCCAATCGTCTCTTACCTATAGATATTCAATCACGTCTTATCTATAGCCAAATATACCAAAATTCCAACTTTGGCCAGATTCTCTACGAACTACTTAAAATAAACAAATTTCAAACACGTACTCCCCTTGTCTCCTTACTACTATATCAAATCTCTAATCAACTTCAGAAACAACCCTTTACTTTTAGCAAAATTCCGGTTCTGGTAGGATTCCGATCAAAATACTTATCAGGCACAGGGGCGTCATATACGAAGGGGGGGGGGAGGCCCCCCCCCCCAGTTTTGTCGGTCAGTCAGTAAAAAATAACCGAGTCGGCGCAAAGCGCCGCTGTTTTTCGTAAAACGGTGGGTGTTTTCGTAAAACCAATCGATTTTTTCGAGAAACCATTCGCTTTTTCTGAAAATCAGACGGTTTTTCATCAAAATAGTAGATTTTTCTTAAAAATAGTCGAATTTCTGAAAATCAGTCGAATTTTCTGAAAATCAGTCGATTTTTCGTAAAAACTGTCGTTTTTTCTGCAAAAACAGTCCGAAAAAATGACCAGCCAGTCGGTAAATACCTAGCCCCCCCCCCCCCCCCGAAAAAAAGGTTTGGCTAGTAACTCCTCGGTCAGGCAAGAACATAAAGTTCAGATATGGATACACCGCGTCTCTTTACTTCTAAATCGACACTTTATAAAAATATTTTTTGCCCCTAATTTGAAACCAGGCCTCTAAATTAATTCTAGGTCTACGATCTGTACTTTGACCCAAAGAATCCTCACAACAAGTTGGAAGAAAATGTCTCAATCCCTTCGAGTCTTAACGTGCTAACAGACGGACAGATGGACAAACTTCACAAACCAATGAACAAGAGTTTGAGATCCCACAAATCCATTTGTGGTAGACTGGCACGAAGGGATTTAGAGAATAAGCGACTGTGGTAACTTATGGTAACTACCGGTAAAACTTTAGAAGACATCAAGGGCGCGAAGGTTCTATTATTTATCAATCCAAAGGGAATATGTGCAGGCAAAAAGTAACAGCCTACCTTTCATAGGCACGACGGAGATTGTAGTATATGTTGTAGTGTAGATACCCTCATTTATGATTGTATTTTTACCCTAGTGAAGTGATTGGGATTATGAAAATTAGTATAGTCGCAGATCGCGGAGTCATCCAATCGAGTTCAGTATCTGCCGTGCCCTGTAGCTTACATGGTTGCTAGAGTCTCTTTTAAAGTCAGCTGTAAAAAGTTTCCCCGAGTAAGGCTTAAAGTTAACTGTCGTATTTGCTACTGGGATTAATCTTATCCAAATTAGAGATAATATTATCTGTTTCGAGACAAGATTAATCCCAGTAGCAAATACTGCAAGTTTTTTTTTACAGTGACGCTGACTGCGACTCATACTTGATGGCGCTATGCTGGAAGTCAGTACAGACGTAATTTAGCAACATTTCAGCCCTTCAAAGCATGGTCATCTTCAGGCTCAAAGACGCAGGCAGCCAAATCGCAGAGTAATTTCTCTAATTTAAGCCTGAAGAGGATCCTCGCCAAGAAAGATCAAACTGTTTTTAGAATTATTTTAGCTTACTTATTCGTTCAGCGCAACCAAAAAGGATGAGTACAGAAATACAAAATAAAAAGGATATTTATTTTTTATTTACTTCAGCCCTAACCATATACATAGGAAAACACACACATTAACACTAAAAATCAGACATAACCGCATATATAACAAAATCCACGAACCACAAGTTCGTCACTCCATTTTTTCCACAGAGGCGGTGAAAATGGAAAAATTGGAGTGGAAAGGATATAAATATAAGAAAAACTGGATGGGAAAGAATATAAACATAAGAGTTTTTAGAGACGGAACAGCCTACCTGTACAGGTTCTGAACGGCCTGAGCCGAGTTGATTCGAGGACCGTGTTTCCCATATGGCGCGTACTCTTCTTCATCACCAGGAATTACGTCGAAGTCGTCTTCAAGGTCGATCAGAGAAGCTCTGTACTGTGTCATTAGAATCTGGAGAAAACACAAGGATAAAGACTGACCCTCACTGCCAGACTCATCCCATCCCCCCCCCCCTCCCTTCAGAACAATCAGACTAGGGTTTTCATTCTGACTACATTTTTTCCTGACAGAACTCCGTTTGATCCGAAATCCAGCGAAAATCTGGCTGAGTGCGCGTACGGAAATTTTGTTTCATAACTATGAAAAATTATGGACACTGACGACACGACGTTAAACACTGACGACCATAAAATTTTAATCTTTTCTACAATGTTTGGCGGGACTCTAGTGGCTAGTTTGAGGTTTTTCACATCAGAGCAAAATAACACTAGGGATAAGCGCCAAGACTTGACAAAGTTGACACACACTCGAATAGCATGGGCACTAGCACCACTAGCGATACAGAACGTCCCTACTGAAACTCAGTCAGTCTGTCACCAGCGATGGGCTCCGATAGTTTCATATTCTAAACATAGCAAACAAATTATACAGTCTCCATTGTGTCCTTGGTGTGTGCAGTCCTAACCCTTGGCTTTACTAGAAATTTCTGAACTCGAAAGTTTGTCTCGCTTTAGATGCTACAATCGTAGTGGATGGTGCTATGAGTATGGTCCGTTTCCAAAGCATGGAAAGCATAGGTATTGACGCTACTGCCTAGTGTTATTTTGATCTGCTTCCCATTCACATAGCCCCGCGTAGTACCAAGGTAGTACGGAGAGCGTTTAAGGGATATATTGATAAGATAATGAAAGAGAAATGAATTTTTAGTGTGCAAAATTTCGGACGTTAATTGAGGTTTGAAACGAATCACCAGAACAAGGTTCTTCGAGATCATCAGGACATATTACAAGTGCTCAATCTGTACTTTTCTGTTGCCATGGCCATCGAGCACCTTCATTCATTTTTCTTTCCACATGTCCTACCACCAACTGATTCGTTCTAGACCCGTCAACACTGTAAAAAGTTTCTTCGAGTAAGGATTAAAGTTAACTGCAGTATTTGCTACTGGGATTAATCTTATCTCTTAATCCGAATTATAAAGATAAGGTTATCTTTTTAAAGACAAGATTCATCCCACCATCCCAGTAGCAAATGCTGCAAGATTTTTTCTTACAGTGTTCATTTATTTTTATTTTTCACATGTCCTACCCCCAACTGATTCGTACTAGATCTGTCAACACAAAGGCGATCTTGCAGTATTTGCTACTGGGATTAATCTTGTCTCTACTGAGATACGATATTATCTAATTCGGGTTAGTCTTATCCCAGTAGAGATAAGATTAATCCCAGTAGCAAATACTAATATAGTTGTATTTGTATAGAATTACATTTATTTAGTGATTAAATTATTGGGTGCTGCCACAAGCAAATCTGTATAGATTTTCACGTGACAGGTCTGTTATGATATTGAAATTTTCTTTTGTAAAATACCATTACATATTAAAATTTGCCTCTCTACCTCTCTGTGTAGTTAAAGGAGTTATATCATACGCATTATAGTACTTGCAACGTCTAGACCCCCCCCCCCCCAAGATCCAAGATGAAGCCACGTTCGATTCGACGGCTGGGTCATCTAGCGGCGCGGGTCGGAAGCGCGCCCGATATGGGGAGGCTGAGGTCATAGTTTGACTAGGATCTAACAAAACATTTTTACTGTAGCAGGCATATGGAAAATTTGTAGAAAAATCAAACTAATTATTTGTATTCTCGATTTCTTAAAGTGTTTTGTTTTATACTTTGTCCTATTAATTCCCGTAAGTCCAAAGAATTAAGGATGTAAACTAGATCACAATAAACAAACGTCGTAAATTATACTAAATTCGTTATAGTGATTTCTTGGAGATTCTACAACTGAGCTAAATAATATTCAGCTTCCTATACCCAAAAATTTCAAACTTACCGATGATTTCTTCTTCCGACACGCTAAACGTCAACAGGGTGATAAACTTAGTTGTTTTAAT